>QEPC01012618.1:731476-785557 GCA_003113815.1 Sphenodon punctatus | reverse complement strand
ACACAGACACACACCCTGCTGCAAGCCTTGCTCATTTAAAAACATCCTGTGTGTTTCCAGTGTGGAAACATCAAGTTGTGTGTTGTGCGAAATCCTTATTGCACCATCATCAAGCTCGGGGAGCGGAAAGGATTTCACGCCACATTCCGAATGTGGGTTTGCACCCCTGCCCATTCGAAAAGGATGTTGTGGGAATGAGCCTTTAAAGTGGGGAGTGGCACGAACACCTGTTCTGAATATTGCGTGAAATCCTTACCACTCCTTGTCCTGGTGGATCCCTTGTTATCTGCCACCCCGGGGGTTATTCACACAACAGTAGCTACCAGGGAGCGAGGGGGCTCAGTTGAGACTAAGCCAGGACTCTACGGGGCCTCCTCTGCAATTGGCCTAAGTGCTGCTAGGAAATTTTCAGAGTGGGCAGGGGAGGGAGCAAGGCCAACACTGCCTCCACCCACTCTGAAAGATTTCTAGAGGCGCTCAGGCTGATTGCAAAGGGACCCACCACCCAATAAGGACATTTTCAGAGTGGGTAGGGGTGAAGTGCTGGCCTCAGTAACTCTTAAAGCTTCCTTCCTTGCTGCCACTCCTAGGAGTCGCACTGGGAACCAGGGCGGCACTACAACCTTTGCAAGGGGAGGAGGTCAAGGCTGGCTGGGAGCTCCCTTAAGGAGCTGCTGCTTAGGAGGACCCAGAATTGGGACAGGAGTCTGGGCCTGTAACAGCCTTGCTATGCATTCTCACAACCTTCATGCTAAGTGGGGATCTAACTGGAGCTGGATTCCCTCATGAGAGACTGAGGGGAGAGATTGTGTGAAGAGTGTTTGAAAGGCACAGAACTCCTCTCTCCTCCCCACTAAGGGTATTTTCAAACGTTACAAGTTCACGCTCAGTCACAGACAATACCCTGTGGTGGGGAATGGTCCCTGTAACGTCTGTTTGATGCCCGCCAGATGTTCACCACAGTGAACCTCCGGCGGGAATCAAAATAACCACGCTTTCGAGGCTGGTCCGGGGACCATCGCCAAAAACGTGGTTAGTTGAACCACGGCCCGGAATCGGAGGCCGGTAACGTCTGTTACCTGCGCCGATTCTGGCCCGTGGCCCAGACCACGGGTCAGAATCGGACGCAGCAGCCGGATTGGCCGCTGCGCCCGCCCGTCTCCCGGAGGGCGGGCGCCAGCACATCTGCTTGCCGTTATGGGGCGATTCCGGCAGGGAATCAAAAGGGTGATTCCGTGACAGGGCCAAAGGCGCCCCGTCACGTCTGAAATCACCCTAAGTGAGCAATGTATGAATGAGCCACAGGTGGTAAATTTGCAAGGAGGAAAGGTATTGTGTGAATGGTGTCAGCACCTGGAAACCAGGTCCTGACTTTTACAATATGTCTGGGCAATGCCCAGGGCAACAGGGTCCCAGTCTCAACTGGAGTCTGTGCAATGCCCAACTGCTGACTTCCTAGAGCAGAGCATGAGGGGGAGCCACCACAGAGGCAAGCCCAACTGGGGGCATTTTTTGCCACCCCATGCCACCAGCTTACGGATGAAGGCAGCTACCAGTGGCAGCAGCAAGCCCCCAAATCTCTGCTCCCTGAACCCACCGCTCTGAAATCAAGGGGCAGGAATCTCCTTCTCTGGAAAGAAAAACTCCATGCTGGAAGGGGCCACTGTGACAATTCAGCCTGCCCCCCTGGATGGCCCGGGTTAGAGAATGCCACCTGCTCACTCCTGCCCACAGCCCTGACTTCCCAGTTCAGCTAAAATGTGTCATCGACCCTGAGGCGGGATGTGCCGGTGGTTAATTATTCCCCCCTATGGGTGCATTTAGACAAGCACCTCCCCACCCACCATACATGTTGCAGGGCTGCAGTGGTGCCCTAGAACATGTATAATGGATGGGAGGTGGGTGGGTACTAGGTGGGGAGGTGCTTGTCTAAAAGCAGCCTGTGGCTGCCATCCGTCCCATGGAACAAAACGGGACCGTGATCATTTACATTAACTTGCATGTGCTTGTTCAGTGGTGCTGCTAGGTTGGAATGGGCCCTGGTACAGGGGATGGGAAAGGTGCCCCGCTTCCCCTTCCAACAGCAAGAAATTCAGCGGTGCCAGGGAGCATGGGCCCAGGTGTAGCTTGTTAAGTACATGTATGCACATTTAAAAACTGTCCATTGCCTAACATAGAGGCTGGACTAAAAAAAAAAAAAGCCTTATTCCCCAAACACTTCAGCCCCATTGCTCTCCATCCAGCCACAGCTCCACACCACTCCACAGAACAAGCCTGATAGCACTCAGCCCCATAGAATAGAGACCCTCATGGCACTCCGTAGACAGACACTCTACAAGACCAATTTCTGGTCACCAGAATAAAGACCCCCAATTCCCAGACGGTCCAGGTGAAAAAGTGAACAGTTGCAACCTAGTCCCCACTATTAAAAATGGGTATCTTGTTTCAAGCCTGAATTTTCCTAGTGTCAGCTCCCTCCCCCCTCAGTGTTTGCTAGAATGAATGAAGTGCTATTCACTGTCAGAAATCTCCCCCCGCCCTAATACTGTAGGTACAGATAATTGGTCAAGGGGTGTGCAGCACCCAGCACCAATCCACAGGGGCCCTGGTTTTAGTCAAGGTCTGTGCAGCACCCAGCACAATCAGGTCCCTGATGTGGTCTTCGCAACACCCAGTACAATGAGAACCCCTGATCTCAGTTGGGGTCAATGCAGCCCCCAGCACAATGAGGGCCCTGATCTCAGTCAACTCAGGGTCCGTGCAGCACCTGGCACAATGGGATTTTGGTTGGGAACCCTTGGTGCTCAGATTAATTCTCATTTACTCTACAGCCTCTTGACACTCCTTTGGCCAGCCTAAAGCCACACATTAAATGCTACTTACACCCAATTTGTGCTCCCAGGAGTGTCCTCTTTGTATGCGAGAATCCAATTCAGTAAGTTTGCTGCTGGATTGAGTCTCATGACTTCTTAGGTGAGTGGGTGTGCCCTTTTGAATGCAGCATGAGTTTTGGGAGACCCAGGCTAGGTTCCCTGTTCTGTTAGGGGCTTCCTGCGTGACCCTCAGTGCCCATGTCCCTTAGGACCAGGGGTGTCATTATAGTGGGAGGCAGAGGGGATGCATCCCCTCAGACTTTTAGAGCAGGGGGGACATGAATGTCTGTATCCCCCACCACTTCTGACTTTCAGACAAAAGGTTTTTAGCAGTTGTCTGCTCAGGCAGAATTCAGGGGAAGGAAGAGGTTATGGTGGAAAGAAACAAATGGGCTAATTGATCTATTTTAATTTGCAGGACAAGGCTTTTTAGAGGCCATTTTACTGGGGCTTTAGGAAGGAGGGACGCATGCCCTCGGGGAAATTTTCTAGAAAAGCAAAGAGGAAATTTGCATGTTTAACTACAGAACACTGAGGATGCAATCCTCCACCCATTGAAATCAATGGCTCAGCTCCCACTGACTTCAATGGATTGCTCCCTGAAACTTAAACAGCGTCTCCCCCCAACCCCCCCGCAACATTTCGCTGAAAGTTCCACCAGCGCTCAGGACGCAGCTACAAGCGGGGTTAACATGGAATGAAAAGGTACCGTTTTAACACATACTAACTGAGTGGTGGCAGCTTACATGTGATAAGATGTTCACACAGGCGGCCACATATTTTAAACATGAATTAGCAAACCCCCTGCAAACTGCCTGTCTGTACAAGGATGTGTCAGCTAATACGTGTTAATGTCTTGACTACTGCATATGAAATGATAAGAGACATGCCTCTTCACAGAATCATAGAATGACAGGACTGTCCATCCCTCGGCCATTAAGCAGGACCCACTAGACCTACACCATCCCCAAGAACTATCTGTAGAGCCTAAAGGTTTCCAGTGATAGGGGCCTCCGCAACCTCCCTTGGCAACTTATTCCACTTCCTAACTATCCTGGTAGCTAGGGAATTCGTCCTAATATTTAGCCTAAACCTTTTCTCCTTTAAGCCCATTCACTCCAGTCTTATCTTCAGCGATCGGTGGGGTGTCGTGCCCAAGCACGCAGGGCTTGGGCTGGGAGACTCTGGTTCAAATCTCACTTTAGCCAGGAACCCACTGGATGACGTGGGGCCAGACGCACAATATTCTCTTAGTCTAACCTACCTCACAGAGTTGTTGTGAGGATTAAAAAGTGGTTCTATGTGAAGTGCTCCAAGTGCCATAGCAGAGGGGCACTGTATAAGAATTATTATTATCTCTGTTTGTGAGCAAGCGAAGCGCAGATCTGTATTTAAAGCACCTGTTCTGCAACCAGTAGCTCATACACAACTTCAGGCCTCCAGTGACCACTGAGATATGGGGCAAGGCCACACAAAACAGGAAGAGGAGGCTACCATGCCTTGGGTAGCCTGACCCCTCCCTGGGCAGCCAGGTCATGTGAGGCAGTGCAGTATCATGTGGCCAGTGCCTGCCAGATGCTCCCCCTCTCCTGCAGCAGGGCGAACAGCTGATTGCTACGTGACACGCCCTCGGAAAATTTCTGAGGGCACGTTGTTGTGGAGCAGCCTTACTCCAACTGGGGTAAGGCTGCCCAAGGAGGAGTGAGCTACCTGTGTGGAGGGGCCATGCTTGCTACATCATGTGGGGAGAACCACTGTGGGGCTGGAGTAGTGGGCGCTCTCGCCTGTCGTGTTCAGCCACGTCACAGCTAGGGTAGGGCCGGGTGCCATGGCGGGAGCTCGGAGGGCGGTCCAGCTGCCTGGCTTCCTTGCAGTGGGGCTGGGCTGAGGGGGGGAACTGCTTGCATGCCTAGCTCCCCTTCCTGACCCCACAGTGTGGTAGCTGTGCTTGCAGGGACCGGGACCTCATTGCTCGTGTGGCCTCACCCATGGTAAAAACGTGGGAGGGAGTGGCGCTAGTGGCTATGTTCTACACTGCTTCCCAATAAGGGACTCATCCTTATTAGAATATCCTGGGATATTCCGTAGGGATCTGTGGGCAGGGATACAAGGGTAGCTGCTCATCACCCAAGGATATGCCCATGTGAAAGCTCAGCTACCTGACACTGTCACTTGCAGAAAAAATGTTCGACTACCCGTAGAGTCATAAAATCATATGCATTTTTCACACGCAACACCCTTTCCCCATTGCAAACTCACCCTGTGCACCTTAATCTGTGTTTTGTCTGGTCCACTAACAATGCATTCACACAACCACCACTGATGTGCTTGTATTTCAACACCCCATCCCCAGCCCGCCTTCCTTGTAATATTTCCCACAATGCAGAGGGAATGGAGGAATGCATTTGTGATACCTCTGCAATGTTCTAGAAGAAGCATGGAGTGGAGGAAGGAGTCCCTGCTAAGATCCTCTGGCCACATTTCTATGGTCACGGACCTCGAAGTAGAAAGTGACCGACAGGAAATGTCTTGGGGGTCTGGGTGAGTCAAATCACTATTGCTAGTTGACAGAGTCACCAGACGCAACGCTTGCCACTGGTTCTGGTGCCAAAAATGCAGTAAGTTGTTACGTTTGTATCTAACCTGTTACGTGTCCGCCACCGGCTTGCTCCTCGTTTACGTCCACAAACATTGCAGACTTGCTCAAGCAATAAGCAAGTAGCCGTAGTCACATCGGGTGACAGCCTTGGCTTCGGCTGGGATCTTGTGGGACTCAAGAAACCCTCAAGGGCCCTGACAGAGCTCTGCTTCACTGGACTAGACACCTGCAGGGCTGCTGCCTCGGTCGCCGCCTCTGCCGCAAGCTCCTCCCACCCCTCCATTGCATCAGCTATTGGCCTGCAGCTCCAACAGGAGTTGCCATCTGACCGCTGGCACATGGTCTGCATGAGGGCATGCCAGCCGCGGGATGGACTCTCCCGTTGCTAGCGTTATGTGCGATGATGCTACCCTCAGATTCTTGTAAACAAGCCTTTCACATTGCGTGGGAGAAAAGAGAAGGGGAAATGGGAAGGGTTTCACATGACATTCAGAATGTGGGGTTGGGGAACTACCCACTCTAAACAGGGTTGTGCGAATGACCCTATAGGCTACATCCACAAGAAAGGCTAATCCCCCACCTGCAGTGCTTACTTCATTGATGATAGTCCACGGAAATTTAAATAAATAAATAAACAAATAAATAAATCCCTTGAGGGGAGAGGGGGGGACAAAATCCGATTTTGATATTCCAAAAGGTTTTTTTATTTTCCCTGACTTTTCCCCCTCCTTTTCCTTTCTTCTACTTTCTCTTTTTCCAAAAAAATGAAGAGGAAGAAAACTTTTATTTTATTTTTTTAAAAGGTTGAGTGGTGGGGAAGGAAGAAACATGAATTTCAAAAAAACCCTCCAAAGATAGAACATTTTCTGCTTTAAATCAAAATAAATAAAATTGAAAAATCCATTTGGATGCTAAATTAAGATTCTCAGTCCACTGCAGACTGAACAGAAAGACAGGGAAGAAATGGATATTTTCCAATTTCCCTCCCAAAAGAAGAAGAACTGATTACAACTAAACCTCTTTCTACAGCAGAAAAATTTCAACAGGCTCAACATTTTTTTTAATTTTATTTTTTAAAAAGCTTGTTAAGCTACGGCATGTATCTTGGAAATTTCATTCTGTCCTGTTACGCTCTCTAAAATGCCAGCAAAATATATACACTGCGATGGAAATCCTTTTCGTAGGAATCATGGGATTGGAAGGGATTTCAAGGGTTAACTAGTTCAACCCTCAGAACAAACACACAGAGGTGACGTGGACTTGTCCAAGGTCACACAGGTCAGTGTCCTTTGAGTTCCCAGTTCAGTGCCCAAACCAGTGGACCATACTACCTTCCACTGTCAATGGCAAACAGAAGCAGCATCCTCAATTGCAAAGGTCTTGTAACCATATAGGAGTTAATCTGGATCAAGTCTCTTTATTCTAGTTTAGAATTGCAAGAATGTAGCCCACATTTGTTTAATTTCAGATTTAATTCAGTGTCATTTCCCAGTTCATCCACACAAACAAACCCGCAAGGAATCAAGAATTAACCCCCAACACTGAGCAACAGACACAAAGCAAACCAGATACCCTGGAATACTAATGCCCCCAAAGTATTATTATTACTTACAAAACACTTTCAAGGTTCAAACTGCTTCACAATCCTTATCCAGTTCACACCCATTACAACCTTTTGAGGCAAATTCTTATTTTTCCCATTTGATAGCCAGGCTGAAAGACAGGGACTTGCCCAAGGCCACCCACTGAGTTCATGTCAGCAGATGAGAGGTTATCTCACATCTGCCCCACTGGCTCAGAATTCACCTGCCCGCCTGCCAGGTGGCCGCCAGATGTTTGCCCTGGGGCCACTACTCACGACGTATGGAGCTCACTGTGCAGACCAATCCAAGCAACCCTGGGGTAATAGGGACCCACAGCGCTGCCACCCATCTATTGGGGTGGGCCATGGTGTGCCCACGCGGCCGCCCCCATGTGTTAGGGTGAGCACAGCATCCACACGCACCATGGAGTCACGGGCGACAGACTAGAGCATTGCGAGAGTGACCACAGCTTGGTGGCGGAGGCCATGAGTGGCAGGGGACGGGACACTGGACCATCACGCCCACGACAACGGTGAGCGGGGGGCCCACGGAGCAACCCCACACGCCAGACAGCTCCCAACTCGTATGCTAACACCCCACGACAGGGTCTGAATCCTGGTTTCCCAAAGCCAAGTCCAACACCTCATCTACTAGGCTACATTGGTTCTAGACTAATGGTAGAAGGGTTCACTGGGCCCTAGGGTTAGTACTGTCAGGATCCAGTCCCCCTGGCCCACACAAGATTTTCTCTTCCCAGTGTCCTTTATTCACAGTATTGCTTACAACCCATCACCAACAGTACACAGCTCCATGTACAGACAGGGTCTCTCAGCATGGGCCCCTCACTGGCCCAGGCACACAGTCCTTCCTGTAGCTGGTCCATACCCACATCCACTCTCTCAAGTCACTCCCTGCAGCCAGATATTTCCTTTCCCCTAGCTTAGACCAAATCCCTCCAGGCCAGGGTTAGCCTGAGGCAAACCCCAGGCTGTCTCCTCTAACTGAGCCCTAGAGCACAGGCTGGCTTGGCCACGCCCAGGCCTAGCTGACCCCAATAAGCCACTCAGTCCTCAGTGGTGCTGTTGCTTAGGCGCTGTTCCCCATCTGGGTTTGCTCCTGCACCAGTCTTAGCACCTACCTTGATGCGGTCCTACCTTTATAAAAGCCCCTGAAGTTAGGTGGCTGGCGCGACTTAAAGGGCCAGGCAGTTGCCTGTCCTGTTACTCTAATACAGCAGTGTAATGACCTTCATTAATGCAGATCAGTTTAAAAACACATTAGAAAGTCATACGGAGAGCACCAGCATCTGAAGAAGGCCGAAGGTAATGGGGTCAAGTTACACCCAGCGATGGAAGATATAGTTAATTACAGCGTGGCTGCTGTTTTACCCTAATTTTGTTAACATTTGGGCTTATCTACCTTGCGATTAGGTAATTCCATAATTTTAGGACTCCTAGCTCTTCTGCTTCTGCAGAGACTTTGGAATCAAATGATGGATTAGTGAAGTGACAAACAACATATAAATTGTCTATTATTATTAAATAGAAGCTATTAATTAACTTTTTTTTTTAATCCTCCATCAAAGATCTAGGAAGTAGGAGGACCAGCTAAACATGTAGGGATAACTTTGACCAAAGCATCACCGAATTCCAGATGTTCCGTAATCTAGTGGTACCAATCAGTGCTGCGGTCCAAAGGGGTCTTGGAGAGTTTCCGATTCACACAATGCTGTTGTAACATCCCATCATGAGATTCCCAACGAAAAGAAGAGGTATCACACTTGGAATTTTCATGCTCCAAATTATTTTCTGCTCTGACAGAACTGTTCATACTTATTGAATTATATTTTGTTTACATTTCAAAGGAACATTCTCATCGTATGGAAGAGAGGTTATTATCATCCTCACTGCCTAGAAGCATCAACTATAATCAGGAACAGGGCCTCCATCGTGCCGGGCATTGTACAGAGCTGACTAAGATCAGGGCCCCCACTGTGCTGGGCTCTGGTACATACCCCAACTGAGAAGACCAGGACTCCCATTGTACCACACCCCATTTGAGGTTGAAGCCCTGTACTGCTGGATGCTACAGAGACACAGGCCCTTTTCGAACGGTCATGCTCCTCCCCCTCGCACACGTGTGCGAGTGGTGGTGGTGGCGTCCATTTGAATGCTGCGGCGGGTGCGGGGGAGACGGCTGGGCGTCCATGGGAACGCTGCAGTCGGTGTGTGTTTGTGTGTGCGCTCCCACACTCCACCCACCTCCACCCATCATCCACCCACGGAGCAACAGGCGCCAATGCCGGATGCTCTGTGCATGGAGGTGGGTGGGTGTCTGTCGGATCGCAGCCCCACAAACTGCCCACCCACCCACTGTGCCGCCCACCGATCCCCCCCCCACGCGCCTGAGCCCGTTAGGAAAGGGCCGCAGAGTGAAAAACAGTCACTGACCTGAAACAGTATAAAATTTAAATAGACAAAGAGTCAGAAGCAGGGATGGAGCTAGAGGGATAGGAAGTACTGGGAGAGCCCTGTCCCCTGCACAGACCAGAAACGAAGGCCCGGGGAGAAGCAGGGAACCTCCCTGGGGCATTTTGCCTTCAAAAAATGTAGTGGTCCTGGTGGAAGGGGAAAAAAGAGGAAAAATAACTTTCCTGAGACCACACAGCAGTTAAGGGGCTGATTATTGGATGGAGCACCTGAGTTGCCTGGAGTTACACAGGTTTTATGCCCACTGCCTCAGCCGGGCTGAGGCAGTGGGCATAAAACCTGTGTAACTCCAGGCAACTCAGGTGCTCCATCCAATAATGGCAAACAGCGATACTCTTCTTTATGCATTAACTTGGTTTCCCACAGTCCAAACTCTCCCAGTAGAATTCAGCAGCTTGGAACCTCTGCTCTCCGATCAACATACTCACCACAAACAATGTGTGTGGATAACAGATCCATCGGCTAAAAAGTGCCTGTTCTATGCCTCCTGTTTTACTCCTGCAGAACTGCTCAGACCTGAAAGAAAGCCTGGAGAAGGTAGATTTCGAAGGAAATCTTATCCAGACAGCTCTCTTATCTGAACTGGCAGGATCCAAGGGCTGGATGAGACCTCCAAGATCGTCCGGTCAAGCCCCCTGTACTGAGGCAGGATTTGCTAGATCAAAACCATTCCCAATAAATATTTATCGAGACACCCTAAAAAACTCCAGTGAAAGAGATTACACAACCTCCTTCAGCAACTCACACAAACTCCTTCAGCATTCTTAGTTGGGATGGGAATTTTGGTATTGCCGAGAACCGAAAGTACCTGATAATGGCTCTATCGGATAAATCCGATATCTTTGTTCTTTTCTCGGTATCAGCGATATCGGATCTTTTGCATTGGTTTTTTTAATCAGATTTTTAACATTGCAGTTTTACCCATTGTGGGGAAAACCGCAATGTTAAAAATCCAATACCGAGAGAACCAAGAACCAATAGGAGAACAAGTAGACAGGGATCCGATAGCGATAGAAACCAAGAACCGAGATTTTGCCAGAAGTCTCACCCCTAATTCTTAGAGTTTAGAAAGCTCTTCCCAATATTTTAACTAAATCTGCTTTTCTGAGATGTACAATCCATTTTCTTGTGTAACTTCCCAAACCCTGAGGTGTTCAGATATGGGGGTTTGTACTGTAAATTGATTACGGGTCTTCCTTTTAGAAAGAAAGAAAGAAAGAAAGAAAGAAAGAAAGAAAGAAAGAAAGAAAGAAAGTTCATTTCTATTAGCTTTGGTGAATTATATAATTTCATCTAAAAATATAAATGCAAATATATGCAAAACATATTTAGAAACAGAGCTGTTCTGTATGGTCAGGCATCTAATTCTTCTAGCCACCCTTTAAATAGCCGTCAAATTTTCACTTACACAGAGACCCCCCCTTTAATACTGTGTGCTTGGTGTGAAAAGCCCTCCATGTAATGGAGAATGAAGGCCTATATGTAGAGATGTACATTATTTATAGGTTCGTAAGTCGATCGCTCTGTATTTGTAGAACAATAGTCTGAGACGGATAAGTATATTATTGATACGGATAGATATATTTACAGACCGGCAAACAGATCTGTCATTTATAGCTCTATTTACAGATGTGCGAGGAAATCCATTCTTTAATTGTGGAAATGGAATTTGGGGCCAAACGAGTTTATTATCGATACGTCGCTCTGTGTATAGATTTTCCAATCCATCTGCTATTTAGGCATCGTGTGTCAAAAAGAAATCTATATTGCAAATCTATATCGGTAAGAAATCTAGGATTGCAAAATACTGATAAGGATCAAGGAACCGACAGATTTGTAGGGGGAATCTGTAATTGTAAAAAATTGTAATTATCCATTCAGAAATGGATAATTAGTTATTATTATACTTCATGCCATAGCTGCAGAGTTGCAAAGAATTCCCCTTTAGAACAATGATACACACAGTTTTTATATATTCCCATATATGTGGGTTTGTGGATCTTCCATGTGTATATTTACAGATAGATCTTCTTTTATAGTTATATCTTTACAAACAAATCTGTTATTTATTGGACTATTGATAGATTTGCAAATGGTGCTCTTATTTAAAAACACCTTTATAGACTGGCAAATAGATCTCTTATTTATAGGAGAATCACAGATCTATAGGGGTGGGATGATTAACAATTAAATTGATAATGCACTCACGTGCTAATTATCGATTTGTAAATGGATCTGCTTTTTTGAGAATTATTTAAACCATTCAGTGCTATGGGGAAGCTGAACAAAAAAAACAAGGGAGAAAGAAGCCAGATTTCTATCAAATAATATTACTGGGGCCTGCCTTTCGGGTGTGTGTGCGTATGTATGTGTCTACCCTTCACTCTCTTGTTAGATTGTACTTTGTGGTTTTGATTCTTCAGGATTCCAGCTGTTCTAGAGACTCAAGGTGAACGAAGGGACGAATATTTTATTTGCCTCTTTCTCTAGTTTTTCTTCCTTTCCTTTCCCCCCGGTTCCCTCTATTCATCTCGGGCTAGAGAGCGCGGATTGTTTTTTCCATGGTGAAGCTGAGAGATATTCAAGCTTCCTTCATCTGAGATGCATTCCTCTCTCTGAGTCCCCCATAGATATAACATTTCTTGTACCAGTCACATACCAGCCTCCTGACCCTCCACCCCCACCCTCCCCCAGAGAAAAATATAGCAAAGGTGTATTTAGGGGGGTTGTGTGTCTAATTCCCATCGCAGTTGATGCCAAAGCAGGCCAAAGGGGGGGGGGGGCAGAGCATTTGATGGCTAAGGGGCATGATTGTTGCCCCCCACCCCCGCTGCCTTCCCCAGGTGACAGACATGCTTGGAATAATGACCTGGCCTTTATTGTCAGTCGAGATGGAGCTGACGGTCAGTTTCTTGACCAGGAAATGGCTGCTGTCACGTAGTGCCAGAGAACTACGTGGTTCTGCTGCCTCCGTTAACGTGTTATCCTCACAGATAGAAGGTGGGGTACAGTACACCCCTAAAGCTGAGTTAAAGACACAACTGGACCCCAATTCCCCAATAAAAGATATTCTAGAATAAAAATTCACCGGCTGCTGTTCATTTCTCAAAACAGAGGGGCATGAGGAGTCCCCAACACGGCGGCAACCCCAAGATGGCAGAAGAGGGTAAAGAATCAGTCAGACAGGGACCCAGGTGGGAGAAGGGTGTTAGTGGGATTTGCAGGGGGTCTAAAGCTGGAGGATGTGGGAGATTTTATCAAGGAGCTGGGAGAAAGGGGGGGGTGGCGGGGCAGGAAAGAAAAGAGAAAGCATAAAAAAGAGGGGAAGGAAAAGAGAGGGATCGTGAGGTGGATGGATGAGTGTGTATGGGGAGGGAGGGAGGGATAGACAGAGAAAACCTATGGATAAACACAAGGAAAAAGAGGAATCAGTGAGCAGGCCAGGTGTGGAAAATGGACAGAGGCCAAAAGCCTGACAGACCGACAGAATTTTCCTGACAGACAGCTGGACAGAGCCCATTATGAGGAGGCAGGAGAGCAGCAAGCAGATGGGGGAGAAGTGATGGAGAAGGGGCAGTGAGGGGCTTCTGGCAGGTCAGGGATTAGTACCTCTGGCTACACCCTGGGGTCTCTGGATAGATGCAGCGCAGGCTGCCCCAGTGCTGGCTTCGAGCTAGGCAGTGGGGTGGGCTGCGTAGGGGGAAGGTGGGAAGGAGACTGCAGCTCTGAAAGGGTTACACAGACACACAGACACACACACACCAGGCAGCAATAAGAAAGGTCACTGCAGAGAAATGAGGTCTCGCTCAACAACAGCAGCCACACACCCGAGAGAGAGGGAGGGACACACACGCACACACTGAAATATACCACAACCAACACAAAACCTATTCAGAATTGCAACACATACTGCGCACCATGCCACAAGACAGGCACACCACAGACTGTGGAGAAAGAGATACACACATCGCACAGCCCCCCACCAAGCCGCTCTGAACTCCACACTGCACAGAGGCGCACACACTCGCTGAAGACACACTGACATAAATATATATCGGTGAGGGGAAAAACCCACTGATTCTTAGCCCACTAGGCCCCACTCCTCTCCCACAACTGGGAATAAAACCCAAGAGTCCTGACTTCCACCACTCACCGCTGCTCTAACCCACTAGCCTCCACTTCCCTACCAAGGTGGGAACAGAATCCAGGAGTCCTGATTCCCAGATCCTCAGGGCCCTATTTCCTTCCAGATCAGGGAATAAAACCCAAAGGTCCTGACTCCCAACCAAACCCTGCTCTAACTACTTGACCTTATAACCACCCCCACCCCCAAGCTGTGGGGGAAGGAACCCGGCCATCCTGGCTTCCAGTCCCCTCTGCTCTAACTACTAGGCTTTATTCCCCTCCAGAGCTGAGGAAAAAGCCCAGGAGTCCTGACTCCCAGCCCCATCTGCTCTAGCCCTCACCTGTGTGTTTGAGAGGGAGCATAATGTAGTAAGGCCTAGGCTACATGACTGCCACGCCATGCCATCCCCCTAGAGGCTGGTGGTGGGGAGACAATCCCAGGATCGCAGCGTCCCCAGGGCAGGTCCCAGCAGGAGATGGTGGGTGTGTCATCATCTCCTCCCTGGTGAGCTTGGGGCATCTCCATTCACAGCTTCAGCAACCAAAGGGGGAGGCCTTTGCTTGGAGCCGAGGGAGGGAGGGGGAATCCAGGTGGGGAAGCATTTTCTGGACTCAGAGAGTTTGGAATACAGGAGGAGATACATGCAGGGATAGGGGCCCCCCACACACACTGATCCACAACGCTAGGGGTCCAGAGACACCCACGTACACACCAACACAAAAGGGACACGCACAGGGGAATACTTACACACCCAGGGGACACACAAAGTGCACATCCAGGAAGGACACATCATTCACCACCTCCTAGGTGCACTCAGGTACCACACTAACAGGGACTGCGCACCTATGTTATACACTGAGGCCAGGAAGGGGATCTGGAACATGGGAAGAGGCCTGCTGTCATTCAAGAGCTTGGTCTTGAGGGACATAAATGCTTTAAATACAATGCAGCTGCAAATGGTCAGTGCCTGGCTGAGGATTCCCAGTGCTGCAGACTTCCCCTACAGCAGTATCCTGTCACTGACAAGCCAGGGATTCTAGTGCTGTGAGTTTCCCCACAGCAGTGCCCTGTCCATTCCCAGTGCTGTGAACGTCCCTACAGCAAACTTCCCCATGCCTACCCGGCAGGACTCAGCTGGTAGCATTTGCCACCCCTCAAACTCCACCTAAAACAGATCAATAGGAAATGCCAATGAAGGGTGAGATAGGAATGACAGCGGGACCAAGGGTTAAGAGAGAAGCACGGATACCCCCTCCACAAACACCCCCTCCTCCAGAAGTACACAGTGCTACAGAGCAGCAGGGTATCGGGGCTGGGAAACTCGGGAAAGTAAGAAAGACTTTAGGTTTAGGGGAAACAGAATGAAGGGACTGGAAAGTTTGGGGCTGAATCTGGATTTGGGGTTCAGAGAGACTAGAGGTCCAGCTGCACCCCTACATTCACCCCACTGCTCCCCCTTTCTCCCCCTCCTCCCTCAGATCCAGCCTTGTCCCTCCCCCCTACCCCTAGATCCTGCCTTCAGATCGTACAGATCTCCTTTGCACTTTCAAATCCACTCCCGCTCCTTCTGCACCCCCAGATGCAACCGTTCTCCACCTGCACCCCCAGATCCACCCCCTCCTCCATGAAACCCCCAGACCCCACTCTCTCCCCTCCCCCGAACCCTCCGATTCACTCCCTCTAACATGCACCCCCCAGTTCACCCCTTCTCCCCTTGCAACCCCAAATCCGTCCCCTCCCTCCCTCCATGCACCCTAGATCCTCATCCCGTGGCCCCTTCTCTTCCCCGCTCGCAATAGCTGCCAGGCGCCGCTAATAATTATTAATAACCTCTTTTCCTCCCCCCTCCCCGCTCCACACCATGGACAAAAGGAGAGTCCAGTGTTCGCTCTTCTATACACCCTTTTATCCCAATCGGCCCCCCCACAATCGCTCCGGCCATAGTACCTGTCCCCCCCCCTCCTCCATCCTTCGCCCCCCTCCTTCCCTCCGGACAATCCCCCAATCATTCCAGCTTCCTTTTTGCATTATGCAACTTGCATTGCCTAGGGAAAAAATGACACATGCACACACCCAAAAAAATTGCAAGACAACCCCCCCAAAATCATCAAAGCAAACCCCGATAACTACAAACAACCCCTCCCCCAGCCTCCAGAACAATAAAGAGAGAGATCCAAGCATCGTTACAATAAATACAGTTACCAGGCAAGAATTATCATCTTTGCAAAAAGACATAAAAGCCAGAGTCACACGCACACACACAAAAAACCATTTCAGATTCCTTTATCTCTATTCCTCCGTTTTTCCCCTCCCTTCTTTCTTCCATCGCAAAGGCATCAAAGCCGAAAAACCCGCCACCGAAGGCAAAGAGACTTGGAACAGAAAATCCTGCATCGGTTTCTAGACTCGCTCTTTCCTTTCTATATTTTATCCACCTAACAATCTCTAGCTGAGCCACAAAACCCGTTTGGTAACCAACGAAGAAAATCTTCCTTTTTTTGCAATTGCAAAAAATTAAAATATCATAATAATAATAATACTAATAATACTGTAATAATAATAATAATTCTTCTCCCCTTTGCAAAGAAAAAAAAAACAATCAAAGCGTTTTAAAAATAGAAATATATATATATATATATATATATATATATATATACATATATTTTTTTAAATTTTATTTCCTTTTTGCAATTTCATGCATCTGTCTGTTCTTATTTTTTTTCCCCTTTTGCATTTTTTCTTTCCTTAGGGGTTGATCCACACATACACACACAAAAAAGCCACAGAGACAAGAAAGAGCTTGGAACAATTGCAGCTGCTGTGTTGAGAGAGAGGGTGAGCGAGAGAAAGGAATAGACTGGCTCTTGTGTGTCTCTGTGTGTGTGTGTGCAATAGACCAGCTGCTGCATTAAGCATTTTGCAATCAATAAAGAGCGGGTGAGATTTATGCAAAGCGCAGATATTAATATGCAAAGTTTTAAAGATTTTTAAATGGGAGAGAGAGGGTAGGAGACCGGGAGGAGGAGGAGGGGTGGGGGGGATTGCATAGAGACTGCACCTACCTCTGCTTCCATCGGTGGGCGCAAGCTGACTCCTCCATGCGCGCATGGGTGCAGCCCAGATACACAGGGGCTGAGGGGGAAGCAGCAGCAGCAGCAGCAATAGCAAAAGCAGCAGCAGGCAGCAGGCAGCAGGCAGAGCGCGAGCCGGGGCGCGCGCCGGATTCTCTCCATCATCTCCCCCTCCCCATGCCCGGCCACGGTTGCCCAGGCAACGAGAAAGATGCAGCAGCATCAGCACCAGGGATGAAGGATGCTCAAGGCAGCAATAGCAGCTGGGGATGGGGATGCAGGGAGGGAATGTAGGGGAGCCCTCATGAGGGAGACAGTGAGGGGCAGGGAATGGGGAGCAGGGAGCCCCAGGATTGGAGGAATGGGGAACCCCAGAATTTCGGATGGAAGTGGGGAACCCCATGGTTTGGGATGGGAAAATAGGGAGGCCTTGAGTCTGCGATGAGAGGAGGAGGAGGGGAACCCTATTTTTACGGGGAGCCCCAGAGACAGACCAGAAGGGGGAGGAGAATTTTGGTAGGAGAGACAAGAGAAACGGGGAGTTTTGGAATTGAGGAGGGGGAGGACAAGAAGGGGGACGCCCCAGAGTTTGGGATGCAAGTGAGGACCCCCCTGGGGCAGATGGGTTGGGATGGGGGAGCCCCAGGGTTTTGGATTAGACAGGAGAGTTCCAGAATTTGGGACGGGAAGTGGGAGAACCCCTAGACTAGGGATGAGAGAGGGGAGCCCGAAATATTGGGATGGGGGGAGACCCCCAGATTTGGGGATGAGGGGAAGGAACCTGAGGGTTTAAGATAAGAACCACATCGTCTGCTCTGTTGCTGGAGAGACCCAAGGTTTTAGATGGAAAAGGGAGCCCGGCCCCTTAGAATCTGAGATGGGAGGGGCAGGGAAACCCCATGATTAGGGACAGGAAAGGGGAGCCTGAGCATCTGGGACGCGGGGAGCTCCAGATTTTGGGATGGGGAAAGAAGCTCAGAGTTTAGGAGAGGGAAGGGGAAATTTATTGGCTTGAGACTGAAAGAGGGGAGAGGGCAGCCCCTAGATTTTTGGGGAAGGTTGGAGAGTCCTGAGTTTGGGGATTCCAAGAGTGGGAGATGAGGGAGGGGGCCCAGAGTTCGGGGTGGGAGGTGGAGGGAGACTCCCTTGTCTTGGGATTCGAAGGGGGCACCTCCTTGGTTGGGAGGGAGGAGCTCCTATATTTGGAGATGGGGGGGGGGTTGTGTGTTTCGAGTGTGTGTGCGTGTGTGTGTGAAACCTGTCATTCTTTTCGAAAAGAATGCTAGATCGGCCCCTTTCTCTCTTTCCCTCCCTTACTTTATCAGCTTCAAACTTTTCCTGAGAAAGCAAAAACCCCAGGGCATCATTTGCAAAATTCTAAAAGGTTGCGAATGCAGTGGAACTAAACTAAAAACAAATTGTGCACTCCTCTCCTAGACTATGTCTTCTTGGGAATGGAAGTCATTCTGTTTAGTATTTCAGAGGGGAATGCAAGATAATCTGAGGGATTAAGATCTTCCCTCTCAAAAATAAATAAATAAATAAATAAAAATAGCGAGGAGACTTTCATGTCATGCATAGTCAAAATTAAAAGCATGCCATGCAGTAATTCAGAGTGTTGTATACAACATGTGCTGGGGGTGGAGTATACTGCATGTAAAAGTTCCAAGTATTCTATGCAAAATAGTTGGGAAAGAAGAATTTTACATGTAAAAGTAATTAGAAGGGTTTTTACTCTATGCATGTTGAGAATTGAAAGTGTGGCATCGATTCATTTAGGCTACTGTATGCAAAAGTAACGGGGGAAAATCTGTGTATATAGCAAGACATACATCAAGGTTAAAGAACAGTGTATGGAAGAGTTATTGAGTATTAAATGCAAACTAATTTTAAAGTATTGTGTGGAGGGCATCTTTAGAACTGAAGGCTATTTTCTACAGTAATTAAAAACACTGTAAACTATTAGCATTTGGGATTAAATAGGCTGTATTCAATATTTTAGAGTATTAAAGGTGGGATAGTTTGGAAGTCAAGAGGCTGATGTGCCAAAATAATTAAGAGATTTGTATGCAATGCATATTCATACATAACAAATATTGCATGTCTAACCCCAAAAAAAACAAAATCAAAGAAGAAAACTCCAGAATGTTATATGTCATACACTCTTGTAAACTGCAAGACATACAGTGATGAGGCTTAAGGATAGTTTGTGAAATTAATATGCAGTAGCTTATGCAAAATAGGCAATTGCATGAAATGCATATTTTATAATTAATAGTGCAAAAAGGATTGCATAAATTTAGTATTAACTGTTGAGAGTTGTGTGCAATATATATATTTGCAATGAAGAGTATTATATTCCAATATTAAGGGATTTATATGCATAATTAGAATTAACATCAGATGGAGAAAATTGTAAATCAAACTTATTGAGAATTAGTGTATTAATTGAGCATTCTAGGAAGTGCTTGTACACAACTGAGGGGTTTTTTTGCAAATATTTGAAGACCATGGTTTGCAGTAAATGAAAGATGAATATTATGCATAGGAAAATAAAATTATGTCATGCAAAGCTATTTAAAACTAGGATATGAAATAACTGACAGTACTGAGTGGCAGATAAATTTAGAAAACAATGATGAACAAATCAGGGATTTTATATGCAATATGTAAAGGTCTTATGTGCAATATCCATGAAGCTTAAAAAGTATTCTGTGCAAAAGGATGGAGCATTCTAGATATTCTGTAAGAATTTGTGTGTAACAGAAAGTGAAAATTAAAGACATGTTATGAAAAATGACTCTGAAAATTAAGAACATCATATGCAAAAATAATCAAAGAGCTTTGCATGTGATGAATATGGAAACTGAATATTGTTATTTGTTGAAACTGTAGGACATTGTGCTTAATTCACAATTTAGGATTGAGCACTACATGATAGAGATATGTTGGAAATTAATAACATAATATGCAATATTTAAAACAGGCACATCCATATTTAATACACGTATGAAAAACAAGTAAGGCATTATGTGACAGTACCTATTAGGAATAAAAATACACAAGAACAATCTGTGAAATGCCTCCTGGATATATGCAATATTATATGCAAAAATCTGAAATATTTTTGCATACAGTTCATATGGAGAATTCTTAAGAATATATGCAAAGGTTTTTAAACATTGTGGGTAACAATGAACCAGAACTCTATTCACTATGCCAATGCACCAGGAGTTTAGAGCATACTAGTATTAAGAAACAAGATTATTATATGCAATAATATAAGTACTCTAAAATATAGAGAATGTGAAAAACCTCACATTTCCTCCTTGGGATTCCGAAAGCCCTATACATGACGGCCAAATTTTGCAAAGCTAGGAGTCTAAAAATTATATTTACAAATCCATTTTTATGTAGAGTAATAGCATTTTAAATGCTTGAAATATGGATCAAGCTCTCTAATTTTAAAACTAATATAACTGTAGGTTGGGGTGGAAGGGAAATTGGCCTAACCTTTATTATGCACACTGTATATAAGAAATTCAAAGCACTGGGTATAGTTAGATGGGTAGTTCTTAAGAATTATTGTATTGCTTGAACGATAATTGAAGTTATTCTTGAGAGACTATAGTGTAGTATTGTGGGCATTTTATACAAATAATTCAGCATTGCATACAATACATATGGGGGGTTTGAATTATTGTAAAAATGTGATAATCAAAAGAAACAGTTGCAGTGCACTTAAAAATTAATTTCTTTCTTTGTGATGTCTCTGGAAAATTCAACGTGTTCTGAGCCACACAAATTGAAAATTAAACCTACTGTGTGTAACATTTATTGGAGATTTGCAATGTTGTGTGTCTGAGAACAGAAGGTTCAAGGCAGTGTGTATTTGGGATTTCAAGACTGTGTACAATATATATCGCAATGTCCTTTTTCTATCAAAGGTTCTGAGGATAGAAAATTAATTGTACTTAACCCAATGTTAAAAATTAATAACATCTCGTATAGCATGCATTGAAAATTAATGTGTTGCATGCAACACACATTTTATATTCTCTGTAAGAACACCATATGCAGTAATTAAGATTAGGGCATGAAACTTATCTTGTGTTTACTGCAAAGCAAACTTTCGCTTTATGTTGACAGTTAAGGACATTATATGAAACAATTAAAATCACTGCATGAGGCCCAAAACTCGGCCAGTCTAACCCAAGTATCTAGTTGATGTGGAAAAAGTTCTGAGCCTGGTATACAATAATTTAGATCACTGTATAAAATCCATATAGTATGCATCAAAATTAAGGGTATGCAATAAATGTTATGATTGCATACAACCCCTAATATATGCAGCATAAATTCAGCATTCTGTACACAGTGAAAGCTAAGAGCCTTCTATGTAATAATTAAGAATATTACATGAAATCCATCTTGGTGACTAGGGCCATCACAAATATGATACAGAGAAATTAAGACTGTATTTAAATTAAGAGGTTTAGAAAGAGCCAAGTCACCATGAGGAATTGCTGTGTTAATTAATTATTGCATGTCTAGGGTTTGAATGGGCACCTATATTTTCTAAATGCTAAAGATTATTTTTATATGATAAGGTGACAGATTGCAATAAATGACAATTAAAAGGTTTGCATCTATTTGCACCCAGGAAGTGCAAATAGTCTGTTTTATTTAGTCTGTTTTATTTAGGATTTGCTGGGGCCTGGCAAGCAAAAGACAAGTTGAAGAATTATCGTTTGGTGGAAAAATACAGATTCCATGTGCCGTGTGTCACACGTAGGATAGCCGCTCAGAAGCGCCATTGACAGAGGTGTTTGCACCAAAATTTTACTACAAAATGGGCAAAAGAAAATCCTAGAAATCAGTTGATTTTGGGAGATCAAACTGAGCCACAATAATAAATTAATTTTATCCTCAAAAATTAGCTTTCCCCTTTATGGATTTACGCGTATTTTCTCTGCAGATAGAGAGATTCTTTTCTTTCTTCTTTTTCCCCCAAGGTGGTGGTTGGTGTTTTTTTTTTAACTGTTAATTCATCCACACACTCCCATCTCGGCTGGCGTTCTTAGCTTGCAGCCGACATATCTAATGCTTTGTGTGTCATTTTAGCCTATGTGTCTGACCAGAGAGCCCTCGTCCATGAGTCTAGAAAAAAAAAAAGGAGGAGGCCAGGTCATGTTGGAAGAATTTTGTGCGCATTTTGATTTTGTGTGCTTTTCTCTTTGAAATCTCATCGTGAGTTTCAATTAACTTCACACAAATGCTGCATGTTCATTTAGAATTGAGACTACACCACACAGGCCCCAAAAATATTTAGGACGTGCACTAAACTCTCAAAAAGGCCTTCCAGTCCTAATGGAAATATCTGTTTGCCCTGAAATCTTCAATGAAAGCCTATTTATTGGTGTGTTGGATTATATACCGTTCCCAGCACAGAGCTGACAAGGCAAACATCGCAGGCTCAGGCTAGCGACTGCCGGAAAAAGCAAGCGGAAGGTGATGTATTTCCATGGACCAAAATGCAGCAAATTACACCCAAAAAACCCAACAACAACCCCTAATGAAAAAACAGCATCAGCAGAGATGAAATTCTGGGTTTTCAAAGGGGTTTGGGAGTGATTCGTCTCAGCTACTGTTAGCAACCAGAGAAAGTGGCTTTATTTATTTTAAATATATGGTTTCCTTTAACCCGACGCTTTGAGTTGAAGCCGTAGCGAGCTAGATGGATTGAGCAGACATAACGTCAATGCTGGGAGTTTGGCTGTAAAACAGAAAAGCATCTTTCTGTTCAGAACAGAGAACAGTGGGGATTTGGGGGGAGGGGGAGCGCTAGGAGGACTTACAGAACTAATTCATAAAATACAAAATAACATTAATAAAGCCCAATTGTTACTAATATTAAAACATATTCAAATCATACATGAAATGAGCTGCAACTCATAAAATAATACTCCGGTGCTCCCGTTCCAAGCGAATCAGTTGCGGAGCTGGAACTAAAGTCTAGGAATCCTAGCTTTCAGTTCCCACTTGCTTTAACGCACTAGTCCCACTTCTCCAGACTCCAGCTAAGGACGGACCCCAGGAGGAGTCCTGGCTCTCACACGTCCTGCCTTGTTCTAATTCACTAGGCCCCACAAGGCCTACAACAAGGTAAGAGGCCTCCGCCTCACTCCCATGTCTGTGCTCTAGCCCACACGACCCCACTCCCCTCCCAGAGCTGTAACAGAACCCAGGAGTCCTGGCTCTTAGCTCCCTTGTTCTAACCCACAAGACCCCACTCCCTACCCAGAACCCAGGAGCCCTGGCTTCCAGCTCTCTCTAACCCACTAGACCGCATTTCCTCTCCAAGCTGGGAATGGAGCCCAGGAGCCTTGACTCCCAGTCCTCCTGCTCTAACCAACAAACCTGCAGATGGTGCCCAGACATCTTGACCCCACCCCATTCCCAGAAGCAAGACTTGAATGAGACATATTCCAAAGGGAGCCTTCTGCTAAGAAAAGTTGAATTACCCAGCGGTGAAATCTGGTCCGAGCTTGCCTTTGGTACCACTAGAAGTGCCAGGTATGAACATTGTCCGATACTGGGATCTGCTTTGACTCCGGCCCTACGATCACTGCCGGTGGATGCTACTACTGTGGCGCTAATAATAATATAACAGCCAAGCGCATGTCTCCTCCTCTCAGGATTGGGGAGGCCTCACAAAAGAACATGGTGGAGGTGAATGCAGGAGCTCAGGCTAGGAGCAACGGGGGTGGTCTGTGCCAAGGTAGTTCAGATGCCCTGAAGGGCATGATCACGCAAAGTATTTACCTCAGGGTAACTGGCTTTACCTTCTCCACCCCACCCCTCATTTACCCAAGAAGGTGCTCAAAACATTCAAGTACTTTAGGGAAAAAGCCAGGCGTCTCACAGTCAATTCCATCTACCCTTTAATCTCCATAGTTTTAAGAAGAGTGGGGAGGTTCTACTGATGGGATTTTAAGCCAGCGGCCAAGGCCAGACTTACCACAAGGCAACCTGGGACAACAGCCTCAGGCCCCATTCTAGGGGGCCATACAGTTATCCACATTGTCACCAGGGTAGGGTGTGGGGTCCCCACCCACTAGGGTTGCCACCTATGCAAATGTTGAAGGAACACTTATGAAAAATACATGTTGCAGGGCCTGCATTGTCCCCTAGGCCCCGCAACATGTGTTTTTCATCAGTGTTCCTTCAACATTTGCATAGGTGGCCACCCTTCCACCTACTCCCAGGGGCCCCAATTGTAGAGGAGCCTTATGGAAAGTAAATGGTGCAGGGTTGCATTGTTCCAGTGCAGCCCTGCAACATGTATTTTGCATAAGCGTCCTCCTCTTTTAAAGGGGAGGTATTGGTAACCCTACCCAAATGTGATCACACAGACCGCTGCCCCACCTCGGCCCTGCCTCACTGCTGGGCCGGCTGCCCATTTAAAGGCGGCCCGCCAGATGTGGCTGTGGAGCGGAAGCAGGGCAAGTTGTCCCTGTTCCGGGGCTGCTTTGCCGGCGGTGCTCTGGAACATCCCGGAGCACCCCAACCCCTGGGGCAGCAGCCAGAGGCGGGGGCTGCCGTCCGCCTGCTCAGCGGGTGGCAGCTGCAGCTCTGCTCTCAGCTGGGGGTGGCCTCAGCAACGCCACGGCGTCGTAGGCAATCCGCCCGCCGCGCTATGGTGTAGAGGAGGGGTGCCGCGCAGGCGGACCATGGGCCCCGGCAGCCGCTGGGTCTGTTAAAACGGACCCAAGTACAGCCCGAGTGGGAAGATGTGGGGGTGCACACCCATGGACTTGCTCCGGGGTTGTGCGCTCCCACGTCCATGTGAAAATACCCCTTTCTAGTGGTGGTCAGGCCGCTTGCAACAGGCCCCACCAAGAAGACAGTTTTCCGAGTGGGAAGGGGTGGAGGGCTGGCCCTACTAACTTCTAGAACTTCTTTCCTAGCAGGGTTGCTGTCACTCTGGAGTGTGGGAGCCATGGCGGCACCACAACCTTTGCAGGGGAAGGGCTGAGGCTGATCTGAAGGGCCGTCACTTAGGAAGACCACACTCCTTTGCCCTAGGAAAGGGGCCCATCATTGGGACATACTAATCTTTGTATAGCATCCCCCCTGCCATGGCACTCACAGCGCTTGACATATAACATAACGTTGAATCCTTACAGCGATCCTGTGAGGTAGGTTAGGCTAAGAGAATATTGTGACTGGCATAAGGTCACGCAGTGTGTTTCTGGCTAAGGGGAGACTTGAACCAGGGCCGCTCCCTGGCCCCCCAGTCCAAGTACTGCGCATTTAGCCATTACATCACACTGGCTCTCTGGGACCCATAGCCAGGCCATACCACAGGTTTTAAGGGAAATATGACAACAGTCCACAGCACTGCTCCATTTCCATCAAGCCTGTCCTACACTGACTAGTTTACATCAAGCCCGCCCACTGGGAACAGGATTTGAACTCAGGACTCTGTATTCCCAGCCCAACATGTAATCTCCTAGCCCCTGAGGATGAAGTAAACTATCAGGGGCACAACCAGAGGAGGTGGTGGGGCTGTAGTATGTCTGTTCTATGGGGAGAGCTATGTGTTTCTGGGGTGTCCTATGGAGCGCTATGGGGTTTGGGGTGTCCTATGGAGCGCTATGGGGTTTTGGGGTGTCCTATAGAGCGCTATGGGGTTTGGGGTGTCCTATGGAGTGCTATGGGATTTGGGGTGTCCTATGGAGCGCTATGGGATTTTGGGGTGTCCTATGGAGTGCTGTGGGATTTGGGGTGTCCTATGGAGTGCTATGGGGTTTGGGGTGCCCTATGGAGCGCTATGGGTTTTGGAGTGTCCTATGGAACGCTATGGGGTTTTGGGGTGTCCTATGGAGTGCTATGGGGTTTGGGGTGTCCTATGGAGTGCTATGGGATTTGGGGTGTCCTATGGAGTGCTATAGGGTTTTGGGGTGTCCTATGGAGTGCTATGGGGTTTGGGGTGCCCTATGGCGCGCTATGGGGTTTTGGAGTGTCCTATGGAGTGCTATGGGGTTTGGGGTGTCCTATGGCACACTATGGGGTTTGGGGAGTCCTGTGGAGTGGTGTGGGGTTTTGGGGTGTCCTATGGAGTGCTATGGGATTTGGGGTGCCCTATGGCACACTATGGGGTTTGTGGTGTCCTGTGGAACGCTGTGGGGTTTTGGGGTGTCCTATGGAGTGCTATGGGGCTTGGGGTGTCCTGTGGAACGCTATGGGATTTGGGGTGTCCTATGGAGCGCTATGGGGTTTTGGACTGTCCTATGGAGCACTATGGGGTTTAGGGGTGTCCTATGGAGCGCTGTGGGATTTGGGGTGCCCTATGGATTGCTATGGGATTTGGGGTGCCCTATGGATTGCTATGGGATTTGGGGTGTCCTATGGAGTGCTATGGGATTTGGGGTGCCCTATGGAGTGCTATGGGATTTGGGGTGTCCTATGGAGCGCTATGGGGCTTGGGGTGTCCTATGGAGTGCTGTGGGGCTTGGGGTGTCCTATGGAGCGCTATGGGATTTTGGGGTGTCCTATGGAGCGCTAAGAGGCTCCAGGATGTCTGTTCTGTAGACTGCTGTGGGGCAGTGGGGCATCTGTTCTATGGGGTGCTATCGGGTTCTGAGGTGTCCTTTTTATGGAGCGCTGTGGGGTAGTGGGATATCTGTTCTATAGAGCGCTGTGGGTCTGTGGAGTCTGTTCTATGAAGAATTATGGGGCTGTGCTGTGTCTGTCCCTATGAAGCGTTATGCTCTGAGGGGTCTATTCTATGGAATACTATTAGGCTGTGATATTTGGAAACAAGGCACTTTTTTTTTAGCCCATCTTCCATGTTAGACAATAGGCCCATATTAAATGTGCACCAATCAACATATGCAAACTTTTGCAAATTAGCATTGGTCAGATTTTTTTACCTTGGGACAGAATACAACCCTAGGAATGTCAGGGGTTCAAATGAATTGGGGCTAGGGCAGGCTCCCTTCCCTCTCACAGCAAAATTGTGCTTGCAGATTCCTCTGTTTACTTGGGGGGCAGCGATCTTCTGCACTGCTAACCCCCCCCCCCAGCGTCACTGTGAGACAGAGAGAGCTTCCCTTGGTGCAACATGATAAATAAACCCCAGAGGAACGGGACTGTGCAGGATGGCCTCAGAGGTTTCTGGTACCCTGGAGACAAGACTCTGAACTGGGAGTCTGTACCGCAGGATTGAAATATGGCCGAGGTCTGGTCTGGCTACTGTACCATATGACCCACACCCCTCCCCTCTCGCCGCCAGCAGCAGGGACACATAGAGCCATCTTGTGGCCTTCTGGGCAGCAGGGGACCAAGCTCTCTGTCCACACCAGCTGCTGTTCTGGCTGAGGCCGGAAACAAGAGCAAAACTTGGGACGGGTTTAACACAGCAGTTTGGAGAAGACAGATCACATTTGTGGGTGCTTGGCCAAAGGGGATCGGATAGAAAGGGAACAGGGTGCGGTATGGGTGGGCAGAGCCTGGTTATTCTTCAGTTCTGTGCTTTGCTCCGTAAGGAACTACGGACTCTGGAAAGGCAGGGGATTGGGAGTCCGAACTCTTGGGTTACATTTCCAGGTCTAAGTGGAGAGTACAGTGCAGGGATGGGGAGCCCCAGGGGCCAAATGAAGCCCCCCAGGTCGTTTTTTATTTGGTTCCTTTCCAGCCCCTGGATCCAGTTCCTACCCCCAAGCACTGAAAGACTGAGCTCACGGGAAGGTAGCAGAGACAAGGGCGTGCACTCAGTGGGGGCACATGAGATGCCTACTACAAGCAGCCTTCCCCCACAACGTGTGGCCGGTGGCCGCCACTTGTTCCCCCCCCGCCACGTGGCGGGCAGCTGACCGCAACATGCTGCATCCTCAGGAAAAGGCCAAGGATGCAGTGCGTGGTAGCAGCCCCTTAGCCCCAAAGGGCGTGGTAGCTTGTGTGCCTGGTTGCTGTTTGCCCCGCTGTGCGGCGCAGCCTGCTGCAGGGCTTTGAGCACTGGCCGCTGGCTCCAATCCCATGTGGCCACGTCACGGCCGGGGCGGGACAGTGGCCGGGCCGAGGGAGGGAGGCAGGGTTGGGCTGGGCAGGGCACCTGCTCATGTGGCCCTGTGGCGGGAGCTCTGACCGCGGCCTACCTGACTGGTTTCCCTGCGGAGTGTGTGTGTGTGTGTGAGAGAGAGAGAGAGACCGTCTGCCCTCCTCCCCATGCTGGCCCAAAGGGTGGTGGCTGCACTTGCCTGCCGTGGGGCCATGAAGGGATCAGGCCCTCTGCAGCTGGTATGGAGACACCCAACGATAGGGGTTCGAGCCATGATCCTTCCAGACCAGCCTTTTCTTCACCACGCCCTTTAAGCACTCTCGCCCCCTTCCCCCCCCCCCCCCCAAACGTCTATGCGGCCCGCGGAGCTTTTACTAATGTTCAGCGCGGCCCCTGAGAGAGAGAAAAGGTTCCCCCCACCCCTGACCTAGAGCGAGGACAGGGAGGCGCTGGAAGTCAGGACTCCTGGGTTCTGTTCCCAGCTCTAGGAGGGGGCGGAGTTTAGTGGACAGGGCTGGATCCAGGCAAACAGGCTGGAATGGGCCCTGGGGCGAAGAACGGGATGAATCCCTCCTCTCAGTGGCAGCGGACTATGCACCTTCTTAAGGAACACTTATGAAAAATACATGTTGCAGGGCCTGCACGGCTGGCAACGTAGCCCCTGCAACATGTATTTTTCATAAGCGTTCCTTAAAAATGTGCATAGGTGGCAACCCTACAGGGGGCGCAGTTGCACCAGGGAATGTGCCCCCCCCCCCCAACTCGTTGGCTCTGGTGTAGGTGCACCGCCTCTCCCTAGAAATATAGCTAGGCCCTTACAAGCAAGCCCAGGCTGTGCGACGGCGCAGGGGAGCCCCACAGGGTCCACGTGACAGCAGGGCTGGGGTAAAATACAGGGCCACCGAGCCCTTAACGTGGGGAGACCTGGTCTACGGAGGGACCGTGGGAATTCTGGAGGTGACCCCCAACGCAGGGGCCTATGAGTTAGCTAGAAATAACAGCCTATAGAGAACATACGGGCCCACGGGCCAGGGGGTAGCTATATTAGGGACAGGCCGTGGAGGTGCGCCGAAGTCCGCGAGCCAGGGGGGGATGGGGCATCCTCCCGGGTGCAGCTGTGTTCTCTGCCCCTGGAAGGAGAGCGCCGCAGGAGGGGCCGGTTCCATCCTCTGTACCAGGATCCATTCCAACCTAGCTATGCCCCTGAAGGGGAACGTGTGTTTAACTGGGCATCCAGAATGAATCATGCTAACCTTTTCCTTTTTCTAGCATCTGTCCATCGAACATTCCTGCGTTAGGAAAGGGACCGCCCCACCATTTTGTAGCTGGACCCATCTTCCCTGCATCCGCTAATGGATTAGAGCAGAGGACTCGGGGGTAAAACCACACGTGACGGTGGCACGCCACTAACACAGCCCAGCCCGGGGAACCGTCACGGACACGTCCGGGGACGGCTTAAGCCACTGGCCACACAGGAGCGCGCGCAGCCAGAAGAGCCGGCCTGCTGCCTAACCTGGGTGGCCTGGCCACATGCTAGCAGCCGGCCCCAGGCCCCCCGCCGCTCCCAGGGCCGTGCCCCCTGCCATGATAGGCAGCCATGGTGGCTTGGCTATGGCAGACCCAGGCCAGGCCAGGGTATGGTGGGCTAAAATAAAACATAATAGCCCATTGTGGGCTGCTTGGGCCCGATAGGGTGGACCTTAGCCTGGGCTCTGCCCCAGAGGCCTCCGGGATCACAGCCTGGGCTAACCGCCAACACGGCCCGGGGCAATCCCAGGCCAACATCTGGCGGCACCTGCACATTTGTGCAGGGTCCGTGTCACAGCGGGCCGGAGCGGTCTGCTGTCACGTCTGGGTTCCATTCCCAGCCCTGAGAGGGGCGTGAAGTCGAGTGTGTCAGGGCAGAGGAGGTGGGAAGACAGGATGCCTGGGTTCTCTCCCCAGTTCTGGGAGGGGAGCAGGGAGGCCACCTTTCGCAGATAGACCTTGAGACTCTCATAAACCAAAACGGGAGTCTCAGGGTCCAACTGCAAAAGGTGGCAACTCTAGAGGGGAGTGTGTTCTACTGCGAGAATAGGGAACCTCAGGCCTAGGGGCCGAACGTGGCCTGCGGCTAGTTTTTATATGGCCACTTTATTCCAGTTTCTCGATCCAGCCCCTGGATCCTACTCCCAAGCACCGAAAAACTAAGCTCGGGGTTAGGGTGCAGAGAGGGGGGCGCGCACGCACACAACGATAGGGGACAGCTCCATGATCTGGAGTCTCCTCTTTCTGAGCGCATCCCTTAAGAACGTCCATCCCCAATGTGGCCCTTGGGGCTTGTACTCATTTTCAAAGAGGCTCCTGAGAGGTAAAAGGTTTCCCTCCCCGATCTAGTGTGTCAGAGCAGGAGAGACTGGGAGGCAGGTAGCCCGGGTTCTCGCTCCCCAGTTCTGGGAGAGGAAAGGAGTCTAGCAGTTAGAGGAGGGAGTGTGTGCTGGGAATCAGGACTCCTGCATTCTATATATGGAAAATAAAACAAGGCAACATGGAAAAAAAATACCCCCCCACTACCCACTGACAACCCGCACAGCTCCCTCTCAGACCCCACTTTTCTATGAGAACAGGAATTAGAATCCAGGAATCCTGACTCCCAGACTGTAGGTCACACAGGGACGTGTGTGTGTGTGTGTGTGTGTAGCCATCCCCCAATCAAACAGCCAAACCAAACAGCTCCCCAAGAAGTACCTTGGAGCCCTGCCAGTCTCAGCTCGGGAGGGGAAGGGCGGCGGCGATAGAGCATTGTTGAGGGATCATAGTAGACAAGGGGAGATTCATGTCCAGAAGGATCAGTCGATTTCCCCCCCCCCGTTATTAATCAGTGAGCAGGTATGAGTTTATATTGGGGTATTATCAGTTTCGTGGAACGAGAGAGCTGGGGAACAGGCAAACACAGAGGAGTGGAGCCACCTGGTGGTGGAAGTGAATGGCAGCTGCTGTAGTGCGTGCGTGTCAATTGCCACCGGGAGCCAGCGGCACGTGTAAACCCGCGCCGCCAGATGTTGGCCTGGGATTGCGGCTAGCCCGGGCTGTGACCTCAGCAAATCTCCAAGGTCACAGCCCAGCAGGCCACAGCGGGTTAGCACATCTGTTGCGCCGCCCTATACCCACCCCAGGCCAGGGGCCGGCACCATGGCTGTGCTGGGAGCATGGTGTGGGTGGGGCCGGCCGCCCACATGTTTCTCGTGCTCCTGGCCCTACCCAGGCCGTGCAGCTGTTGGGATGGCTCCCCAGATGGAGGCACATCCGTTCAGTGCCCTGGCCTGACCCCGGCCATGTTGCCCTCGATTTTATGCTCGCCGCCGGCCACACGTCTGTTTTTCCCCACCGATACCGGCATGACGAGGGGTGAGTAGTGGCGGAGGAGGGCAGTGAGAGAGTTGTTGGACTTGGTCTTGGGAAGCCAGGGTTCAAATCCTGACCTAGACGTGAACCCACTGGGTGCCCTTGGGCAAGTCGCAACCTCTCAGCCTCAGTTCCCCGTCTGTAAAATGGGAATGGGTGCCTGTGTGTTCTGTCTGTATCTGTATTTCTCTCACCCGTGTCCATCTTAGATTGTAAGCCCCCTGGGCAGGGACCTGTCTCCAAAGCGCTGCGTACGCCTAGCCGCGCTATAGACAGGAGGAGGAGGAGTGAGAGAGCAGTGCGTGAGTGAGCCCAAGTGGCAAGGGTGGGGCACAAAAGAAAATCACTAAGGAGAGCTGTCCTCCCACCCCACGCAATATATGGAACAATAGGCCAAGTGCCTATATGGAGCCAAACAATCTGAGGTGAATCAGAGCAGGTCCACCCACTGGACACTGACGGGGGGGGGGGCTCACCTTGTCAAGGGCCCTGGCCTCCTGGAGGTTGTACTGAGCACTCCCTGCAACTCTTGGAGCTTCTCAAGACACCAGTCTGGCAATGGCCCTCATGCACATTTGTGGACATTGAAAATGAATGCATGTGTGGTGGGTGGGTGTTTCTGTGCATGTTCGTCTGTTGGTGTGTGTCTGTCTGGAGAGAGAGAGACACACACACAAAGTAGTTCAGACGATCTCTTTTATTGGACCAGCGTCTATTGGTGAGACTAGTGCAAGCTTCCGAGTGTCTGTGTGGCTTCCTCAGTTCTGCCTCCTTCACACGCCCTGCCTAGAACCAGGTGCTTGCCTCTCCTGCCTCCTCTGCGTGCTTGCAGGGGCTACCCAGTGCTGGGTGCTTGCAGCAGCAGTGGCTGGTGGCCCCTGCTGGCACACAGAGGAGGCAGGAAAAGTGAGTGTCCAGTGCTGGGCAGCCCATGGGTGGCAGAGGCAGGAGAGGTGAGTAGTGTTGGTGGGTGTGCAACGGTGGCAGGGGAGCTGAGGTAGGGGCGGGCAGTGACCCTGTGTGTGAGTCATTGTGTAAGAATCTCTGCGTGTGATTTGGTGCATGTGCGTGTGTGTACGAGTGCATGAGGGCTAGAGTGACATTTGATGGCGGCTCTTGGTCAAACAACAATTTTGAAGTACGGCTCATCAGACTGGGAACTTTGCCCAGCCCCTCTAATAGATGCAGACAAAGTGTTCTCGTTTAATGGATTGAGTTCTCTTGGTGAGGGTATGCAAGCTTTCAAGTCACACAGGGCTGTTCCTCAAATGACTGGGCTGCGTACCAACTGGGATTGGGGTGGATGGGGGGAGGCTAAGGCAGGGGGGGGGCAGTGAGGCATGGGGGGCACTGGAGTAGGAGGGAAATCGAGGCACTGGAGCAGACTGCGGCTTGGGGGACGCTGGGGTAGGGTAGGGTAGGTCTGGGGGAAGGATGTCCCCACAAGGAATGTTTGGAACAATCGGACTGACCGCAAAGCTTGTGGTTGGCAGTTAGAGATCTATTCCTTCATGAAATGTCATACTGGATAGCTGACTGAAAAAACTTTATACTTGGGTTAGGTACGTTCCCCCCCCCCCCCCCAAATCCAGATTTCAACAAGGAAGAGAGGACTGGGGATCCCTGAACTCTATGCTGAGCACTTCCCCCACTGCCAGGATCCAGCCTCTGGCTCCACACGGCAAGGATTCCACCCACGGGAAGGGGGAGGCATACGCGGTCCAGGCCGGGTGGAGGAGCCAGAGGCTGGATCCCAGCAGTGGGGGAGGTGGTCACTCAGCATAGTCTCTCTATCCTTAGGCTTCAGGGATCCCCCATCCCTCTCTTCCTTGTTGAAATCTGGAGTTGTGGGGGAGTGCATCTAGCCTCCTACGGAAAGTTTTATGCAAATCTGCACATTTTCTGCAAATGTTTGCAAAGTTTTATCCAAATTATGTGGCTATGCCAATTTTAGAGGACACATGAGAAATACAGGTTGCAGGGTACCTGTATTTCTCACAAGTGTCCTCTAAAATTGGCATATCTGGCCACCCCACCCACCTCCCAGCCTGGGCTCCCCATCATGCCACTCACCTCCCCCACTCCCATCACCCTGATCCAGCCTGCGCTGCACTCCCTATGCAACCCCTTCTCTAGAGCTCAAATGATGTGGGGAAAGGGCAGGAGGCAGTATCTAAGGAAAATAACAAACTGATGCCCCTCAGAGAAGTGGCATGGGGCCCGGGGGCTGCCCTGAAGGCAATCTCGAAGACTAGGATCTCTTATAACTTCCTAGACAAGAAAGCAGGCTCGGAGGAAGAAAAGGGCATAAAGCAATTATATTCTGGTGAACATACCCTGGTCACTAGAAGCCAGCCCTCTCCTAGGGTGGGCAGATATGTACATTTTAGAGGACGCTTATGAGAAATACAGGTTGCAGGGCTGCAGTGACTCCAGTGCAGCCCTGCAACCTGTATTTCTCATAAGCGTCCTCTAAAATTTGCATATCTGGCCACCCTACCCTCTCCCGGCTCTGCCCTCAACTTCCCACACGCTACAGTCTAGATTTTCAAATTGGGGAGAGGCAAGGTATTCTGGGAGGTGCAAGAAAGAGCCCTGCTGGCAAATATCTAGTTCCCCATTTTTACTGAGCTAGAGAGAGTCTCCAAAATAAATGGGGTGGCCAGGGGGAGAGAAAGTCAAAGATCCAGGGGAACAGACCCTCCAACAGGACCTTTTTGCCTGGTACATTAGCAGGTTTTGTTATCTTGTCCCAGGCTTCTAGCATTGTTTGGTTTGCACCGGTTTCACAAGACAATGGGGGTCATTAACACCCCATGAATCCAGCTGGAGGAAGAGCTAGCTGATGGGAAAGGAAAGGGAAGTTGGAGGCTCTGATTCATTCATAGCTAGGGAGCGGGGGCGAGGTACCTTTCCACACTTTAATAAGGTTGGGATTAGTCAGGCTATCAAAGAACAAAGGGTAAAAATAGACATGCAGCCGGCATGTTGGTGCCCTGGCCTGGGCCCGGTAAGGAAGCCATGGCGGACACAGCCCAGACTGGGTTGGGAACCCATCTGAATGCACATGCCCGTCACCGGAGTGCTGGGGAGGGCAGGAAGCACGCCCAATGTGTGGCCGGACAGCCCTGCCCCCCACCATGACGGTCAATGAGGCTATCCATGGTGGTTGGCCATGGCGGATGAACAGACCATGTTGGCAGTTACATCTTGTCCGGCGGCTTCTGCCGTATCCCTCGGACTCCGACCTCGCCACTCTCATCCATGCCTTCATCCCCTCGAGGCTGGATTACTGCAACGCGCTCTACGTGGGGCTGCCCGAGAAGTTGGTCTGGAGGCTGCAGCTGGTGCAGAATGCCGCGGCCCGTTTCCTTACGGGGGCGGGTCGCAGGGAGCACATGACACCAGTGCTCCGGACTCTGCACTGGCTGCCTATAAAGCACCGAGCCAGGTTCAAGGTGCTGGTTTTAACCTTCAAAGCCCTCCACGGCCTGGGCCCTGCTTATCTGTGGGAACGCCTCACACCCCATGTGCCCGTGCGACCCTTGAGATCGTCCGTGGGAGCCTTTTCGGAGGTTCCCCGGGCGAGATGGGTGGCCACTGATGTTAGATCTTTTTCAGTGGCTGCCCCTGTGCTGTCGAATTCGCTCCTGGAGGAGGCTCGGCTGCCTCCCCCTCTCCTGCTAGTTCGGCGTGTATGTAAGACCTGGCTGTTCCGTCAGGCTTTTGGTGAGGGTGGGGGGAGGGTTTTCCTTTTCCCTGCATATTGTATTTTTTAATTGTTTTAAAATGTTTTATTGATTATTGTTGTTCGCCGCCCTGGGCTGCCCTGAGGGCAGGAGGGGCAGGATATAAATTTTAATATAAATAAGTAAATAAATAAAAAACGAAAGCCTGCCGTGGCCCATTTACTCGGTTGGCTAGGCCTTAGCCTGGGCTGCGATTTGGGAGGTTTCCCAAGGTCAGAGCCCGGGCTAAACACTGACCCAGCCTGGGGCAATCCTAGGCCAACATCTGATGGTGTCGGCACGGAAGTGCAGGTGAGGTCTGGGCCAAAGAGGGAGAAAGCAGTCTGCGGACACATCTGTTCTTACCCAAAGAAAGATAAGAGCCAGGCAGATGAAAACGAAAGAGATAGGAAGGGGCGAGTGGGTTTGTGACAGATAGCTCTCCCTGTTTCCACCTGGGATTTTCCAAGTGTCTTTAAAACAACAACTTTAGAGCCCAAGTCGATGCACCTGTGGCAGAGCTGAACCACATTAGGGCAATGCGCCCTTTAAGGACGGAGGAGTGAAGGGAAACCACGCCCACTCCTGACCATAAAGAGAGGAACCTGGGGAAGAAAGGCAGTTGCTCCCTGGATACTGGAGGGAGCACATCTCTACTGACAAGGCTGCAGAGGAGGAAGGTGGTGAACTGACCTGAAGGAACGAGTGTGCGTAGCCAGCTCCTGGACTGATTCCTGTCTGAGCTTGGGGCTAGTCAGGTCCAGGGTCTAGAGAGGTTGCATACCAGGCATAGATAAGTGTAGAGACTTTACAGGACTGTGCGTGTATGAATAAAGATGAATTAATGCTAATTCCGTGAGTGACTCAGACTCTCTGGTGCGGATCCTGACAACACTTAACCATGGCAAGGCCATCCCCCTTTTGAGAAGTATGACTTTTTTACAGACTTGAGTTTTAACTCAAACCATCAGTCCTGTGCATCCAATCCCAAAGTTAGTAAGGGCTATTACCTATTTTCATATAAATAATTATAATAATAATAATACCATGTAAGTTTATGCAAATTAGGGGTGGCATAAAGTGTACCTAGTTCTCTCCATCAGATGTTGGAGGGTAAGGGGGAAGCAATAGAGGGATGGGAAGGGAGAGGGAACAAGTTGTGTGTGTGTGGGGTAGCTATGGGGAGGTGCTCTGATTTTTCGAAGGTGCTCTATGCCAGACCATGAGCGACCACTGCGTGATTCAGAGGAGTGCGCTCCCCCCATGCACCACTTTCACACGAGCAGCTGGGCACGTGGTCGGTGTGAGGTCATGCCCAGACAACACGTCTCGTTGGAAAAACACCCTCGGGGAAATGCAGTTTCCACAAAGCAGAACAGAGAAGAGCAACCATCAGACAGACTTCCACTTCCACCTTCCGAACAATTGCACGGTTCCATAGAATTCCTCCATTTTCAATTAATAAAATTTTCTCATGCGCATCTTAATGCAGTTAACTCGTTAAGATGCGCGTGAGAAAATCTTGTTCTGAACTGAAACCAGAGGAATTCCGTGGAAATGTGCGATTGTTTGGAAGGTGGAAGTGGAATTTTGTCTGTTTGTAAACAATCAATACAACAAAAGGTGTTAATATGAAAGATAGGAAAATGGAGTAGTTTTATTTAATGTGAAGAAGAAGAATAAACTAGACACTTTACTAATAAATTTCCTTCTATGCTGAAGCTTGCATCAGGGTGAAGATGCCTTAACTCTTATTAAAAGCAGAGGTTTTTTAATATTAGAAAATCATTTCTTTGGAAAGGAAATGATAGCTAGTGTTCATGCCAGCAGAGAGTTTTTTCAAATTTAATTTTTGAAAGTAAGTTGTAAGTGGTGTTAGGGAAACTTGAAGTGGAGAATGTATAACTATTCTTTCCCGTTCCACCAGCTGCTGCAATGTAATGGGGAGGAGTGAATGTAAGATAATAAAATGTATGCCACGCATTCTACAGTTGAAGAAAACCTCCCCAGTGTGACTCACCTATAAACAGAAGCACTGACACCTTCTGGAGCTAGTTCCACCCGCTATTAGTGAAAATGGCTTGGATGTTGCTGCTGAGAGAACAGATACTTGGGGTGCCTGCTGCATTAAATGGGGGCACAGAGTTCCCAGCAGGTGGAGGAAGGAGCAGGTGAAACCCGCTGAGAGACATGTTTGGCAGGGAGGGATATGGGAGAAGGGTAGAGCACTTACAGCAGATGAAAACACATCCCACTCCTCCTTCCCCTGGAAAACTGGTTCCCAACCCCGTCCACATTTTGCATTTCCCCCTCTCTACTCCCCCCTCCACAAACCTGCATTTCGTCCCACCTTTTTCCTAGCTGGAATTAAGTTTGGCCTTGTTGCTTCCCATCTCTTGCCCTGCAAGCAGGGCCCTGGGGCTACTGCAGAGGGGTTTTTCTAGCATACGGCACCAATGTATTTTGGGTTAGTAAATAGACTCAAGCTTCTTGCTAAGTTTTTGAAAACCTGATAACCCAAGGCCATTTGTAGCAGGGCATGTACCCTGGGGTTACCAGGTCTCCTTGAGCCAACCGGGTCCCCCAGTTCCCTACCTGAGACTCTCTCTCCCAGGACCACTCACCCTTGCGGTGTTTTAAAAATGATCTATAGGGGTGGCCCTTCACTCCCACAGCCATCGGCCGTCTAACACTCTGTGCCCAACACGTTCACGCAGCTCTCTGCTGCGACTCGGCCTTACAACCCTGCTGCTCCCAGCGCCCACAAAGTCCTGGGCGTTGCTATCCCCGTGCACGGTAACCCCTGCCGCTCTAACGGTGCATCCCGCAGCCCGAGTCCACAGGCTCGCACCACGAAGTCCTCCGGGCTATCGGTGCTGCGCGCAATAGTGGCGGCACCCGGCCTGCTCAGCTGGCCGCCGCCGCCGCAGTGCCGCTCTGTTAGGGCTGGCGGCTTCCTGCCAGTCGGTTCCGCCTCCACTGCTGCTCAGCGTTTTCTTAATGCATTTTAGATCTCGTGGTATTTTGTTTTAATTCCTATTGTACACCACGCCGAGCTGCCTTTGGCAGGAGGGGGTGGGATGTTAAGCTACGGTATAAATAAATCAAATCTCCCTGTGACTCCCTTCCTCTCCATCGGGGTGCCAAAGGGAGATGAGCGGAAGTTCCCAGGTGTATCTACATCAGCTGGTCCTGGCCCCATGACCGTGGCATTATAAAACCCTTTCTCCCCCATCTTATGTATGGGATAATCGTTAGTTACGTACAGGGGGGAGCTGTTAGATGTAGACATATGTATTTGGTTGTCCGCATGTACTCCAGGAAAAGGAGCAATTATTTGGAACGGTTTTTCATGCATAATAGTTAACAGAGGCTGCTACCAAAGCTCCATAATGAACTCCCAGAGGGGTGAATTAAGCTCTAAGTGGTCATGTATCCATCCTGTCATGAAGTAGTGGATGGATGAATGAAGTTTTCTGTAATTGGTCATGTAATCCATCTATATTTTTCGTTGACAGTGAACGTTTAAACTTCTGAATGCCGTTTAAATGTTGGCGGATAAGAAGAGAACCACACCTGTGCAAAACCTATGCGAGTCTCCATTAGAAGATACTGCAAGTTCTTTAAACTTACAGGCTTAATTTTAAAGCACCATTTTTGAAATTAGAACTACTAGGGTCTAGAAATCAATGTCCTTTAACTTCTAAATGTAAAAAGAGGATAATATATCATACTGATTTTGAGAAACTATGGTCAAGCTTTTTTTGGTCGCAAACCCCAGAAATAACTGCCCAAGCCTTCCCATCCACTAATGTGAGGCAGTGTGAATGAGAATTGGTATTCGCCTTAATTATAGAGCTGCTATTGCAGCTCTATAATGTATTCATTTATACAACACCGTGTGATGAAAAGTCCCCCAAGGAACTTCCAGTCTAGAATGGACAAGGGAGGGGACATGAGGAGGAAAGAAACCTAGAGAGAATAGAATGGACAAGGGAGGGGACATGAGGAGGAAGGAAACGTAGGGAGACAAGGATACATGAATTAAGCTGAGAAGCTGCAAGTGCATCTGCTAAACCTAGTTACAAGGGGAGGGGGGGTGGGGAGCCTGGAGGAGAAGATGGGGGTAGAAGCACCAGTGGACGATGCATGGAAGTGAGAAGCTGGGGAAAGACGGAGGGAAGAGGTAGGCTTTTAGAAGGGATTTGAAAGTCAGGAGGCAGCCGAGTGTCTGTCCAGGGAGGGAGTTCCAGGTGTATGGGGTGCTATAGGACAAGGGGCAAAGGCTGTTTAGGAGGGCAGAAAGCTAGGGGGGAGCCAGGTCATGAAGAGACAGGGACTTTGTCCTGGATGTGGAAAGGGAGGGGCTGAACGTAGTCAAAACAGGGAAGGGAAGGGCCTTGGCATGAAGCAGGAATGGGCAAAGTGCCCAATAGCTGCAAACCAAAAGAGTTTGGTGTCATCGAGAGCCCGCCCCCCCCCCCACGCATTGCATCAATTCCGACTTCCCTTGGTCGCAAGGACGGGACAGCGTGGCTTCCCACAACTCCTCCTTCCCATCCAAGCTCTGGCGGATTTGGCCAGCAGCAATAGCAGCACCAGGCATGCTCCCTCTCCCTACCCCGGAGGCAGGAATGGGTTACTCACTGGGGCAACCCATTCCACTATACAGATGTATTTTCCTTGCATGTGGGCCCATGTGCAGCTGTACCTATTCTAGCTACGCCCCTGCTCCCATGAGGCTCTGGTAGCTGAAGCAGCAGCTGGTTTCTCTTGCTCTTGAGGGAGCTGAGTAGATGCTGGCCCCCCCAGGCAGCGTCTTCTGGCAAGAGCTGCAGTATAGCTGCCCAAGAGCTGCCTACAACTCTCGAGCCACCATTTGCCGATCTCTAGCAGGGTGTTGAACAGGAGTGAAAAGATCAAGATGAAGATGAGGAAGGCCAATAAGGAGGCTAGTCCAGATGAAAGAGGACTACAGGGTAAACTAAGGTTTTGGCAGTAGGAGCAGTAAGGAAGGGTTGGCCTTTAGCAATGTTATGTGGGGAGACAGGACTGGCCTCTGCAACAGGCTGAATATAAGGTGCAGAGAGGGAGGAATCGAAGGTGCCTGGGGGACAGGCTGGATTGTGACGTGAAGGAGAGGAATAGGTGAAGGTGGCGTTGGCGTATAGGCAGGTAATACTAGAAGCTGCAAGCTTCCATGAGTTTCCCAAGGGTTATATCGCAAAGCAGGTCTGGCCAAGAGACAGATCGCCATCTACTGCTAGATCACAAGCTAGTCTTGAGTAGATCACAGTGCGGGGAAAGGGATCAGCCCCTCACAGGTCACCTCTGGGTCAGAGAGCAGGTCCAGGACCCAGGGAATAGCTCTGGGGAGGAGAGGGGCTAGGAGAGCTCCTCCAGTGCTGCTGGGAAGGCTCTTTCTGAAGGGGGGGTGGCTCCTCTCCGCTCCTGAGACCATAGTTGCTGAGGTGCCTTAGAGGGGGGAGCCAGCAGGAGAGCACACTGGAGCCAGGAGGTGATCTCTGGTAGGGCACCTGTGGGGTTGATAGCTGGATCAAGCAGATCACGTGCCACCTAAGTCTGGCCAACCCTGGTGTAAAAGAGAGAAGAGTGTTCAGGACAGAGCCCTGGGGAACTCTGGTCCAAGAAGGGGAGAACGCACCATTGAGAGACAATTCATGGGGGGAAGATAGTCAGCTTCTGCCTCAAAGCAGCTTTGCAGGGGTCCTAGGAGAATTTATAGTTAAAAACCACTGTTGTGGGATCTCCCCCCCAAAAAAAAAAATTAAAAAATAATGTGGCCCAGGCAGCCAGAGATCCTGCTAACAAGTGTTCAGTACCAGCATAAGCACCAGAAAACACATCGGAACCATTTTCAGATGCTTGTGGACAATTCAGTTATGGCGCAGGCACTAAAGAACCGTACCAATCTCTTATTTTACAGGAACATTTTAGCCATCAGAGCAGTCATTAGTACAGCAGGGACCCACCTACAAGGTACTTGGTTCTGCCCACTGCAAGGAATTGTGTGGATTTGCAAGACACAGATGTCACCCAGAAGGCTCACTCTCCCGGCAAGTCATTGCTATCAAGATCTGTCAATTTAAAAAAAAAAAAAAAAAAAAGCCAAGAAGAAATTAAAGGAATAAGGAACCTCTAAGGAAGAGAAAAATCGTGTCTCAGATAGTGATACTCAGCCTGGGGCTCCAGAGCAAAAAAGCTGACAATCCCTGGTCTAGGTGGTTACGGGGCCTGAACCTCCACAGCCACAACTGGTCCTCTCCGTCAGAAGTGAGACTGCAGAATTTGTTTTCCCCTTCAGATTTATACGGTGCCCTTCCAATAAGTCCTCGAGTGGCTCACAATCCATTAAAAAATAATAATAGTAAAATTCAACAATAAACACCCCCCTCACCAAGCCCCATTTAGCCTTGCCTGCCGAGTGCTCAGGCTCAAACCTCCTAGGGGAGTTCCACAAAATAGGAGCAGCAACTGAGAACACCTTCCTGCACAGCCATGCCCCACAGCCATGGGTAACAGGCAGAACTCACGGGAGGGTGCCCCCGGGTGACCGCAAAAGGGCATGGTAGGATAGGTGGTCTTTGGGAGGTGCCACAGGGTGAGACCTGGTGCCACTGCTCCCAGCTTGGCATGGGGGCAGAACCTACACACTTCTGGTTGGGGTAGCAAGGCTTGTTTCCATGGTGCCCAGCCACAAAAAATGCCATACATAAACCCAGGGTCAAGCTTGGGGGGGGGAGCGGGAAGAGGAGAGAGAGATGGAATGCAGGATGGGGACAATTGCCCTCCTCACACTTGGTCCCTTCCTTGGCCTGTAGCCCCAATCACACACCCCCCCCCCCCCCCTCTGGTTGGGGCGCAGCAGAGGGAGATGCTACGCTCAGCACTCTGCTAAAGCTAAGCTTTGAGATATCACTCAACACACACTGGACAAACTGGGGTGGTCCGAGCTGGGACCATCTCCTACCTCTCACCGCACCCCTTATACTAGCCCAAGTTGAGTGCTATATAGATGCAACTGACTCGAGGGTTCAGTTGTCCGCATCATGGGGATGTGGATCAACTACTCAGCAAGCTAGCATGGATCTAGGTACTAGTGTAGCTGAAGGGCAAACTGAAGTCCTATGCTAAACTCAAAATAGCATGAGTGAAGGGTACGTACACCAAGCAGGCATCTAGACAAGAAGTTTACGTAATGGAGGCAGCACTTCAGTCCCAGAGGCTGGTCACATGGGGCAACAACCCCATGGTAATCCCAACTGCCACAACACACTTGCTAATCTTGTAGTCCCTTGCCAATGAGAACCAGGCATGCAATACTGGGCTACACACCAGATCTAGGGATACGATGCAAGAGTTAGGCTAGGTTCATAGAGACAGAATCTTCTCTTCCCAGCCAAGGGTATTTAACTTGGGATTTTGCAAGTGTTCAAATTAATCCAGGATCACTGCCCAAGAGGTAGACTAGCCAGGAAGTTATCCGATCATGTGAATAGTTGTTTTATTACTTTTACTCTATGGTATTTTGTTATAACCAAATGATTGAAACAATAGAATTTTGATATATATATATAAAAATAAAATAAATGGTTGTATATTAAGTGCTTTAACACACTTACTGAAGTGTTTAGGTGAAGGCCACAGGTACTAGGTGAGCCCCTTCCCTTGATTATACTAGCTGCAGAGTTCCTCTCGGGCTGTCAAACACTGGGCCCCTAGGAGAAGAGGCTACAGGCTTCCACCAAAGGGGAAGGAGTGTAAAATCAGTGGGGGATTGTAACTTGGTATTGTCAGAGAACCTGGAACCGCTCCCAAGCTCTCTCCAGCTCCAGGAGCAGAGTGGTGTTCAAATCAAGAGCGTGCTGGGAGCCAGGACTCCAGCTTAGATCCCTTAGCACTGGGAAGGGGAAGGAAAGAAGCAACAATTCTGCCAACTCTTCATTCTTACTGACATTTTTAATCCTCAAATACAAGACAATGAGAAATTATGTCAAAAAAAGGCTTTGTCTTTTTTGTGTTTTGTAAAAAAAATACAATCTTTAAAAATAATTACATGTTTCAGCCTCCAACCCTCACCCTGCTGTCAGACAGCCAATTCCTTCACCCAAAGCTGTCGTGCGACTTGCTAGCCCGTTTCTCCCCTCCTACACCCACAATATATATATATTATGTACAGAGAGACATGGGAAAGTGTCCCCTAAGAAAAGTGACTTTAAGATACCCTCTTTACACCCCCTCCCATCCCCCCCCAAACCAGGATGGACTAACACTCCACTTAACAGAAGAATTAAGTCAAATAAAGGGAGTTGGAGGGGGAAAGGTGAGGGTTACGGTCTAAAAAAATAATTAAAAAAAAAATAATTAAGGAAACCAAGTGCTTTTCCTACCAAAGTCTAGATATCTGCTGAGAGAGAGAGAGAGAGAACTGTGTGTGTCTCTTCACCTTACTGCAAGACCAGACTTCTCTGTGCCTCTGCAGAAATCAAAACGAAGTGAGAAGCATTGAGCCACTGGCAGCCAGGATATCGTGCATCCAGGCTTGGGCCTATGCTGGAGGGGCCTCTCCATCGTTACCAACATAAATACGCTTCCAAGAGGCAGTCAGAGGAAGAGGGCCGCCTGCTGAGGGGAAAAGCCTCCGTTCAATCCCCTACACCTCAACTTCATTAAGTCTAGTATCCACTGCTCCTTCAAAGTGAGAACTCAACAAGGACAGTTGTGGCACAGCTGAAATTCTGCGGACGACAAAGATCTCCAGGGACGCCGTGCACTCCTGTCGCAGCAAGACAGAGGTTGCTTTTTAAAGGTTTTTTTGCCTTCAGAAGCCTACATCCAATGTAGACAATGTGTGTGTTTATCAAAAAGTACAAAACAAGAACAACCTACAAGGAGAGAGGCAAAGAGGTTAGCGTCAGGATGGACATTTTAATATCTCAGCTACGGAGGGTTCAATCCCCCTATCAAGCCTCAGACAGCAGGGAGTCTGCTGCTCCTCTTCCTAGGTCGTTAGATGGGGAAAAAATGTCAGATGGGCTGGATTGGAGATGGCACCCCTAGAAAGGCAGTGGCTCATATCCCATCCACCCGCCTGCTTTCTGAGCCTACCAGCCAGCTAGACTGGAATGGGAGTCTCCACAGGAGCTACCCCCCATTTGCCACGCTTTGCACCAGCCTATGCCAAGTTACTCCTCTCCCTTTTATATTCCTGCTAGCCTCTATGAGGACAAATGAACGTCATACAGGATGGGATGGTGGCATATTGGGGCAGTGTACTAACTTAGGCCTGCAATACCAGAGCCTACACAGGAGTGATCAGTGAAAAAGAGACAGACACCCCTGCATTGCTGGATGCAAGGGAGGCTGATGGTTGCACTGACGTTTTTCGGTGAAAGCTAGCAGATGAAGCCAAGGGACGCATGGCTAGGGAGAACAGCCTAGCTACCCCAAAGGAAGACTCCTTTCATAAAGAAGGGGGCCACGGCTAGTTCTTATTTGGTCCCTTTTGAAGTCCTTAGATGCAGTTCCTACCTTCCAATACAAAGTCTGTGCTCAGAGTAAGGGAGCAGAGAGGAGGATGTGCACAGGAGATGGATCCATGATCTGGATCCCAACCTTCCTTCCCTCACTGAGTACACCCCCTAATTACTCCTAGGTCCAATTCCTCGGTGCTTGTACTGGTTTACAACATGCCTCCCTCCCCCAGCCTAAAAAACACATACATACTCTTCAAGCATCCCAGAAGCTGAGCCACCAGCAGGCTGTCACTGGGGAGCAATGTTCTCCAGCAGCACACGCCGCCCCTCTTCATAGTCATCCTCGTCCACGTTGACTAGCAGCCGGATGGCCTCCTGGCCAACAGCCTCCTTGAGAGAGTCGGTGATGAAGACCCCTTTGAGAGCCTCCAGCAGGGAGCCGTTCATGTAATCACTCCAGAAGGCATCGAGGTAGGACAACTCGGAGAACTTGATGTCGCAGATGATAGAGCCCAGATCGCGGGATTTGAGGATGGTGTTGGACTGGCCAAAGACGTCAAACTGGCGCTCCAGCCAGTTCTGCTTGTTCGAGATCACGTTCTGGCGCAAGACAGGCTCATGCTCACAGTACTCGGCCCGGACACGCAGCCGGATGTCTGGGTGGAGACAGACGGAACAGAAAGAGAGAGGGGGTGGGAGGAGAGAGAGAGAGAGATGTTACACTGGGAGGTCATGGACCAATGCAGCAGACAGAAACAGCATGGTCATGCAACATTATGCCAGGGACAGGCTGCCCCATAGCACTGAACAGGTGCAGAATAGAAAGGACAGCCAGCTGGGGATTGGGCCTCGCAACTTCCATGAAGTATTCAGGCAATGTGAGGATTTCAATCCCAGCAAGAGAGTTCATACTCTCTCCCCTAGAGTATCCCCTAGGCACAGGGTTAGAGCCAAACCTCACCAAATACCTATTACCCCCCTCCTGCCACATTGGGCCACTTAGCCTGGAATTCTGACCTCCCAAATGGGACCTAGTCTGGTTTTCCTTCAATCCCTAGTGACCTGACCATCTTGTCTCCAACAATGGCTAACTCCAACAGCATTCAATCCTGTCCCACAGGCCAAGTCTTTCCTAACCCCAAACAAAACATGATTGGTGTGTCCTCTCTCAGAACTGATATATTGAGGGACTCTACTCCAACAAATAGATTTATTGATGCTAGTCACAACCCCATGGAAACAGCCAGGAGCCCCTTTTCTTTGGAGAGTTAAATGAAGCCAAGTGGGGGAAACAAATTCTGATAACGAGACACCTTCCTGGAAGCTGGACTCTTTTGCCTCAACACTCCTGTTAACTCCCAGCTACATCCCAGCAAGGAATTGCTTCAGGCCAGATGGGGCCAGTTTGTGAGGTTGCTAAAGGATTCCCGAGATTTAGTGAGGTTCAGCTGTAACCATGGGCACGGGCAGTGGAAAGGGAGGTCGTTTGTTTTGTTTGGTTGCCTGTAATGTCAGCAGTACCGTGGCCAAAATTGCAAGGATTAAAGGGGGGAGGGGAATGGAACAAATACAGATTTGAATACGTTTAAAAAAAATGAGGCAGGTGGGTGTGTTACATACGCTCAACAAGGCCGTCAGCTTTAATGTCTCTGTGTCTTGTGGTCATCACCTGTAGAAGCATTAACTCAAAGTGCAGTCACAGCCCTTTACCACCAGCTCAGTACGGCCTGGAGCCCACACCCACCCATGGAGCTGACCACAAATGCTTATCAGCCCAACTTCATGCCTGAATCAGCAAAGCAGGGACTTCAAAACCCCTCAGAGATGGATTTCCTTCTGCAGAGGGCTTGGCAAGGAGACATGCCAATAGAGTGGCGCTAATTCTCACCATATAAAAGGGGCAGGAAGCCTTCCCCAGCAGCAGCACATTAATTACACTGGAGAACCCAACCCACTAGAGCCTGGGACACTAGCAAAGGTGACATCAGGTTCACTCAGGACACCACTGCGGTACCTGCTCCCAAGACAGGGGCCAGCATTCCCAAAAGGAGAGGGAAGTCACAAGGGCTCCACAGATTAGGCCCTCTTGAAACCATTTTCACCTCCCAACCTCCACCTCCCACCCCAACAGGTTGGTTACATGAAGAATAGCGGACAGGTTCTGGTTTTATTGACTCTGTACACAGCTTAGATACAAACATGTATGGTGTCGTTGACTTGGCACAAGAGCACTGCCCCAATCAGTCCATCATCAGAGTTTGCCCACCCACAAACAGCCCTTTGGAGTACAGAATGAGAAACACAGCAGAGGGGGCAGCTGTCAGGGTTGGCGTTAACACACTGGCACCCCTCTGCACCAGGAGAACTTTGTCCAGTGAAGCATTGGCAAGTGATTGGGGAATCTCCTCTGCTGGAAGCCTTGCATAGGGAAGGAGGCATTAGGGAACACCCTGGCCCCAATTTCAGAGAAGAACCATGAAGTGACACGATGGATGTGGAGATCACAGAATTGGTGAAGTGTTTCTCCACAACTGGTCCATAGGAGGCAGGAATCAGGCATAAGTGACCCTGCCTGGCAGCCAGTGCTAATGCAAGCCCTGAGCAGCTGTTTCAGTTACAAACATCTGTCCACTCTGGGCAAGTCCAACACTAATTTCAGAGGCAGCATGAATACCCTTTCTGGCCTCACACATTGAGTTTTAGAATGAAGGATAGGAAAAGGTACACAATAAAATGGAGGAAAGCCAGCTAGCTAATTTAGTCCCCCAGCCCTGAGTGAGGGATCCCACTGTGAACGTAATAGTTAGCACAAGAGCAAACAGCTCAACATTTTAAGCCACTGGGCATTATACAATACAGCGAGTGCTTCTTTGACCTCTAGCCCCACACTTCAGACTGTTGCAGTAGGTTGAAGAGCATACGCCTTGATGCCACCATGATAAGCAGCATTGCAGCAGGAGGGAGGGCTGTTATTCCATTATCCTCCCAACACCTTTGGCACAGGTAACATCCCTGTGTCCAGCACTGCTCTTAGCTTCCCTGCAACAGGAGCTAAAGAGCAGATGGCCCTCTCCTCTAATGGACAAAGAAACACCAACTCCATGGATCTCAAGAGTTGGACCCTTCATACAGCACTAATCCAGTTTTGCCTTCCAGTAAAGTTTTCCCCTTCAACATATACACAAGTTGCAGCCCAGCAAGTAGCCCGTTACAGACAAATGAACTGCACGGCACCCCCCCAACGTGCATCAGACAACAAGTCCCAAGTCCATGGCCACGTCCCTCACGGCCCGTTAAACAATCAGTGCTGCTGGGTCCATGCGCGGTGCCGCTTCTAACATAGGAGAAGCGATGAGGCGGCAGCAGGAATAACTGTGAGGGGGACGCAGTTAAGTTTGTGTTTTTTAGTTTGTTTTTTTACCAGTGTCTGGTACCTGGCCCGCTTGCCTGGGCCAATACTTATGCTTTTCCAGGGGTTGATCTGAACTGTGGACCGAGAGAAACAGGGTTCAAACTTTTAGCACATGGTAACAGCAAGAAAGCATTGAGACTCAATAAGGCAAAGAACACAACATGGCTGGGAGAATCTGGGTTAGCTTCCCCAGAGTCAGGTGGGGACTGCTGCAGATATCAGACCAAGCATGGGAAATTCAAGCCAGCATATCAGTTGCAAATGGAACGGATACTTCAAGCTGGATGCTTCCTAGCTTAGCCCTGTGCTAGAATGACAGGGAGCAGGATTAAACTAGGGTCGTATGTAGGGAAGGACATGATCACAATGCATGTGCAGATGAGTAAATATCTCCAGAAGAGACTGGTCTAGTGATGCCAAATAGGGTGCAAGACCAGGGACGGTAAGCAACTCGAGAGCTATTCAGCATTGCTCATTAATTCATTATGTAAGAAAGAGGACTCAATACAGTGCATCATTGTGAGCCTAGGGAAAAAATTTCCCCCACAGGCTGTAACATCAAAAGCCCTTGGTGTATGGGCCACAGAAGCCAGGAGAGTCAGGAAGGGATCCCACAGGGCCTCCACAGGGCCAATTTCCAGGGCTATCTGTGGAGGCCAATATCTGCAGCAGTGACCATTTCCATGGCTAGACAGTTCATTTGACATGGGAGCTACAGGCTCCCTGCTCCTGTCTGGAGCTAAACACCTTCAGCGAGCCGGGACTCAGGCGTCAACCGGTGACAACCCTGGGCGGGGCACCCCCCTCCCACCCCCCCATGAGACCCCCATCAGACCCTGCTGAAGGTTTGCGGTACAAGCCCCCTGCAGTGCCAGTCTGGAATGGCTCTACCGATCTTTTGAGGACCCAGAAGCTGCTGCTGCAGCCCTGTCCTAGAGGGGACTGAATCGCCCAAGTGCCTTTTTGGATCAGCCATTCATCAGGCTAGCATGCATGCTATGGGAAGCATATGGTTGGCCTAGAACTGGGACCCCATAAATAGGAGAGGGGAAACTTAAAGAGCACACATTTAGTTTCACCGAGAACTGCTGGAGAATTTGGGTGCGTTGGGAGTCATTTACCTTTGCGAGACCGTTCTGAGTGGAGAGCACAAGAGAGACAGTGTCTCTTTATCATCAACATTTGCTTAGTAACCTGGAATTTAAATGGTGGATTGAGAGAGAATTGGCAGAAATCAAGCAGCAGCAACAAAAACAAAACAAAAAACCCCAAGAAAAATTAAAATTGGCTACGGCCTTGCTCTGTTGGGATCCAAGACAGGCCAGGAGGTCACACTGAGAAGAGTGGGAGATATCAGACTCCAAGCTTTAAACACGCGTCTCAGGAGAGTTATAAACGCACAGCGGTGGTTTACGAACCAACTGCCTGGACCTCCCTAATGTTTTGCCCCACGAAGCAAGGTAACATTACAAAATATACAGGCAATCTAGCGTGGAACGGAGCTTACGTTTGATCCTTGCAACTACCCGGCAGAAGCCTTAGCTGCACCGTGAAGTTGCAGTTTTGACACTCAATGAATTATTTTTGAACCTTCTTCGTTAGAACCCATTGCCTGCAAATTGGTCAAACGTTAAGAGAGCGTTTTGTGCATTCGCTTTTGTTTCATTTGCATTGCACCGACACAAAAACAACAGCACATTGAGCAGCATGGCACTTATATCACAGCCTTCCACAACCACCTGCTGAGTGGGTCACAGGGAGAGGTGGGGTTATATGCTGGTCTTGAAAACAAACATTCTGTATACCTAGCCAGCAATCTGAATCCAGAGAATACAGCCAAGTTTAGCCTGTGATTCAGTGCTCAGGAATACTCGGGTATAAACGGAATGAAGTACATGTTACTGATTAAACACAAGCAGCCTCTTACAGAGGAACAGATCAAGCCAGCTAATGCCTACATTGCAACCCAAGAACAGCCTGGATCTCTCAAGGTCCAAAGAATAGTGTGATGGAATGTTATTGGACACAGTGCATGCATTTTACCAGGGGAACATGGATGATTCTAATCACGAATCAGGTTAACAGGCCAGTCAAAATCTCATTATCTGCCACCTTCTGGCACTGTACCTAGCATTTGATATTGACGTTCTGGGAGATTTGAATCAGGTTTTTGTAAAGCCACTGCTTCCAGAAAATTTGAGTATCTTATTTTGGAAGATGCAACTCACCAATTGTCTTTACTGCTTCTAAAAGCTTCACTCTCAGCAAATGCCAACTAACTAGTAACAGCCAATTTAGGTTGCTTCTGAGTAAAGTAACCAGCGTTAAGCACAGCAGAAGAGGACTCAGAAGCCAGCACTTAAGAATCAGGATTTTACTTGAAGGTAGGAGTAGGACTCAGAAACATCTGTTTTAGTTTTTAGTATCACAATCCAGTAATTAGAATTTAATGCAACAGGAAACGATTAGTAGGAATGGAAGCTAATTTCTTAGCTATCTACCTTGTTTCCTTTTTACCAACTCTTCGCCAACTCTCACACAGATACCGAGAAGTCCAAGCGTGCTTTGCCATATTGTTTGTGCTCTTCCCTTGTTATTTATTGATGCAGCAAATGGGACAGAAAGCAAAATCCTAGAGCAGCCAAGGCTCAGTGCCTCAAAGACCAGCATATAAAACACAAGGGAGTGGAATTAAGCACCACCCCTCCCTCCCAGTGGCTATTGTGCCAAATGGCCAGTAAGTCTAGGACAATTTCACCCTCCCCATTTAGCCATTTGGAGAGTTAAGGCAACAAGTATGGAGTGGGAGAGAAAGGCTACAAGAATCCAGCCCCTGGGACAGGTGAGTAGGCAAGACCACCCCCATCTCAAAGAGAGGCCCAAGTTCCCATCCCCACATAGCTTGGACTGGGGCCGCTGATCATTGGTTTAGTACTGCACGTAGTGCCAGATGCACACACTCTTGAAGGTCACTCACAATCAAGGAGGACCTGGATTTCAGCTAGAGACATTCAGATTTTTGTTCATCCCCACCCAGCACTCTTTGCAAAAGGCCCCAGCCAGGGAGGGCAAGAAACTGCCCTCTGCTAGAACCCAGAGTGCCTGAGCAACATTCCAGGCGGTTCACTCTACTCCTCCTCTCTCCCCCTCTGTTCAAGCTCTTCTCATTAACTGTCTCTCTGACATCTCTACCTGGATGTCTTAACGTCAACTGAAACTCAATATGGCTAAAACTGAACTCCTTATTTTCCCTCCCTCATCCTTCCTCTCTGTCAATAATTATTGATGGAGTCACCATCCTGCCTGTCCCCCAAGCCCGTAGCTTAGGCTTCATCTTTGACTCACCCCTTTCTTTTAAACCCTACATTAACTCTGTTGTTAAATCCTGTCGCTGCTCCCTCCATAACATTGCTAAGATTCGCCCTTTTCTCTCTGTCTCGTCTGCCAAAACTCTTCATGCTCTGGTCATCTCTCGCCTCGATTACTGTAACCTCCTTCTTTCCGGCCTTCCCCGTCTCACCTTTCTCCCCATATCTCCGTCCAAAACTCTGCTGCCAGGGTCATCTACCTCGCCAGTCGCTTCGACCATGTGCAGCCCCTCCTCTCTTCGCTTCACTGGCTTCCCCTTCCTGAACGAATCCTGCACAAGCTCCTAGTCTTCACCTATAAAGCTCTTCACAACCTCGCTCCCCCCTACCTCTCTGCACTTATTGCCCTCCATACTCCAGCCCGTGCACTTCGCTCCTGCTCTGTCCCTTCTCTCACCCTTCCACATCTTCCCTGCTCCCCTAAGCACCTTCGTCCCTTCTCACTTGCTGCCCCCCATGCCTGGAACTCCCTCCCTGTCCACATCCGCCTTGCCCCCTCCCTTCATACCTTCAAATCTCTCCTTAAAACTCACCTCTTTCGCTCTGCTCTGTCTGACTCTTTATCCTACTGAGCCACTATTTCCTATACCTACAATCTGTTTACCCTTATCCTTGCCACATGGACCTGCCTGCTGTCATTCTCATCGTAACCAAGCCAAGTACGTGCACCTGGGACCTCGCATCTTCATGAATGTTAGACCCCTTGTCTCGCCCTCTGTTCCCCTTCCTATGTCTCTCCCCCAGCTTGTCTCTCAGATTGTAAGCCCTAGGGGCAGGGACCATGTCTATTTTATTACTTTGTAAAGTGCCAGGTTGACTGCTGGCGCTATATAAAGGTTTGTTAATAGCAACAACAACAACTTGGGCTTTATAGGATTTGGTCCAAATGTGGGAAATCCCAGGAACACTACACATGCCAGCTGGACACCTACCACAGGTCACTTTGGTGGTGGTTGGGAGCTCCTGCTTGGGGGCAAGAGTGGTCTTAGCCCCGCGTCGCCTCCTGGGGGCATTAGCCCGTGCCCGGCCTCTGCTCCCTCGCTTCCTCTTACTGGAGTTAGATCCTGGAGGAGAGAGAAGAGACTTCAATGCTTATAGGATCATTCCCAGGTTGTGAATTCACCACCTCCTGGCCTCCATCCTCAACTTCCCACCTTCCATCACAGGGGGTGAATTCAGGCCAACACCATTTACAGATCAGACAAAGAGGTTTAAAATCCCCACCTCTTAGGTGGGGTGGGATACAAGAGCTGAGACCAGATGCTGCCAAGGCATAAATGGAGCCAACGTGACTCCTACAGGGCTGATGACTGAGAAGGGGATATTGGCATACAGTAGGTTTCCAACTACAATTATGCCAGATGGGGAGTAGTTTCCCTTCCAAATAGGAAAGCAGAAGGACAAAGAAGCCAGTCATGATAAGAAAGTTTTATCCCTTCCTCCCAGATCATACAACCACTAATACCTGTTTCCCACTGATTCTGCCGAGTCTCTGCAGAGGCGGAATTGAGGCAGTTGTCCATCTGACGGTCTGAGGACAGCACGGATGGTCCGTAGGTGTATCTCTCTGGAGATACTAATGAGGGAAGGGGGTGGAGAAAGAAAGCAGGGAATGAAGGTCAGCGCACGTCTCAACCGGACACATCAATTACAAAGCAAAGGCAACCAAAGCCAGCCTGGCTAGATACTACTACTATTACTATAACATTAAACTCCTTTGCAGGGTGTAGTGCCTGAGGAAGAACCTAGAGACAGAGGCTTCTGAGACTTCATGCCTGTAGCAGCCTAATACCCTGGAGATAAAGAACTCAAATCCCAACACTCTGAGCCCTGCCTTTCTAAAGAGAGTGGCTTTGTTTTCCCACTCTGAACCCGGATGTAAGTACCATCAGAGGCAGCTCTCATTTTCCAGCCCTGGATTGCAGCCAACACCCCAGAGAGACAACATCCCCCAAACCCCAGTACCTGTCCGCTGCCTCTTCAGGGTGACATATGGCAGCAGGTCATGCCTCGTCAGCACCCTCAGGAGCTGAAGCAGTTGCAAGAAATTGGTCTCATCACATTTCCCTCTCCTCTCCAGTTCCAGTAGCAGCTCCATCCCATTCTTGGGCCGGCGGCGCTCTGCAGCAGCCTCCAGACTGCCGTCTGTTTCCCCATAGCCACGCCAGCACTGGTTCCTCCTCTTCCAGCTTCCCAGCAAGGATGAGGTGGTCTCGGCTCCATCCTCCTCTGCTGCTGACACAGCCCACAGGGCGGGATCCAGCGGATGGGTCCAGGGTTGGGTTTCATCCAAGAGGAAGGAGAGCACATCCACATCATTCTCGGTCAGCTGGGTACCAATAACCTCAAACATGCGGTGCAGAGAGATCATACCATAGTATTCTAGACATTCATCCTCCTCCCAGAAGTTGAAAAAAAGCTGCTGCCTCCTCTCGGCCATCTGGGGACACTGGTACTACTGGGATTTTAGATCAGATGGAAAGCGCTTTGCGTATCAGGAGCAGAGAGGAAAGGCCACAACGTGCGTGTTTTGTAGCAGAGTTTTGAGTATGTTGTAGGGGCTGATGAGAAGGCTTTATGCAGGATCCTCCGAACTCCCACCGCAGGTGTCAGGAACGGCGACGGCACACGCCGGTCCAAAGATTGTCTGCAAGAGACGACAGCAGGAGGGCCATTAAATGGACAGTAAAGAACTTATCTAGCACCTGCATCGCGATGGCGGACGGGGCAGACTACCTCCGGAAGGTAGAAACCCACAGGCACAGCTCGACTGACAAGGACGAACCCAGTGTCATTCTCATCGTAACCAAGCCAAGTACGTGCACTTGAGACCTCGCATCTTCATGAATGTTAGACCCCTTGTCTCTCCCTCTGTTCCCCTTCCTA
>QEPC01012618.1:715990-730746 GCA_003113815.1 Sphenodon punctatus | reverse complement strand
CCCCGCCGCACGCATCTGCCGCCTCACCCCCGTCACATAGCTACCCCCCTCACGCACCTACCCTACCCCCGCACCAACCCTTCGCCGGGATCTCGCCGCAGCCCGTCGCCTCCGTCGCTTGGATCTTTCTGGCACCTTCTATCTCTCTGCGCCTGCGCCACCATCGGCTCGCCTCAACCGACGCCCAGCCAGCCCCACCCCGCGCGTGCGCCTAAGCCGTCCGGTCGCCGGGCCCACCTGGCAGCGCATGCGCCGCTCGCCCGCAATCCCGCTCCCCCCTGCGAGCGGCTCGGTCTCAGCAGACATAACAACCAGGTGCGCGTGCGCTCGCCTCAGCGTCTCTCCTCCCTGCACGCGGACTCTTGGCCTGTGTCCTCGTGACCCACGTGTGTGGGCGGGGCCGCCTCACCCCCTTCAGTTCCCCCCCCAGCCGGAGCTCCGCCTCGCGCGTGCGCTGATGTAGAGAATGACAAACACAGGGGATCGCGTTATTGGCGTAGCAGGGAGTGGGAGTCTGCATTAACGCCGTAAGGATTATTCATAATTTTCTTGTCCTTCTACGCTCGCCGCGCAGCACACGCATTCTCAACCAACGAGAGTTCCGGCATCCGCGCAAACAACGTAGAGCGAATCGCTAACGGCTGGAGTGAGATGGTGCAGCCGTAGGGAAAAGGAGCGGTGGGAGCGGTTACGCTATTGGCGTAGGACGGGGGGGAGGGGAGGGGACGTAAGAACGGGGCGGGTAAACTCAATTAGCCCCGCCCCTTCCTCCCTCCTCGTTCCCAGCCACCCTGACGTCACCCGAGTCCTGCAGCCGAACAGGCACGAGCTGCAGTATCGTGGCCGCTGATTGGCCGCTTCTTGGAGGCCCCAATAGGAGCGCTCTGTGTAGCTTAGCGCGGGCCCGAGGAAGCAGGAGCGAACAGCGGCAGCGGCGGCTCGGGCCCAGGGGCCGGGTGAGTGACAGGGTGGAACACCCCCCCGCCGCATACAGCCTCGTAGCTCCCCCTCCAGAGTCCCCCTTGTCAGACCCTCTGGACGCCCGGGGACCCAATCCCCTCCGTGGATCAGGCGTCCCACGCCCCGCCCCCTTCCCCTCTCTGTGCGCGTGACCCCCCCCTCCAGTGCGCGTGCCCCGCGTTCTCCCCAGGTCACCCCACTGGCTGGGGGTTCCTGGGCACGCGCCTCTCCACCCAGCATGCAGCTTGCAGGGCTGCCTAGGGCGCCGGTGCGGCCCCGCAACCTGCATGTGCTTGTCGAACAACCCCCACTGTGTATCAGCCCGGCTCGGCTCTCTCCCCCGCATTCCCACTCCCCGTCCACACCCATCGCGTTCCCTCCTGCGGATCAGCAAGAGCCGGGGGTGTCTTCAACCCCTGCTCCTCCACTTCCCACCCTTTCCTAGGTCAGTTTCCCCAGCCCCCCCCCACTCAGCCTGGTCTCTCTTCCCCTTGCAGGTGGAAACCCCCCTGGGAACCATGGCGGAGGAACTGGCTCCCTCCCTGTTCTTCCACCAGTACATGTGCTCCGAGTGCGGGCTGCTCTATAACACCCTGGAGAAGGTGCTGATCCACCAGCAGAGCCATTTGGGAGACCCCTGCCAGCCGCCTGCTGCTGCTGTCGCTGTGGTAGACTCGGAGCCCCTGCAGAACAATCACTATCAGTGTCTGGAGTGTGGCTGCGTCCTCCTGTCGCCGGATGAGCTCTTGGCCCATCAGGAAATGCACCCCAGGGAGGTGCCAGCCCGGCCCCAGCCCTCTTCTGCCGCCAGCGGGCAGATTCGCTATCAGTGCAATGAATGCCAGGAGCTCTTCCCCTCAACAGAACTTTGGCTGGCTCATCGCCAGACTCACCAGAGCCAAGAGAGCTTGGGCACCTCCCAGGCGCTGGCCCCAGCACCTGCCAAGCCAGCCCTCCCTATGCATCCTTACGAGTGCTCGGAGTGTGCCTGCCTTTTCCCAACACCCGAAGAGCTGCTGGAACACCAAGGTGAGCACTTCACCGAGACAGAGAAAGAGAGCGGTGAACCAGCCGAGCTGGTGAAGCAAGACCCCCACAATCCCCCCACGCCGCCATCTCCCCAGCCTCCTCCAGCAGCACCCCCTCCTGCACGGGCCTTTCGGTGCAGTGAGTGTCAGGAAGCTTTCAGCTCCGCAGAGGAGCTGCGGCGGCACCGGCGGGAGCACGTGAATGGCACCGGCGAGGAGTTCCTCTGCGGGGAGTGCCAGCGTGCCTTCACCACAGCCAACCGGCTGCTGGCTCATCAGCGGGTGCATGTAGATGGCACGCACGAGTGCCCCAACTGCAGCAAGGTTTTCAAGAAGGCAGCTTCCCTGGAGCAGCACATGCGCATCCATAAGGGGGAGGCTCTCTATCTCTGCGTGGACTGCGGCCTGGGCTTCTCCACTGAAATGACGTTGGTGGTTCACCGCAAGAACCACACGGCCAACCCGCTGCACCGCTGCCACTGTGGCAAGACCTTCAGCAACATGACCAAGTTTCTCTACCACCGTCGCACCCATGCTGGTAAGAGCGGGGCCCCCCCGGCCCGCCAGCCTGAGTTGGTGCCTGCAAATGAGACTGCTGCAGTGAATGGTTCCCCCGCTGTGGAGACAGAGGAGCCCCCCACTACCGGGTTTCAGTGTCCCCAGTGCGGCAAGACCTTTTCCACCCACATCCGGATGGTGCGACACAAGCGGGTTGTGCACGTGCTAGAACGCAAGCACAAGTGCCCCACCTGCGGGAAGAAGTTCAAGAAGCTAGTGCACGTGCGAAACCATTTGCGCACACACACGGGGGAGCGTCCCTATCAGTGCTCAGAGTGTGGCAAGACCTTTGTCTCCCAAGCCAACCTGGCACGCCACCATCTCACTCACACTGGGGAGCGGCCGTACCAGTGCCAGGTCTGCCACAAACGCTTCACCCAGTCCTCCAACCTCCGCCAGCACCGTCTCCTGCACCTGGCAGCCGGTGGCGGTGGGCCCCACACCTGTGGGGACTGCGGTGCTGCCTTTCCCCGTGCCCACCAGCTGGCCCTGCATCGGGCCGCCCATACCGGCCGCATGCCCTTCCCTTGCCCGGACTGTGAGAAATCCTTCCCACGGCGCCGTCTTCTGGAGCTGCATAGACTCAGCCATGCTGGGCGCGAACCCCACCGCTGCCCGGATTGCGGTGCTCTCTTTGTGCGGGCAGCCAAGCTGCAGGAACACCGCTGCACCCCCCAGCACCCAACCACCCAGCCGCAGTCCCACCCCTGCCTCTCATGTGGCAAGTGCCTGGGCTCGCTGGCCAAGCTGGCCCTCCACCAGCTGGCACACTCAGGCCAGCGCCCTTTCCCCTGCCCTGTCTGTGGCAAGGCTTTTGCCACTCCCACTGGGCTGAGCCGGCACCAGCAGCGCCATTCGGGCCAGCGCTCCCACAAGTGCCCTGTCTGTGCCAAGACCTTTGTGGCGGCCTCAGGGTTGCAACTCCACCAGCGCATCCACACAGGAGAGAGGCCTTTCCCATGTCCAGACTGTGGCAAGGCCTTCCGGCAGGCCACACACCTACGGGAGCACCGGCGCCTGCACACCGGGGAACGCCCATACCGCTGCCTGGACTGTGGCAAAGCCTTTGTGCAGTCCATGCACCTGGCTGAGCACCGCCGCATCCACACAGGCGAGCGCCCCCACCCCTGCCCCCTCTGCCCCAAGGCCTTCAAGACCCTCTCCAACCTGCGCAGCCACCGCAAGACCCATGCTACTGGCCAGGCCCAACAACCAAGCCCTGCCCAGCCCACCCAAACCATCATGTGCACTGAGTTTGGAGAGACCATTGCCATAATCGAGAGCACCGAGCCCCTGCCCCTAGTGGAGACCATCGAGATCTACCAGGCCACGCTGGAGGGCAACATCCAGGTCAACACTTTTGTATAGGAAGGGGTGGAGCTTAATGCCCCTCCTTCTTATGCCTGAGCCCAGGGCACAGTACAGTAGAGACCCAGTGCGTGGAGGGACACCCAGAACATCTGAATGAGTGGGTGGGAGACCTGCTTTGTGCTTGCTCGCTCTCCTATAGCGGCCTCACCGCCAGCTCTGCTCTGGCTCACGGTGAGCCTGGAGATGGCAGGAACGGAGGCGGTTGCTGCAGAAGAGTGTGCTCTGCTGGCTCCCTTCCCCCCCCTCCACAGTTACCTCAGCTTCTGAAGCAGTGAGCCAGGGAGGGTAAGGGCTGGGGTAGCTGCAGGGAGCAGAGCTGCCAGGTCTACAGTTGCCTTGAGTCATTATCAGACTTCACCCATTTGCAGGCCCCGAAGGGCCTCTCAGTGACTGGAATCTGGATCTCTACTGCATTGGCTCAGAGTGGGGCTTCGCTCCCCTCATGCGGCCTCGGTGTGCAATAGTTGCAGCGTGGGGCATAGTTGTTCCTGCCCCATGCAGCTGCTTAGTGCACTTCTGCCATCAGGGTACTAACCCCCCCCCCTCACCGTGCTTGTGAGGACAGTTCTCCAGCTCGTTTGCATAAGGACTGAGGTGGTGAGTGCCCAGGGGGTTGGGGTTGCGGGGTGGAGCTGAACGCCCGTCCCTGCCCCCACAAGTTCACTGTAAATAAAAGTTCTGTTTAATTGTTCACTCCTTCCTCTGGTGTCGTCTTGCTGCATCTCTGCCATGGAGGGACTAGGAAACTCCTAGAGCAGCTTCCCTTCTTCAGCTCTCTTGGTTGTTTCCTCAACCGGGTGCTCCATACTGTTCAGATGTGAAATCAAGAGGTGTCCTTACCTCTTTCACCAGCTTCTGAACCTGCTTTCACTTTGTCAGAAGGTGTGGGTGGGCCAGGGCGAGGAGACCAGGCCCTATAAGCCCACTGCATGATTGAAAGCTCTTTTAACAAGCCAGGCTCAGGGTGCTGCTTTGAAGCAGAGATGGAAAAGTATGCTGTCCCCCTGGCGGAGCAGAAATCCTGACTGATTTTATTGAGGGATGAGAGGCAGGGCTCTAGGATATTTATCTCCTTCCACCTCTGGCAGGATCACGTTTTCCCTCAATGTTGCTAATCAGGATTAGAGTAGATGGAGTGTTGCAAACAAACTGGGATTGCCCCTCCTCTCTGCTTCCCTCAGCGTACCCTATTCCCATTGGAAACCCTATTCTTATCCCTTCCCCCACCCCCTTTCCCCCTGCAGAACATTCACCGTAACGTGACATTGCTCTGGGTCTCCAAGCCTGACCGAATTAAAAGAGGAGGGAAGAGTGTCACTATGCCAAGGGCCCAAGCGGGGGTAAAGGTTGGGCAATTTACTCCCTGGTTTCTCTAGAAGTCTCCCTACTCTGGGAAGCAATGCCCCTACAGGAATCCTTGGACCCAAGATGCCCTGAATCTGTTGGGTCACATCCCATTGGAGAGGGCAGAGAAAGGCAAGGTCGGAGCCAGCCCTGAGAAACAGGGCCATCCTGCTGCATCTGTGTAAAGGGAACTGCTGCTCCAAGCAATAGTTGACTGTAGTAGGGACAAAAATAAGGCCACCTTCTAGAGGGCACTGACTTCCAGTACAATTCTGTGGGGACTAGCAGTGAGATCCAGGGCCTCTTCCCTCATGAGCGCCTAGCTGCCAAGTTGGGGGAATTGGAGCAGAGGGCCTTCCCTTTCTGTTGGCTCCAGTAGCTCCTATCTCCCCTCCTCGCTGAAGGGCCTCATGGGTGAAGGGGAGGAAACACTTCTTTTACACGTAGAAATGAGACTTTGGGGGACTTGCTAGGGGATGATTGGGCAGATGCATGGTCCCTCTTGCAACTGGAGCAAGGACTAGCATTGATGGGGATGAGGCAGAGAAGTGCTGTTGCACCAGCAGACTCAAGGGCAATTAGTGAGCTGGCATTGCTTCCAAAGGAGCTCTTGGGAGGGACAATACTAGTAGTCACAGGATCTAGCAGTTGGAATCTTACAAAGTCCAACATCTCATATGTTGAAATGACCCTGGAGCCTTTGCCCAGACAGGCTTTTTTTTCTCTCCCCTTTGCCACACAGTTCTCGAATCTTCCACCTGAGGAGCTTGGGGTGCTTTGTGGGTACACATAGTCTCATGCCGTGACCCTTGCCTTTCAGGCACACTGGTTAGCACTCACTTTACAAATGGGAAAAGTAAGGCACAGGGGTTCGGCGTAAAAAGTGGGAATAGAAGCAAGGATTTGTAACGTGCACCCCAAATGGATTCAAACCCAGGAGTCCTGACCTACAGTTCCCCTATTCACTCTCCCAATGCTGGGTGTAGAATCTAGGCATCCTGACTCCAGCCCCTGCTACTCAGTTCTGCTTTTAACTTCACTCCCAAAGCTGCTAACAGAAGCGTTGAGTCCCAAGTTTTGCTCCTGCAGAGCAAGGCCCCATGAAACAAAGGGAGATGAGGCTCTACCCCTTCTACAGCTCCAAGCCCCTTGCTGGGAAAGAGCAAAAGCTTTGCCTTTGATGGGTGTCCCTTCCCAATGGCCCCTTGTACAATTGGTGTAAAACAGCCCATGAGCCTGTGGGTCTCCTAAGACCCCTGTAGCTAGTGACTTAAACTGCAGCCCTAGAACAGTGCTCCTTTTAGAATTAATTCCAGGGGCACCACCTTGGGTACATTTCTCCAACAAGCTGGTCAGGAAGACTGCAGAAATCTTTCAACTAAAACTGATTTGCTTAATCAACAGCAACCCCCCCCCCCAGCAATTCACATTACAACCTCCAAGTTAGTAATTCTGCAGATTTGGCAATGCTGGAGAAAAAGGTGCCTGTGGCACTCAGCTAACTTCCTGCTGATGAATGCAGGCAGGTTCACCAACTGTAAACTCCATTTCAGCCAGACACCATTAACCCTAAGAGCTGGTCTATGGGGAAGAGAAAAGGAAAACATTGAACTAGTAGAGATTAACAAACTAAGGATTAGCTAAATTGGAGTTGCCTTAATCTACACTAGGATCTACACACTCATTTTAACCAAATTGTCTGACTGCCTTCACAAAACACCTTTCCTTTAATGCAACCCCGTTTTCAACGGGTTCTATATTGCATTCCACACACACCTTTAGCTGATAAGTAAAAGGTTTTTTTGGTGCAGATGGGATTGTAAGAGAATCTCCTTCCTGGGTTGCCTCAGGTGAAACAATCAGGAGGCAAAGAGTTAATAAAGCAATCACCCCATTTGAAGAACGTGGGTGGTGTACACACCTCTGTAGACAATTGTTTCCAGACACCTGCAGACTCAGACACACATCACAGCCTGCATGAGTCAGACTCTCCTATCTGGAACCAGGAAGGCTGGGATTGGCTTTTAAAGCTGGAATCACTAGCCATCCGACTGGGGAGGCAGCTCCCATTCTACAAAGCCACAAAGGGGTACTAGCAGGGAAATGCTGAGAGAGGCAAATTCAGCCTCTAGAGCAAGCAATCCCAAGCTTTTTGCCTGTAAGACCCCATTTCAAGATTTAAATATAATCCTATGACCCCAGACAGCAGCAAAGATACAAAGTCATAAAATCAGTTGAGATAATGACCCCCACATGAGATCCCAACCCATCCTTCAAGAATGGGAATGCAGAAAGGAACAGCAAAGGCTTTGGAATACATATTTCAGGATGAAGAATTTGGGTATATTCAGCTTGGAGAAAGGACTAAGCGTGTGTATGGGGAGAGCGTGGGGAATATAACAGCCTGCCAATAGTAGACAATGGAGAACCAAGTTGTTCTCCCTTGTAACAGAGGACAGGACACAAGGCAATGAGGACAAGCTGAAGAAAGGGAGATTTAGACTGAACCTCAGTCAATCATTCCTGATGGACAGCCAGGCAATACGATAGGCTTAGGGCCACCACTTCCTGCGGTTTCATCCTGAGACACCCATTTTGACCTATGGAATCTCAGGGCCAAACAGAGAGAGGGGGCTGCTCTAACTTGGGCGATCCAGAGAAGTTGTGGATTCTCCATCCCTGAAGGTTTTTAAAGAGGAGGCTGGATGAGCATCTGCCTGGGATGATCTAGGTACAGCAAACTCCCTTCAAGCTCTGTGATTCTATGAATTTGTGCCCTAGACACAGATCTCTCTTTGTATCCTAAGAGGAAGGGCAAGGAGAAAAGGAGCCAAGTCACTGATTATCCCAACCCTTGCTGGAAATGGAGAAGGTGTTTTGCAGCCCATAAGTAGGCTCCTGCCTTCAGCAAGGAAATGTGCTTCTCTGAGCTGATAGATTCCAGCTGGGAAGCAGACATGAAAGCAGAGAGGAGCAGGCGAGACACCCTGCTCCAAGGAGTGGAAGATGCAGCCTTTATGTAAAGAACAATCAGATTGTTCAGAGCTTTGGGGGAAATGACTTTCTGGCTGGGGGTGAGAATCAGAGCTAACTGCATGAATACAAGGATCCACTGAGTAAACCCAGTAGAGACCCATCTCTGCAGGTGGTTAGGGTGGAAGAAGAACATGAATAGAAGAGTCTGGGGCAGCTGATGGGTATAGCCACCTCCTCCCACCACCGCACCAATCCCCTTCCCTCTCCCCAAATTCAGACTCAATAGCCCGAAGCCTCGCTTTCCTTTCATGCCAATAATTTATTGAACCGGATGTCTGTACACAGCCAAAAACCTAAGAAAGAAACTAACACACAATGTAGGGGGGAGTGGAAGGGTGGGGGTGTTTATCCACAGGCTGCACCCTGGCTCCCCAGGTTTGGGGGGGAGGGGACCCTTGATCCTAGAGCAATTGGGGGGGGGGAAGGCAGGGAATCATTGCAATGTTGCATTAAGAAAAAAAAAATCTATTTACAGGGAGATCCGCAAAGGAAATCATTTAAAGGGAGGGGGTGGGGGGAAATGTATTTACAAGGGGAGGGGATAAAACTGAGCCTTCTCTCCCATTCACCTGGGGAGCCCCTCCCCCGCCAACAAAGGGATCATTGATTCATGGGGGGCGGGGTGGGGTGTATTTCTCGAGAGAGAAAACCCCTCCAGAGACAGGCGCTTGGTTCCCTAACCGCTACCCCCTTCCCCTGCGGCAGGCAGAAACCCCAGGGCATAATGTAGCTTCTTTGTGCACCCACTGTACTCCAGGAGAATGGTCCTTGTACCCACCCCTTTGCACATGGATTCCCCGGACATACCCAGCCCCACCCCCCATATCCCAGGGATGGATGGGAAGGTGAGGATTTTCTTGTTCCCAATTGTAACAGAGGCAAGGCCAGTAACAGATTGGGGGGGGGGGGGAGATGGTGCTATTCTCCTCTGTACCCAAAACAGGTTCAATTCCTCAGGGTAAAAACTGACCCACTTAAAAATACAGCATCCAGGCTCCTGAGGCAGACAGGTCCTTGGGGGGCTAGGGAGGGAGGCACAGGTGGGTAGGGACTGGTGTGTGGATGCGTGTGGGGAGCGTAATAGGAAGCACAGGAGCTAGAAATAAAACCGCATCTTGCTGGGATGTTAAAAACAAAAGGAACTTAAAATCAATGTGGCAGAGGGGCTCTCAAACCTCCCCAGAGGCACCAGCCTGAATCGTTTTTTGAAAGGGGAGAGCAAGGGAAAATCTTTAAAACCAGCCTCTAAGCCATGGGGTGACATCTCTGCCCCTTCCTGTGCCAAGGCATCATGGGCCAGCAGGGAAGGGGAGCGTGAGTGACTTGGGGGAGATGGGACCCTCCCCGTCCAAGCGGTGTCTCCTTTCTGATTGGCCACACCCTCAGCCAATGGAAGGCAGGCCCCACATGGTCCCCGTGCCATGGTTGCTTCCCCCCCCCCCACCCCAGTTCACAGTTCAAAGAAGTCCATGTGGGCGGCCCGGGGGTGGGGTGGGGGGGAGTGGAGGGGACCTGCCCCCCGGCCCAGCAATGCCTCAGGATGTGTTGGCGATGGGTCCCACGCCGTCTCCTGGTGTCACCTGGCTCCTGTCGCCTCCCAATCGCCCCTCACCTACCAGAGAGGGACAGGAAACAATCGGTATGGGCACGGCTGTCCTGGGACCTAGCCCCTCCCAGCATGCACAGGGAAAGCCATCAACTGACCCAAGTTCCCTTCATGCAAGGCAAGCAGCATGCCACCCCAACATTCCCAGCATGCTCCTGGCCAAACAAAGACACACCCCCCCCAAACATTCCCAGCATGCCCCCAGGGACGTGCAGACCCTCCCCATTTCCCATCATGCATAAGGAACACTCACTGTGGGGGGCGGGGGGGCCAGGGGCGCACCCCACCGAGCCGGCCTGGGACCTGATGTGCGGTGGAATGAGGGTGGAATTGAGCCCTGGCTGGATGGCCAGTTCTGCGTGTGGGGAAAGAGAGCACAGGATGAGCCAGAAGGAAAGGGGGGACAGTTTCCCGCACCCGCCGCCGAAACCTCGGTGCCCACTCACCGACAGGGCTGAAGTTGAAGAGGGGGGGCAGGTCCCGTCCATTGGGCAGCCGGGTGTTGGGCTCACGCAGCTCGTCAAAGAAACTATTGGCACAGGCTTCGAGCGGGGAGAGGCGGGTGGCGGGCGTGTACTCGAGCAGCCGGCTGCACAGCGAGATGGCCTCCAGCGGCGTGCGGGGCTTGAACACCTGGGGGGGGGTGGGGTGTGACATGGGGGGCATCAGCCTGGAGTCAGGGGTGAACGCTACTATGTCCCTGTCAGGATCCACGCTGGCTCCAGAGGCCACAGCAGCTCTGACCCTGATCCATACCAGAACTGCCTACTGCAGGGCGCCTGCCCTTGGGGCATCGAAAGGCCCTACTCAAACCTCCCCAGGCTCGGTCGCAGAGCTCCCATGCCAGGACCCTCCCCCAGAGCAGCAAGCCAGTGCTCTTCCCCCCACCCCATCCAGGAACTCAAGGTTTAGCCTAGGCTCTCCCATCCCACCTGGGTCTTGTGCGAGCCCCTCAGTCCTGCCCGTAATACCCAGAGCCCCGCACATCTCCCACAGCTTCTCTCCTGGTCAATGTCCCGGGCCCTGCCTTCCTGCATGCAAGCTCCCCGCTGCACCCCCCCACCCACCCAGCTCTGTACCTTGATCCAGGGATGTGCTTTGATTTGCGGGAACTTGAACTCTGTGTAGTTAGGGTTCATCTCCCGTATCTGCTCCCGCGTTGGTGTCCCCAGCACCTGGGCACAGCAGGAGGCAATGTTAACCCCAGCACTGAACCGGCCTTACTACCCCGCCAGGATCCCACTGAGCGGGGAGGGGGGGGGAGAACAAGAGGATGTTACACAACTGACTGGCCCTCCACTCCCCAGCCCCATTGGCCACCAGGTTTGGTGGGAGGAACCACGTCTAGTGGGGGGGAATAAAAAGCAGGGTTAACCCTTTATGGTCATTTTGGTCCATTTCACCACTTCAACATTCTCCCCTTCTCCCAATGCCTGGAGTGGTCAATCCCACGGTAAGAAGCTGGGGGGGGTGGGGGGTTCATACCTTAATGATCTCCACCAGCTGGTCCACCCCGCTGTCCCCTGGGAAGATGGGCTGACCCAGCAGGAGCTCGGCCAGCACACAGCCTGCTGACCAGATATCTAGGAAGGAAGCAGGGGGGGGAAGACGCAGCAATAAGAGCCGGTGAACCAGGACGGCCGAGTTCGGTCTTCAGCTGTGGGAGGGGAGTGGGGCTTGATGGATGAAATCAACGGGGCTGGGAGCCAGGACTCCTGGCTTCTTCTATTCCCGGCTCCGAGTGGGAAACTAGGGGTTCTCTTCTCTGCAGGGCAGAGCTAGGTAAGTATGGGCCCTGGTGAAGAAGATGCCCACTCGCAGTGCCAGGGCACTCAGCTGCATCAGACAGCACGGGCCTCAAGGCACCACATTGTCTCCTTTGAGATACACCTTGCAGTCTCTGCTCTTTCCTCCCACTTATCCCTTCTCTGTGCTTGGAGAGGAAGCTGCGGATGTTTCACTCTGGTTGGGATGGCGGAGCAGGGGCCTGGGTCAGGGAGTGGCAGGGCACTCACCTATGTTCGAGGTGTAGTCCGTGGCTCCAAAGATGAGCTCGGGGGCCCGGTAGTAGCGAGAGCAGATGTAGGAAACGTTGGGCTCTCCTCGTACCAACTGCTTGGCGCTGAAAGAGAAAGGGGTACGGGGATAAGGGGGGCAGGCAGAGATGCGTACCTACAGACGTGTCCTCCCCACGATCTGTGCCCGGGGACAGGCAAGCTCATGTACATGCGAGTTGCTCCAGTGAAGATCAGGACACAGAGACAGGCTGACTCACAGGCCACACGTGAACATCCATGCAAGGGCAGAAAACAACTCAAACCCATTAGAGGCCCGGCTCATGCACACGCGAGCTCAAAACACAATCGGCCACATGCAAAAGCAGAACGACGCCTGTGTGCATCAGCAGCTGCTCCAGGAGCCAGCGTGCACACAAACCCCACTGCACAGCAAGGCTGTGTCCACGGCAGGGGTCTCACCTGCCAAAATCACAGAGCTTGAGCACAGCCGTGTCTGGGTCCACCAACAGGTTCTGGGGTTTAATGTCCCGATGACACACGCCCTGGGAATGGATGTAAGCGAGACTGCGGAACAGCTGGTACATGTACACCTGGAGGCAGGAGAAGAGATGCTCGAGGATGCCTTTGCATGAGCACAGCGGGGGGAGAAGAGGGGGGTCCATGTCCGCTGAAGGGCACGACTGCGGGGCACCCATGCACATGGAGTGCGTGGGGAGAGGTCCACACAGGCGGCTCCCAGCATGGCTATCCTAGCTATGGAGGCAGCCACTGCCCATGTGGCTGGCCCTGCATGGAGCATTCCTGAATTTTTGGCAGTGCTCTGTGTGTTGCCATAGGTTGCTGGTGCGTGGCTCATGGGAGCGCACTCCCCCATGCACCACCTTCACACAAGCAGTTGGCCATGTGGTTGGTGGGGCCATGCACGGATGAGTCGTTTAAAGCCACCCTAAGGGGCAACAATAAGTGTAAGGGGAGACGGGGGGTGGGGGGTCCCTCCAGAATAGAATCAACTCCTTCCAAGTTGCCCCACAGCAGAGGGATGTGCTCACCTTGACATAGATGACTGGGATGGTCTGTTTGGCTCTGGTGAAGTGCCGGGCCACACGGTAGACAGTCTCGGGCACGTAGTCCAAAACCAGGTTGAGAAACACCTCATCCTTCTGTGAAAGTCGGGGGGGGGGGAAAGGGATTGTGAGGGGAGACCCGAGGCCAAACCCATACCTTACAGCAGATGTAAGAAACCCCAGGTCCAGGGGTCAAATCAAGATCACGGCTGTTTTTATTTGGTCTGTTTCTAATTAATGGATCTGGCTCATAAATCCAGACCTTCTGGCTCAAGCACTGAAAGAGGGAGTTCATGGGGTGGGCGTGAAGATGAGGGCATGCACTCTCAGACCCATTCTATCGACCCTCCCCTTCATTTCCCCATCCCAAGTACAGCTGGGATTCCTTAAAGCCGAATCTCCCCCAACTGCTATGCAGCCTGCAGAACTTATAATAATTTCCCAAGTCGCTCACATGAAGAAAAGGATTTCCCATCTCAGGGACCCGTTTACCCATTCCCATCCTTAGTAACCCACCCACCCAGCATCCTCTCCTGCCCCAGACCCCTCACCTTCTCCCCATTGGAGTAGAAGAAATAGCGCAGGCGGACGATATTGCAATGATCCAGCTTTCGCATGATCTGCAACTCCCGGTTCTAGGGTTGGGGAGGACAAAGATCAGCGCGAGTAGCAGGCACCTGGAAGGTGGCTCGTGGTAGAAGCGGTCCCTTCTCCCCCCCCCCCCCCCCCCCCTTTTCCTAAGCATTCCTCCAGCTCACTCACCTTGAAGCGTTTATCCTGCAACACCTTCTTGATGGCCACCAGCTCCCCAGAATCAGCCAGCCGGGCCTGGTAGACAACCCCGAAAGAGCCGTTGCCAATGACCTTGATGTCCGAATAGGAGACCTCCTGGGGACGGTCAGGGCCCTGGCCTGGGGTGGCTACCACTGTCGTCACCTTCCCGCTGTCTCCTGGCAGGGAGGGGAAGCAGGAGGGTAGAGGAATGGGCTGCATGGCCCAGTCACTATCCCTTGGGTGCTCCCAACTGCTTCCTCATTTCCCTCTAAGGCACAGACCCTTCCTTACCTCAACACACACTAATGGGGAGCATTTAAAGTGCCTCTCTCCCCTGCTCTGCTTCCACGCGAATCAACCACTCTCTGCTTCCTCTTCTCCTAATCCCCCAGTTCCCTATTAAGTCCATATCTGCCCCTCTCTTCATCCCACAGGCTGCACCAAGTCACTGGGTATAGGAGCGGATAACCCCTCCCTGTGCTCAGCCAACAGAGACCTCCTCTTCCTGAACCTGGCCAGTCAACCCCAAGATCAAGGTAGTGACTATAGGATCCCTCCTCACATCACCCCAGCACCCCAAGGTTTCCACTTCCTCCTTTGCTTTCCCACCGTCCCCCTCCCACTCCTTACCTTCAATTCACTCCTGTCTCCTTTGGCCCCATAGGAAATATCAATACCCCGCAGCAATTAACCTCATTTCCACCCCAACCTCACTTAACCCCAAATGCCTAGTCTCCGCCCTCTCTCCAGTCATCCTGCAATTTCCCCACAGCCCGCTCTGGCTAGCACCGCCCAGGGACCCTCAAACCTTTCTCCCTACTTCCACTAACTCGCTCCAATACCCTCCGTTCCCTCCTTCATCTCCAGACCAGTCCTGTTCTTCCGCTCTCTCGCTATGTGCAGCCCAGGAGCCCTCAAGCGACCATCCCTCCCTGCCCTAAATGGTCTATTGTATTGTCCATTCACCCTGCCATTCCCTCCAGCTCCCCTGCTCCCC
>QEPC01012618.1:703582-715114 GCA_003113815.1 Sphenodon punctatus | reverse complement strand
CTCCCCACACCCCACCCGCTTTTGCTCCGCCCCCCCCGCCCCCGATACTCACTGCCAAGCTTGAGGCCCGGGAAGGACCCTGACCCAGATCCGCCTGACCCGGATCCGCCTCCCCCCGGCCCGGGTCCGGCCGCCCCCCCAGGTTTTCCCCCTGGCGCTGCCCCCGAAGTGGGCCCGGGCGCGGCGGGGACCTGAGCGGGAGCCCCGCCCGCGGTGTCGGCGAAGGAACTAGTTCGGGGCCGGGAGGAACCGGCTCCGCCGCTACTCATGGTGAGGCCGGGACCGGGGGGGAAAAGGGGGGGCCGCGCTGGCTGCCTGGCTCCGTCTGAGGCAGCTAGGGAGCCGGCCGAACCCGGCCCTGTTGCAAAGGGCGATGGGAAACGGAGTCCTAGGCTCGTATCCACCCCACCGTCTTCTACGAGGAGCGGACTACAACTCCCAGCATGCTCACGCAGGGATAGGGCCTGCAGAGCCTCGCCGTGAGGCATGATGGGAAATGGAGTCCTGGAACCCAGGGCTTTCGCACGAACCTACGGCATAGCTGACTACAGCTCCCATGATACAACGCGTACAGTTGGTAACCGTCCCCCTCTCTCGGCCGCGGAGAGTCATGGAAGATGCAGTCTTGCTTTGGGAGCCATTTCAAAGACACGACTACCACTCCCATCATGCACCAAAATGGCAACCGAGCCCCACCGAGCTGTACCGCGGGGCATGATGGGAGACCTGGGCCCTAGCCGTTACATTCATGGGAAGTAGTGACTACTGCTCCTATGATGCATCTCGGGCAAAGGACGACTGCGGGAGGACAAAGCTGAACAGCTGGAGAGGCTCCTCCGAGTCCAACTATGTTTAGCGCGGAGAAAGGGCGCTTCATTAAATGGGGACAGAGGCTGCGCCGTGAGGCATCATGGGAGACCGAGTCCCGACTCTGGGTCTGACCAGGCGGTAGCCCATGAGGCGAGAACTACAATTCCCGTCATGCCTCATGGTCGAAGAGGAGGCCGGGTTGCCGCGGTGGCTGGTGGGGAATAGAGTTCGGGGAGAAAGGGGAGCGCGCTGAGAAGACTATGGTTCCCATGATGTGCCGCGCTCCGATAAGATATTACTGGATCAGAGGGCCGCTGCGAGGAGGGTCGATGTAATCCCATGATCATAGCGCGGAGGGGAGGAGAAAGGAAAATGGGAAGCAGCCTGACAATGGAGAGAACTACGACTCCCAGCATGCCCCGCGCGAAGGCGTGGTCCGGGGGGGGCTGTAATCCCAGCTCTACTAAAGCGCGTGGAATTTCAGAGCGGAATAAAATACTACAACTCCCAGCAGCCCCTCTTACCCATGAGCAAGGGAGAAAACCTACAGGTTCTTCCAGTCCACTCCCCCAATGTGCCAGCCCCCACTCCCCTCCAGGGCTGCGGGGAGAACCCAGCAATCCACGCCTAGTGCAGAAGCAGGGAAAGAACACAGGTGTCCTGAACCAGTTCTGGTGGCCTGTTAGGGGAAGGAACCTCAGGCAAACCTCAAAGATGATGAATTGTTATTATATAGCAGCAGCAATTTGCCTGGTACGAAACAATCCTGACTTACAGACAGTTCCCTGCCTCAAGGGCAAGAGAGATGCCCTGTTGGTCCCAAATGACAGAGAGTGAAGCAAAGTGGTTTGAAAATGCCCCACAGCTGCCGGCAGTCGGAGAGTAGTTTGAGGGAGACCTTGGCTGGGTGCCCCCCCTGTTCATTCCAACCCTTAATCAGGGGCGGATCCAGAAGTGATGTGGATGGGGGGGCTGAAGTCCAAAGTTAGTATAGCTCCGCCCAGGTGAGCAGGCCCCGCCTCCAGCCCCACCTCCTACAAAGTGAGCAACAGTGTTAGGCCAGTTTATCCCCCACCGCAAAGCCATGGGAAACCCCTCAAGCCACAGCTCCAACAGGGGAGGGGGACTCGGGTTCAGTTGAGCAGTGGATACGATAGCTCAGCTCCAGCTGCCGCCTGAAAGTGGGCATCAAACACAGATGGTTAAATAACCCTTTCCCCTAGTCTCACTACAGGAAAATACAAAGTCTAGGGGCAAATCCCCATTGTACCCCATGCCAAAGATGGAAATAAATCAGGGAGGGGCAAATGCCCCCTTAAGCCCAAAATAGATGAGGGGCCAATCCTCACTGTGCAAAAGAGGGCAATACAAGATAGGGGGGAAATGCCCCCTTACAACCCAATCAGGTAAGAAGCAAATCCCCACTGCACTCCATACCCAAAGAGAACAATAAAAGGGAGATGGGCAAATCATGCCCCCTTGTAGGGGTGTGCATGTCATTTTCATTATTACAATAATGCTAATGAACGTTGTTTTCATTATTGTTATTGCAATATCAAAAATGACAAAACAAAATAGAACAAAAATAGAAATGAAAATGACATTTTGTTTTTAAAATAAAGGGAAAAACCTGAACAACATATTTCTGGCTGTACCTTTTTTGTTTCTTATTCAATTCTGATTAAACATGGGGAGGGTGCACCCCCAGTGGAGAGCACTATGTGTACCAATTTGTGAAATGATTAGGTAAAGGAAACCGATTTTAGAAGCAATTGAATGTTGTAACCATGATTGTGTATGGAGCTTTTCTGAAAATCACAACTCCTTTATCTTGCATCCAATTTGCATTTCACCTGTGAATATTATGTCCCTCCATAAGCCTAACACTCCTGCCAATTTTCAGAAAGATTGGATAAAGGGTCCTGATGGTATAAGACATTAACTTGAAAATACATTTCCAGCTGTATCACTTGTATATTCCATCCTGTTTAAAAGGTATTTGGCAGGAATGTATCACATACCTTCACTGTCATCTCTGCCAAACTACAGAACAATTTGATAAAGGGACCCAATTTTATAAGCAATTGATGTTGTCCCTGTGAAGACCATTATTCAGATAAATAGCAGCACATGCAGTGCCAGTCAGAGGCAGGCACCCTGCATGGCAGGGGGAGAGAGATTGTAGGAGGGAGGATGTGGAGCAAACCAAAAGACTGACAGACACATTCACTGGCCAATTACTGCATGCTTCCAGCTTTACAGGACCAATTGGTAGTGGCTTCGAGGCAGGCATAGGGGGCGGCCCTGAGGTGGGCATAAAGGACATAACTGGGACTTTGGGGATAGCATCCCAGCAATCAGGGGACATAGTTTACACATCCAGGCTGGTCAATTATCATCACAATCACATCCTGCAGCACTGTGACAGAGGACATAAGAGAATCTCTATTGACTCTTTCCTAAACAGATGCTTCTGACTTTCCAGTAACAAGTGGGGGAGAGATGTTGGGATGGTCACAGCACAGAATGAGGATATTTGGTTGACCTTTCTGCTGGCCAATTGGCATCACCAACCGATCTTATACCACAGTGACGTAAGAGAATCCCTGGCATAGGCTCCTTCTCTGCATATGCTGTGCAGGCATATAAAATTGGGACCCTTTATCACAGCTTTCTGATATGTGGCAGAGATGATAATGAAATGATAATGAAAGTGTTATATACAGCCCTGCCAAATTTCATGTACACTGGTTGGACTACAAAGATGTTAGTCAGATATACATTTATATGTTAATTGCTTATACCACCAGGACCCTTTATCCAATACTTCTGGAAGTTGGCAAAGATAGTAAATGTGGGAAGGGGTGTAAACCTTCCAAGTGTCATCTACATTAGATATGAGGCAAAGAAGTTACAGCTAAGAATGTATATCAATGTATATGAAGAACTTTGCAAAATAAAATAATTCAATTGCTTCTAAAATTGGATTCCTTTACTCAATCCTTGTGACATTTGGTACACTTAATGCTTTCCATTGAGGGTATATGCAGCCCAAATTCCAGCCACATATAGTGAAAAACAACAAAGTTACAGCTGGAAATGTGTTCTCCATTGAAACCAATGAAAATGAAAGCCAAAATGACATGGGGGGGGGCTGAAGCCTCCTGAGCCCCCCCTGTGAATCCACCCATGCTTAATGTGCAGGCTCCTGAAGCCTTTGGGATCGGGCATTTTTTCATAGCATTAGAAAATGGGTTCTTGTCCTTGTGAGTCATGGTTGCCATGGCCTGTTTTGTGTAGGACCAAAAAATTAACCTGGTTCCGTTACTGTGAAGGATTGGGGGAAGCATTGACCAAATACATCACTCACAGCTCACACAGCTGTGTATACTGGAGTTAACTTCTTCAAGGAACTCTGATGGGAAGAGAGGAGATTGTCCCAGGATGAGCAGAATGCTGTTATTAGGGCAACTTTGTAAAGGGCTGAGGAAGCAGATGCTTGGGGAAGGATGTCGAATCTGCTTAGTTTAATATTCCTTGGTCGGGAAATGAAGCCTCTGATTGTAAGCAGCTGGAAGTAAATAGCAAGGAATGGGGTCATTCTCTTTTGACCTGCTGTGTGTGTCTCTCTCTAAGCAACTATAAGGTGGCCACTGTCGGAGACAGGATACTAAGCTGGATGGATCATGGATCTGACCCCATATGGTGCTGGTGCCTGTGATGCTGTCAGTACAGGGCATTCCATATTGGAGAAGGGGGTTCCACTAGATGACCCTTGAGATACCATCTAATCCTATGATTCTACGTTGCAAAAGAAGCTCCAGCAACATACTGCTGTCCAAGAGCAGGTAGGCCCCCCAGGATTCCACTTGCAGCTTTCTTTGGTTTCTTTTCCAGTAGCTCTTTCCCAACACTGATTTTTCTAGGTTTTGCATATCCATCCATCTAGCAGTAGTAGTATTTTGTTTATTGAATGATTTGCCATTCACACATCAATTAAAAAAAAGTAAACAGATGCAACCCTTAAATAGCACAAGCATCAACCATGTTGATCAATTGAGAATAATAATAGGGTTGGTTGGGTTTTTGGGTAGGGCTGTGGGAGAGGGTGGGAGGTTTTATTGTTTGGATTTTATTGTCATTGTTATAGGACTTGTGAGCTACCTTGACCCTCTAGGGGAAGGGCAGTACATACATTTGAATCAATAAATGAAATAACCTCTGCTGGCAAAAAATTAAAAAAGCAAATGTAGCCACTGCTTTTGTATCCATCCATCCAAAATTCATTTTGAATAATAATAATAAATTAATAATTTATTATTAATAATAATTAATTAAATTAATAAATTATTATTATTATAAATTATTATTATTTAGTGTAGAGAAAATAGAGTTTGCCATGCTGGTTCCCAATATAGGTGGTAGAGACAAAGTGGTAAGGCTATATCGTTTATTTATTTATTTGTTTGCATTTCTTAGCCACCCCCTCATGCCCACGGCATCTCAGGGCGGTGGCTTACAACATAAAAGTAACAATAGATAAGATAATAAAACACAAAAACTAAAAGATTAAAACATCTACAAATGCACCTAAGAACAACCCCCTCCCCCAAAGCTTCTATCCCAACCCCCTTCCCCTCCCCCTTATTGGGACCAACTTACGTTGGTGGAGGTAGGCAAGCTTTTGGACTTCACAGGATCCTTTGTCAGGCAAATCTGGGGTTACAAAATGATGCAAGGAAGCAAAGCAGAGGTATTTGGAGTGGTGTGCGTGTGGGGCCATTGAACTCAGAGGGAGGGGATTGCAATACAAAAGGGGACATGCAACAAAGTAGTAGCTATTGACAGTAATAACTTTAAATAGTTACGTGTAACTGTAGACAGCGATAGGATTGACCAACTACTATAATGTCTGAAGAAACAGAGCAAAGCAGAGGTATAAAGGGTGGGGAGGGATAACGGGCAGGTGTCTCTTGTTCTTGGAGGGAGGGGAAGGAGAAAACGAGATACGGAGGGGCACGCGAAGCAAAAGGAGAAATACAACAAAGTGAAGGAGTCTTGTGGCACCTTAAAAACGATCGAAAAATCTCTATTTCGGCAGGAGCTTTCGTCAGCAAGAGCCAACTCCCTCAGATGCATGAAGTCGTCTGGACGTTGGCCTCTATATGCGGTTGCAGGCAATGAATCAGTTCGCACACCACTCCATGCATCTGAGGGAGTCCGCTTTTGCTGACGAAAGCTCGTGCTGAAATAAGGAGATTTTTCGATAGTCTTTAAGGTGCCACTTTTTTTTTGTTGCTATTTTAGAGCTCTAGACTAACAGGGCTCCTCTGCTGGAATTTACAACAAACCTAAATGTTCTCTGTAACTGAGACACCTGTAACTAAGTTCTTGGCTGTCAATAGCTACCACTTTGTTGCATTTCCCATTTTGTATTGCAATCCCCTCCTTCCTTCATTCTCCCCTTTCCCTCGTTAGTTCAGTGGATATCCCCACCTCTCCTTTATACCTCTGCTTTGCTTGGTTTCTTTGGGTCTTTCCAGACATGACGCTAAGCCCAGTTTAACCACACTTGAACATTTCTTATGCATGTTGCGGGGCTGTATTGGTGCCCTATGCAGCCCTGCAACATGCATAAGAAATGTTCAAGTGTGGTTAAACTGGGCTTAGCGTCATGTCTGGAAACACCCTTAATTTCTGCAACCCCAGATTTACCCGAGCTCACATACCTCCACCCACTGGAGTTGGTCCAATAAAAGTGAGCACTTTACTATTTTGTCTCTAATCCCTTTTATCCCACACCCACGTCTGTCTTCTACACATCCTTAGCATCCCTCTTTTTATACCTTCCTTTATGTAACCCCAGACCTGCCTGAGGGAGGACCCTGTGAGGTCCGAAAGCTTGCATACCTCCATGAACTTGAGTTGGTCCAATCAAAGATAGCACTGTACTACTTTGTCTCTATTGCCTCTTATTATTTAGTAATAGTATTTATATTAGGGCTGCAACCCAACTAGAAATTTTAGTTGATCAATCAATTAAGCTTTTTTGTCAATTAAAATGTGCATAACTTTATACATAATTTGCATAATTCACCTAATTTGCATGCATTGGAACACATCCCCTTGAGCTAGACTCAGAACTATGGACTGTCAGACGGTCCTGGCACCCAACCAATTAAATCAGGGAACAAATTTTAATCTGTTCTAGACAGATTAATTGATCGGTTCGATTAATGGTTGCAGCCCTAATTTATATAGCACAAGCACTGTGCCTGGTGCTGTGTAGTCATTATTTTTTTAGACAAACCCCTGGCCCAAGAGGCTTACAATCTAGGAGAGACGAGGCAGCAGGAAACACAGGGAAAGAAAGGGATAAATATATTCCCATTTCAGAGATGGGAAACTGAGGCAGAGAGAAAGTGACTTGCCCAGTGCCACTCAAGGAGTTGCTGGCGAAGATGGGATTTGAACTGTGATCACCCATCTCAAGTCCAACACCGTATCAAAATTTTCAACATACCAACACTTTTTCCTCTGTGACCTGCGCTGGGTCCCCTTGTGTGTCCTGGCACCCATGGAGCCACAAATGCCTGCCTCGTGCGTATCGCTCAGTGTCGGCCCATAGCTTGTGTCCATCTTGTTCTTGGCCGAGTCATTTCTTTTGTCGTTAAGAAGAAAGCTTCAGCCACAGTAGCACGGCTGGGCAGGTGAGAGTTGCCTGGCATGAGGGCGATGCCAATGCTTGTGCCCAGTTGTTTTTAAGGCTATTTCCTTATTAAAGATGCTGCCTGACTTTTCTGAGTCTTTTTAAATTGGAAATTTTTGAGGGGCCCCTTGTTGATAAATTCAATTAAAGCAAAATGGCAACATTGGAGGCGTGCCCATTGCCATGGCTTAGCAGGGTTAGAATGTCACTCTGGTTTTTTACTGCTACATTGCTTAGCCAGGACTACAGAGCCAAGGGGTCATCAGGAAGTGAGAACACCAGTGATGCTTGGGGGGGGGGGGGGCTGCCCCAAGAGCCACTGCCCCCGAGGTGCTCCTGCAGCCTTAGCACTGCCAGCCGCTCCAGAAGCTCCTGGGGCCCCACAACCATTGCCAGGAGCTTCTGGGATGCAGGGCCTCTGAAAGCGTGGGGCCATGGGAGTAGTAGGTCCCTGCCTAAGGTTGGTTTTGCCCTGTCTCACAACAGTGCTAGATGCAGGGAAGTTGGGGTCCTGTGTGAAATAGCAGGGTTGACCCCATTCCAACATTCGGAATGCCTGATTGTCATTCGCTATTGAAGGGGACAGTTCGTCTTCCTTTCGTGGTGTCCCCACTCCTTTCCTGCATAGGGCTGACACACCCCCCCGCCGCCAGACTGCATCTCGCTCATCCTTTCAGTCCTGCCATCGTGTTTTATTTTCTACTTCGTTCCTAGGTCCCCTATGCTGGAGTGGGGGTTAGAGCTTCTCACATGCAAGTTGTCATTACAACTTAATTCACAGGTGCCCACCCACCCCAATTTCCTGGGGACTCCTACAGCCCTCCCTCATAAAAAAAAGTCTCCTGCTAGTCAGCATTTGGCAGCACCAGGCCCTACCCCGACTCTTAATTTCCATTTAGAACCATTGGCAGACATTGAGAATCCATTAGGATAGCTGCAGACTGATTCTCCCTGGAGTCCACCTCCCCCCTGCCAGGTGGAGCTGACAGAACCTCCTCATTACACTCCCACTCCAGCAGGAACCTGCGTCTGCCCCCAATAGCTTCAGAATGGGAAGCAGGGAAGAGCCCCGAGGCTCAGACTAAAATCACTGCACAGCACATGGGAGAGAAAGAGCTGTCTCAAATCGAGGCCACTAGGGGGCGCTCAGAGCTCTGCTGCACCCCTCTACAAAGCTTGCTGCTTCCATACTCTGCACCTCCTATCCCTCCAGCCACCAGCCCCTACACCAGGGGTGGGGAACCTTTGCCCACTTTGGCAATGAAGACAAGCTCCAAGGATCCACATAGAAGTTGGGGGGCAAAGGTAGTGAAGGGATGCACTCAGGAAGAGGAGGGTCCCGACTGGATTTGTGCCTTCAATCTGCCCCCTATCCATGCCTCTCTCTGCTCCCTTCCCTGGAACTGTCTTTCAGTGCTGGGGGGCGGGGCAGTAGGAACTGCATCTATGGGTCAGATCCAGGCACAAGGAAAAGGTCAAGACGTGCAGCCTCTCACTCAAGCAGGGGATGGAAGGGGGGGGGGGAGGGGAGAATCTCCTGAAGGAGAATGAAAGGGGACCTGCTCTGTCCCTTTAGGGTCAGGGACAAAAAGGAGCCTGTAACCAGTAAAACCAGTTTCCTGATAACCCTGAAGGAATAACACATGGGGGGGGGGGGGGTCCAACATACAATGCATTAAACCGGGCACAACCAGACTTTTCCTAAGCAAAGGCCTGTGGGGCTAAAGGAGAGGGGGCGGGGGGAGGAAAGCAGAGCCCAGCTGTGGGGAGGGGTGCTGGTGAGACCTATAGGCAGAGGGTCAGATTCTCCTGCCTCCCACTCCCCATTTCTGATGGAGGGGGAAGCAGCAGGGACTTCCACCTTCGCTGTGGGGAAACCCCCCCAAAGCAGTTGCCTCACCCGGAGGCAAGGGCTATTCACTGTCTGAACTTGCTACCCTGGAGCTACAAGGCTGTTGCCAGCAGGAGACCCAACAGAGAGGAGGAGGAGAAACACGGCACCGGTGGCTGCAGAACATGCATTGGTTCTTTCCCTGCTGGCCCAGAGATCCAAGCCCAGGCATCAGCCCAAGGGAAAAACCTCTTGGAACAACAACGGAGGCCCCTGGGGCTCTCTCTTCATCTCCTACCCCCTTTGCCCGCTTAGGCATGACTGGAAAGCAGCCCGCTCTCCCTCACCTGGGCTAGCAATGCAGGAGGCACCCCCACCCAAAGGAGGATCAGCAGTGCGATGTGAGGGGGCACACTCTCTCTCCCTTGAGCCCAGAAGGCATGCTGCCAAGTCAGCCCCTAAGGACAGTAGGGGTAGGGGGTCCTTCCTTTTGGACTTGGCATGTTTCAGTGCCTAGGGCACCACGGACCCCCCCACCCCAGCAGCACACACACACACACACACACACACACCCGAGCTGGCTTTAGGCCTATGTCTGAGCTCCATGGTTTCAGAGGCCCTGGGATTTTCTGCAGCAGTGGTGGATTGGGCCCCAGTAACAGGTATGGCTTATGGGACACCCTCCCCCTCCAGAAATCCCACCCTCTGACCCAAGCCCCCCTGCCCCCCCAAAGAACCTTGTGGGAGGAGGAACATGTTTTCTCCATTCCATAATTTTCCACCCACCCCATGCCGAATGTATCTGGCCTGGCTCTCAACATCCCCCCACTCTGCAAAGGGCTTGTGTACACTAGGATGAGCAACAGGGGAAAGACAAACCCAGGGAGATTTATGGGTGAGATTATCTCTTGCTCCGTGTCTTGTCTAGTTAATGGTAGGGGCCACAGCCAGTCCAGATGCCGACTCGCAAGGGTCCAGCTGAGGAATGTGCAGACCAAAGGGTTAAAGCGAGAGGCGGAGCAGGGGGGGTGGGAGGAGGTTAATGAATTATTTACTAAGTCAAGAGCAAGCAGCAAAGAGCCTCCCAGTGGGAGCAGCATGGGGCAGGAGCGGGCAAGATTAATTCAATTATGGGATGACGGCACCACACACACCTGCACACTTCTGCACACCTCAGCATGGCGAAGTGCCAAGGGCTTGGGGCTGCAGTTTGGGATGGATCGAGGAGCATGGGCTGAGCTACAGGGGAGACTGCGGAAACTCCCCAGAGAAGGCTGGGCCCCACAGGTCAGGCCCCCTCACCACGGCCATGTTGCTAAGAGACATCGCCTCTCAACTCAGCCCAGCTTCCCAAAATAGCAACGGCAATAAGAGCAGCCTCAGCCTGGTCCTTTTCCTCGGGTCTCCCACGGGTGGGCGTAGCTCTGGAGGAAGCCCTGCTTTTGACAGCCCACCCAGAGGCCTCCACTGCTGCTGTCCGCAGCCAGTCCCCGAGGCTCTACCTCAACCCGTTACACACGGTGCGTTGCCAAAGCCGTGGGCTTGCAGTGTGGGCAGGGGACTGTCTCCGACAGGCTGCTACCTGGAGCTCAAGTCATTTCCTGGTGGTGCCTAGGACTCAACAGAACCATCAGCACCCCCCCACGAAGGCCTCTGCCGTGGGCAAGAGGCCCACCTGCTCCAGTTGGCAGACGGGCCCGGCCTGGAGCCATCTCGGGGCAGGTGGCATCAAGGTGGTGATGGGGGCGGGGGCAGGTGATTCTAAGACCAATATGGCTGACCCTCACAGGCTAGGAAGCAGGGGGCAGCGTCAGCTTCCGATTTTGGATCTGGCTGTCGTGGGAGCTAATTCCAGCTCACGCCGTGACAGCCGCCAGGCGAGATGCCCTGGTGCAGTGGCGAGAAGGGGATTGCAGGGGGTACAGCAAGGAGTTCTCCCCCTACCTCCCCCCGCTCCAGAGCGGAGCTGCTTCTTCCAGCCTGGGCGGGCACACACCAAACCAGTATTTCTGGTAGCCGGGGGAAGAGAGGCCCCGCACAGCACAGCAAGCTGAGCCAAGGGATGCTGGGATGTGGGGAGGGGGAAGACAGCCACAGGCAGGTAGGAAGTAAGGGTGGCCACTTCCGGAAGCGGCCCCACACTTGACATTTCCCAGAAGCCTTCCCCCCCCCCCCCCCCCCC
>QEPC01012618.1:573434-657594 GCA_003113815.1 Sphenodon punctatus | reverse complement strand
TGCTGCTGCGGCGGGGGGGGGGGGGGGGGGGGGGGGGGGGGGGCCTCCCCCCCCCCCCCCCCTCCCGTAACCCAACAGGGCTGCAGCCGCTCCCAAGGCGAGGGAACAGCCGGACAACATCCCCCCCTCCCCACGCGAACACCAGGGAATAGGGGGACGGACCAGCCGGACATCAGCCCCCTGCGCGGAACAGCTGGACAACACCCCTCCCAATGCGCACACCATAACCCTACAGGGGGAGGAAACAGCCGGACTACAGCTCCGCATGCACACTCTGTAACCCTACAGGGGGATGGAACATCTGGACAACACGCGCACACACACATACCCCTGAAGCACTGTAACTCTACAGGGTGACAAAACAGCTGGACCACAGCTTTGCAGGCACACTGTAACCCCCTTGGCTTGACAAAGGCTACAGCTGCTTCTAGGGTGACTAAACAGCTGGACAACACTCCTTCCCATCCTTTCCCCTCCCCAAGCAGAAATGCACATACTATAAGCCCCTGCGCCTCAGGAGGGCTACGACTGCTACCAGGACGGCAGACTATCTGGACAAGACACATTTGCATGGGACCCTGCAACTTTCTCGCTTCTGACAGCGCAGCATTCGCTCCCCATGGTGATGGGACAACTGGACACTAGTCCCCCTCTACGCACTCTGTAACTTAATATGCGTTGATGGGGCTGCAGTCGTTCACAGGGCAACTGTGAGTTCTGCACTCTGGCTTTGCTTGACAGGAGGACCCAGGCCTGTGACTGTTGATGGTAGCTGGAAGTTAACCCTGGGGTTTCTCTGATGGGACCAGCTGAGATGTCCTCGAGCCCCAGGGGAGTAGCCGCTTGCTGACCCCCCCACCCCCCCAGACTGCACACCCCACTGGGCCCAGGGGAGCCCATCCCTGCATCTCCCTCCGCCCCAGCAGGAGGGGGCTGAGGGGGAGCATGCTCCCCATGTGGAGCTGCTGAGAGGGTGCCACCTGCTGCCAGAGTCACCTGTCTCCGGAGCCACGACTTTGTTCCCTCCAGGATGTTCTCCACGGAGTGGCCCCCAGCAGCGCTGGCGCCCCAACCGCACAGGGGGCTGGGCATGTTCGGTCAGTGGATTGTGGGAATCAGGGCTTGGGGAGCTGTTGGGGCTCACGGCCAGGAAATCACTCTGGCACCCTTTCTGCAAACAGTGTGTCCTGGTAAATGGGGGTGGGGTGGGGGGGAGGCTAGAGCTGGTGACCTTTTAATGCTTCCTGAATCTGGAAACCTTCTTGGGATCCTACTAACCAGTTAGGTTTGAGTTTCGCAGGAAGGGGTTGGGGAAAGGCAGGATTGTGGATGAGTTTGGGAGGTGATGCTGGCTTTGATTTGGTTTCAGCTCGAGGAGGTGGAGGAGGGAGACTCGGAGAGAGGGACGATGATATATGGGGCCTTTATCCCTCTAGGGGGCACTCGGATCTGTGGCACTAGCTGCCCCTGGAACCGGGGGTGGGGGCGTGGGGGTTTAAAGGCCTTTTCCCTTCTAGAGGATTCTGGTCTCAATGCAGCCGCAAGTCTGTGAGTAAGTTTTTGATGGGTGTCCCATTGTGCGATGCCCACTCCAAACCAGTGCTAGCCTGTCCTTCATTGGTAGCTTTGGCAGAGAGATGGATGGAGACGAGGCTATGTGTGCGTGTGCCATGAAACTCTCCCTGCTGAACTCCTCTGTGAGGCGGCAGAGAGGTTCTCGTGGGCTGCGTTAATTTCCCCTCACAAATATCCCTCTCCCCCAAGTGGGTGATTCCCATCTGATCCTGGTCTGGCAGTAGGGAATAAAGTGCAGATACTCTGGTTTCTGTTCCTGGCTTTGAGAGGGGAGCGGGTTGTAGAGGTTTAGAGCAGAGAGATTTGGAGTCAGAAATTTTAGATTCTGTTCTTATCTCCGAGACAGGAATGGGGTTTGATTGGGTTAGAGCACAAGTCCTAGCTGTGGAAGCCAGGACTCCTGGGTTCATTTTCCTGCTCTGGGAGGAACATGGAGTCCAGTAGGCTAGAGCAGAGGGCTGGGAGCCAGGACTCCTGGGTTCTTTTCCCAGCTCTGGGAGAGGTGTGGGGTCTTGGTGGGCTAGAACAGGGAGTGAGGAGCCAGGACTTCTGGATTTTATTCCTGTCTTTTTTGTGTGACCTTGGACCCTTTCCTCTCCTTGTGCCTTGGTTTCTGACATGACCCTTCTCCCCCGGGACATGCTGTGTTGTTCTTTCTCAGGCAGTGGTGACCGCATCTTGATCTGTGTGTGTTTGTATGTGTTTATGCTGACTTCAATCTCAGAAGCCGAATTGGTAATCTCTGCTGGGGTTTGCACTCGGCAATGTGAGAGAATGCCAGGCTGGGTTGGTGGCGGGGAGGAGGAGATATTACTGCTTCCTGGCCTTGATACGAATCCCCCTCCTCCCTAATCTACTCCTGAAATCCTCCCCCTCCCCTCCAGGGATGTGGTCACCGGCCGGAGGACAGGAAACCACGGAGCCAGCACTTCCCGGCAGGGCCTGACCGCGATGCACTCAGGGCTTTTAATAATTGAGTTAACTTTAAGCACAAGCATTGGGGGAAGTAGCTGATGCTTCAGGGAGGGGGAGAGGATCCAGGTGGGTGGGAAGAAGCGGGGTGCAGGATAGGTCTTTTCATCCCAGTAGGAGATGCTGGTCCAGTAGTCCCTCTTTGGGGTGGGCATAAGAGCCCAGGAAAGATGGGGAGGCCCAATTCTGCTGTGTACGGAGTTGATGGGGAGAGTGCTATGTCAAATGTTGTCTTGCGCAGAGGCGGTGTTGCCCAGGCGAGCGCTCTTGTAGCAGCCGTGAATTTATACACGTTGTGTCCTCGGAGTGTTTTGGTTGGAACTGGGCTGTCCTGGCTTACAGCCTGATCCTTCCAGCTGTTGTTTCCTCCCACTCCCCTCTCAGAACTGGAAAGAGAACCCAGGAGTCCCAACTCCTATTTTCCCCCACTCCCGACTACTTGACCCACTCCCCTCCTAGAGCCAGGAATAAACCTGAGAGGCCTGTCTCCCAGCCCCCTTATGCCAACTCCAAACACTAGACCCCATTCCCTTCCCAGAGCTGGAAATGGAGCCAAGGAGCAGTGTCTTTCTGTCTATTGTGTGGCTGTCCCATTGTGGTGGCAGCATTGCTGCAAAGGTTGCGTTGTCATACGCTGTAGGTTGTGTGTCCTGTTGCATTATAGGCACTGTCCTCTCAAAGCTGTTGCTGAAGGTGCAAGGCTGATGATGGCTCTTAGTGGGGAAGCAGGCAGGATTACTGGTTTTGCGGAGTTCATTGTGGTGTCACTTGGAATCTACAGTGCTTGCATTCTTAATAGTTTTGTGCTGCACAAACATCACTTGCAGGCCGCACAGTTGGTGCTGTGTGGTGCTGCACGTGTGGCACTGCTTGTTACGTTGTGGTGGTTTTCCCTGCTTGCAGGCATTGCAGGGTTAAACATGTACTTCTGAGAGCTCTGTGTGTTTGGGGGTGTACTGGGCATTGTTGTGCTAAGTTCCGTGGGTGTTGTACTGACTGTAGCCTCTACTGATGGGCATTGTAGAACTGGGTGATTGTGTGTTGCATTGCTGTGCGTCACCCTGTGTCATTGTGTGCTTGTTGCTCCTGTCCGCTTCCCCTTTTCCTGGATGCCCCCAAGAGGAAGTATTGCTTAGCCTGATATGGGGCAGCAGGAAGTGGTTGGGGGCGGGGGGGAGGCTACTGGGCTGAGGGTGGCTGGGGTTGTGGGTCCCCTTTATCTGGGGCCTCTGGAGGGCCACGACTGCAGACTTCCTTTGGGGGGTGTGCTCTCCTTGCCTTCACAGTCATAGCCTTGGGGGGGGGGAGTGTCCCAGGCCACTGGTTGGGATAGAGCCAGGTAGTTTGGCAGCCCCTGCAAGTGTGAGAGTCTGAGCTGAGCAGGGGCCCCTTGCCCCCTTCCCTCCTGCTACTGCAAATTCCAGGGCCTGGTTTCCGGCTCTGAGGAGGCCAGAGGCGGCCCCTGGTACCAGGAAGGGATAGGAAGAAAAACGCAAAGCAAGTATGAGCCCCCTGTTCCCCACCCAGAGCCAGAATCTAAGAGTCCTGGCTCCTAGCCACCTCCCCAAACCCCTTCCTGAGCTGGGACTAGAACCCAGAAGTCCTGCTTCCTAGGCACTTCCCCCCCCCCAAACTCACTTAGAAGTTAGACCCCCTTCCTGAGCTGGGATTAGAACCCAAGAGTCCTGGGTCCCAGCCCCCTCCCCACACTAGCTAACTTAGACCCTATTCCTTTTCCAGAGCTTGCACTAAAACCCAGGAGTCCTGGCTCTCCGTCTCCTCCCACATCAACTCACTAGACCCTTCTCCCCTCCTTGGGATTAGAACCCAGGAGTCCTGGCTCCTGGGTCTTTCTCACCCCCCCCCCCCCCTTTACTCACTGGACACCCTTCCTCTGAGTTGGGCGCAGAATTTGGGGATTGAACCCCCTTGGGTCTTGCCCCCATTTGACAGTTTTAACCTTTCACCACGTCTTTCCCTTTCAGTCTGGACGAATGTGGAGCCACGCTCAGTGGCCGTGTTCCCCTGGCATTCCCTGGTGCCCTTCCTGGCTCCCAGCCAACCGGATTCCTCCGTCCAGCCCAGCGAGGGCCAGCAACCTGTCAATCATCCTGTGTCATCCAATCAGAACAAAGGTGAGGGGCTGCGAGGTGGGCCTCGAAGGATTCTGTCAGGGCGCCCGCGTCAGGTTTTTTTTCTTTCTTTCTTTTATTTATTTAAAATTTATCTCCCGCCCCTCCCACAGCCCGGGGCGGCGAACAACATTCAATAAAAAACAATACAAAAGTTTAAAACAATGAAAAAATACAATATGTGGGGAAACCCCCCCCCGCTCCACCCCTCGCCAAAAGCCTGACGGAACAGCCAGGTCTTACATACACGGCGAAACAGCAGGAGAATGGGAGCCAACCGAGCCTCCTCCGGGAGCGAATTCCACAGCACAGGGGCGGCCACCGAAAAAAATCTAACATCAGTGGCCGCCCGCCTGGCCCGGGGAACCTCCAAAAAGGCCCCCACGGACGATCTCAAGGGTCGCACGGGCACATGGGCAGTGAGCAGGGTTTGGTATCATCTGCATGGCCTGGGGGAGGGGGTGGTAGCGGAGACTGCCTCTTCCCCGGCAATGGGAAGGGGAAGGGTGCAGGCTTTTTTGTGCATTTGCTTTTCTACGCCGCGTTCTCATTGGCTGTTGCCCTGACCTTTGCCACCCCCAGAGCCTCCGGAGTCAGCGGCTGTCGCCCATGATCTCCCAAGGGTGTCCTCGGGGGCTGAGCCAGGGAGACTGAGCGCCACCCACCCCGACAGCCCAAACTCAGCTCCCCAGCCTGCAGCGGTGGTACCGGGAGGGGCTGGGGGCCTGCCCCCCCACGAAGATGAGGCCCCGGGGCACTCCCGCCTGGACAGCGAGACGGAGAGCGACCATGATGACGCGTGAGCGCCGGGCGTGGGGCTTTGCAGCTTGGGAGACGTGGCCAGAGCAGGGTTGGGGTGGCGGGAGTTTCAATATGGCTGTGATACACAAGAGGCAGGGGGGAGCAGGAGAATCGGGGGCGCATGGGCCAGTGTGGAACTATGATTGGTTGTGACCAATGGCCTTATACACATCTAGATGTGTATAAGAGACAGGTTCTTATTGGCTAGACTCTACCACCCCTGGATGGGATTGCTGTTCCTGGTTTCCATGTCTGCATCTCTCTCTTTCGCCCCTCTCCCATTCCTGCAGGGTCCCTGGCCTTTCCTCCAGCTCCTTCCCGGCCCCAGCGCCCTCCTCCTAAGCCCCCGCAGAAGGTGAAAGCTGCCATTGTCAGCATCCCTGTGGGCTCCTATGAGTCAGCCCCCTCACCAGGCCCTGCCCGGCCCCCAGGAGGGGGGCAACAGCAGCAGCAACCAGAGCCTGGGGCAGTGAAGTTCCTCCGGGAGGTTGAGGGCGCAGGGGAGCGGGTGCCACCAGAACCTCCCTCTTCTCCCCTGCTTCGGAGCGCCGAGCCCAGCCCGGCTGGGGCAGCCAAAACCCAGGAACTAGAGCGGGACCCCTGGGAGCCAGCATCCCCTGTGCCTCCACAGCAGCAGCCAACAGCACCTGAAGCAGCAACTCCAGAGGGCTGGAGCCAGCGGGAGCCAGCGGCAGCAGGGCCCAGTGAAGAGAGAGCAGCCAACCCACTTGCCCCACCCCCAGGCAGCAAGGGGGCTGAGACGGTAAACAGGGCCCTAGGGCTTCCCCACCCAACTGTCCCCCCTTTTCCACCCCATCAAGCAGGTCCCGCCCCTCAGCCCGATAGGCCAGCGCTGAGTGATTTTGTGCAGGAGAACCCATCTCAAGCTGCATCCCCTCCTAATCTCCATAAATGTATTTGTGTTGACTTAAGACTCTGGGGGTGGCAAAGTTGGGAGGCTCTGAGGTTGGGATGAAAACCAGTAATTGAGTATCCATATAAAACATCCCTTACACAAGCTGAGCATGAACTACTGCTCTTCCTCTTCCCTTTTCAGAGCCCTCCAACCACACTTGCAACTGGCTGCCCTTGTTAATTCCACCCCTAGAGAAGGCCTTTGCATATTGCCTGCTAGTCAAAGAGCGGTTGGTTAAGCTGAAGCATTAGCAACATGGCTAGGATGCTGTCTCAAGATTAGAAATGTGTCTGGGTAGCTGAATGTTGGGGCAACGATGCTAAGATGCCTGGCTTTTCTCTCCCCTCATTTGGAAAGAGAGGGGACAGTTCCTTGCCTAAGCGCATGGGGTTGGCTGTGAAGGATGCGGGGCAGAGCCACACGCCTTGGTAGGGCTAGTTGCTGCTGCCGCTCTTGCTACCTTCCCTGGCATTGATGACTTTTTCTCTCTTTCCCCTGCAGGCCCCAAAGTTTCCCACCTCCCCTGACTGGCGGGTTCTTGGCCCCGAGAGATGCTCTGAAGCCTCAGTCCCATCCACTGCCTCGTCCTCGCTCAGCCCTGCTCCTTCAGGCTCCGGGGAAGGAACCCGGGCTTCAGGCTCAGCTCCTGGGGCAGCGGCCGTAGCCTCCGAGGGACCCGAACGCAAGGAAGGGACGGTTGGGAAGAAGGTGAAGGTCCGCCCCCCTCCGTTGAAGAAAACCTTTGACTCTGTGGACAAGTGAGTGACGGGGCGGGCAAGCAGGGCTGGAAGTTGGGGGTCAAGGGTCACTCCTTGACCCCTAACACGGGCTGTGGCTTTTAGTATTTAGGGCCCCAGGCTCCACTGCAAACAGCCCCTGCTTCCTCTTCCAGAGGGGTGGCAAGGGGCATACGTTCAGTGGGGGGAAGGGGAATCTCAGGAGTGTCACCGTGAGACGTGACCCGGCCCGCCTTCCTCCCCCCAGCAGGGTTTTGTCGGAGGTGGATTTCGAAGAGCGCTTTGCAGAGCTGCCGGAGTTTAAGCCCGAGGAGGTGCTGCCATCACCCACCTTGCAGTCCCTCGCCACTTCCCCCCGCGCCATCCTGGGCAGCTACCGCAAGAAACGCAAGAACTCCACTGGTGAGAGCCACTTCCGGGAGGGTTGGGATCACCCTACAGGGCTGTGGATATCAGCAGAATTGGGGGGATGAGGGTTGGAGGAATTGGCATTGACGGAGTTGGGAGAGGCCAGAAGAGGGAGTCGGGGCTGTGGGTGGAACTGATGGGCATCCCCACCTAGGCTTTGTTTGCTGCCCTTTGCAGGGTAGGATGATGATTATTACACATTTCTATAGCACTCTGTTTGAAGTGCTTTACAGTCCTTACCTAGTTACAAGAACCCTGTGAGGCAGGTCATTATTATTCCCATTTTACAGATGGGGAACTGAGGCTGAGTGTGTGTGTGACTTACCCAAGGCCACTCAGTGAGTTTTCATGGCTAACGTGGGATTTGAACCCTGGTCTCCTAAGTCACAATCAACACATGGAGGGGATGCGGCCGGGGGGGACTAACCTAGCAGCCTTTGGGCTCTTCCAGATCTCGACTCCTCCACCGAGGACCCCATCTCGCCCAAGCGGAAGATGCGGCGTCGTTCCACCTGCAGCTCGGAGCCCAACACCCCCAAGAGCGCCAAGTGCGAGGGAGACATTTTCACTTTTGACAAGACGGGTAAGTTGGGGCGGGGGAAAAGCAGGGTTCAGGGCCAGGCTGGGATACGGTGACAGCCCTTGTCTCCCCGCAGGCACGGAGGCGGATGATGTGCTGGGGGAGCTGGAGTATGAGAAGGTGCCGTACTCGTCCCTGCGCCGCACCCTTGATCAGAGGCGGGCGCTGGTCATGCAGCTCTTCCAGGATCACGGCTTCTTCCCATCAGGTGAGGCCTGGGAGGCGGGCCTTGGCTCCCACCTTCAGCTCTGATTGGTGCTTTGTTGGGAGCGGGTGACGGGGCAGGAGGACTGTATTTAACAGCCGTCCTGCCCGAGAGGCAGCTGCATCATAACGCGGGGGAGGGAATCCCTGCCCGAAGAGAGGCTCCCACCCCAGAGAGGGCTGCATGCTGGCTCCAAACAAAGGAACCATGGGTAAAACAGCTGCCTCCTAGTCTGGGGAGAGGGGTTGCCTCCCAGCCGGACCCCACCCCGGCGTGAGCAGGCTCCTTGTACAAAGGGCTGCCCCCACGGCTTATGAGGCTGCCTCTCGTCTCTTGCAGCCCAAGCCACGGCCGCTTTTCAGGCGCGCTACTCGGACATCTTCCCCACCAAGGTCTGCCTGCAGCTGAAGATTCGGGAGGTGCGGCAAAAGATCATGCAGGCGGCCACCCCCACAGAGCAGGCACCCAGCACCCCGGAGCCAGGGGGCCCCACAGGCCTGGGCAGCGCCGCAGAGGGGCAGCTCCCAGAGCCGGACTCCGCCCAGGTGCTCGAGGGAGCAGCAGGATCCACTCTCACAGCGCCCCCCTGGGACAGTAACCAACAGTCTCCTCCAGGGGGGGTCGGAGGCAGCAGCAGATGAATGGCTGCGCGTGCTTCGTGCAAGACACACGGCTTTGTGGGATAGGGGACCCTGGAGCTTCGCCCCCCTTCTCCTCTGTGCTAATCTCCCCCCCCTCCCCTTTCCGGGGGGTAGGACATGGGTGCACCAGCCACCACCCCCCTCTGCTGCACAGACTTGCCTCCCCCTCCCTCCCAGCCACCCTGCTTCAAGGGCAGGGGCGGAATCGTCCATGAACGCCAGCCACTCCTCCTTCCCCCCCCCCCCCCAGCAGCACCGACTCCTCCCATTCCAGGATGCAGGCACCGCTCGGGTTGCTGTGGAGACGCGAGGGGACACAGATGCCTGTAAAAGCAACTGACTCTCTTTTTTCTTGTGACCTCGTTAAATATTTTGAGACCCGGCCCACTTGTTGCTTCTGTGTCAGTAATGGGAGAGGGGGGGGGGGAGTTCCCTCCCAGCCCTGAAAGAATGGGGACAATGTGGGGTATTGCCTTCTCAACGGGGAGTCCTCTCACCGAATGTGAGGGGAGAGCGCCCCCTACTGAGCCCCCCCCCCCCCCCCGCCCCCCCCCCCCCCCCCCCCCCCCCCGCGAGCGCAGCAGCCAACAGCAAGGCACTCAGGACAGCACAGCCTGAATCGGGCCTGGGGTGGGGGGAGCCCTGGCTGCAACGGACTCATGGAGCGGAGACAGGAGGGCAGTGCTAGCTGGGCAGGTCTCCCCACCAGCGCCCTGGTGGCTGCAGCCACATGTTGACCATGTGTGACCCCTGCTGTACCCGGGGCAGCCCCGTCTCACACGCTATTAAAGCTCTTTAACAAGCCGCTGGGCCCCTGTGTCTGTGTCGCCCGCCCTACCGCCACCCCAGCAGCGTGGGTCAGAGCCCCCGATGTCCCTCCCTGGAACTAGCCGCAGCACAAAGAATCAGGCCCCATAGAAGAGATGGGAAAATTGGTTTAATGCCCATAATAGTTACACGTGGTAGCTCTGGGTTGTGAAAGGGGGTGGGTTACCCAAGCAACTCAGGGAGGTTCTGGGGAGCATGCAGGGGGCACCCCCAGCCGATGCCTGTGGTGGTTTAAGGAATGTGTGATGGGGTTAGGGGGCTGGGGTGGGGCACGTGCAGTGTGCACAGCAGCTGCCCATGCTGGGGGGGGCGGCTCTCCCTTACTGGACACAACAGCCACCTGTACAAGTGTGCAGAGGGGCGTCCCCAAAGGGGCGTGTGTGGCCAGGGCAGGGGCTTAGACACGGCCTCGGATGGGCCCGGTGCCCATTTGTGGCAGGAGATGGCCTGGGGGGGTGTCAGGGTGCCTGCGCGTGGCACTCTCCCAGCAGGCGCAGCAGCAGGCGGTGCAGGCCAGGACAGAGGCGGGCATAGCCATGACGTGTCAAGTGCAGGTAGTCATACATGTCATGGTGGCCAATGGTGCCGTCTGAGTGCACAAAGCCCGGGTCAGCGTCCAGGAAGCAGGCGTTGGGGAGCAGGGGCACCTTGGCCTCCAGCAGCTCGTTCACCCTTTGGTTTTTCTCCCGCAGAGGGTTGGGGTCCTTCCCCCGGGGCAGCAGGCCCTGAGGTGAGAGGAAAGACGCAGCTCTGTCAGCCTTAGCAAGGCACAGCCGAGCCCCTCCCTCCATGACCTACCCGCTGACACTCACCAACACCACCACACGCGCCTGTGGCTGCTGCTGGTTGATGAGATGCACTATAGACTCAATGCCTGCGGCCACCTGCTCCGCCGAGTGCCCATGGTTATTGGTGCCCACCCAGACAACCACGATCTGGGGAAAGACAGCGAGGCTTGGCAAAGGGGGCTTATCTGACTCGTCCCCTGGCAAAGGGAGTGGAGCCATGTACTTTCTCCCTGCTGAGCCTAGTCCTGCAGCCAAGAGCCGTTCTCGCCCCCCCGATACCTTTGGCCGGATGTGTTGTAGCTCCCCGTTCTGCAGCCGCCAAAGCACATGCTGGGTTGCATCGCCCCCGATGCCAAAGTTGAGCGCATGGAGTGGGGAAAAAAGTTCCCTCCAGATCTGCCAGGAGAGGAAGGCAACTAGTCAGACTATAAAGCTGGGATAGGAAACCTGGGGGGGGGGGGGGCAAATGCAGCAAGTTTGTAGGCAGCCCCTTTCCAGGCCCTGGATCCATTTCCTACTCTCAAGTGCTAGAAAACTGAGCTCAGGGTAAAGGGAGAAGCGATGAGGGCCTGCACGCAACGCTAGGGGACAGATCCATGATCTGGACCCTCTCCCTAAGTGCCCCCCTGCCCCCAACGGCCTCTGAGAGGGAAAAGGTTCCCTACCTCTGGTACAAGCCAGACAGCTGGGTGGAAGAGATGGCTGGATGGCTTCCTCTTGGGGGGGGGGGGGGGGGGAGGCGTGGTTACATGGCACCATGGCTGTACTGTGGAAGAGGCTGTTTGTCCTAGTGAGTATATAAGGGTGGGGGGTATCCAATTGCCCATTGTGGTCACCAGTCTACACCATCTCCAGAAACGAAGCTGAGACCAAGCACAATTGTCTAGGTTTTTTCTCCATGCTTGCAAGCAGCATTGACATTAAATTCAAGGCCTCACCTCAAACTGATGCAGCAGCTGCACGAGCGAGTCCCCAATGAACACAACCTCGGGTTCCTTGTCTTTGCTGTCAGCAATGAATCGATGGTGCTGGGGGGAGAAAGCAGGCAGAAAGGGAGTCAAGGGAAAAGGGGCAGGTTACCCACAGCCAGGAGCGAAGGCATAGATCCTTTCAGCAAAACTCAGTCCAAGGCAGGTGCCTGCCAGAAGGGGGAGGCCCATTCACCTGGCAGTGAAATGCAGCTGGCTCTGGTGCGGAGCTGCTGTTTTAAACGGAGCCACTGTATAGCCGTTTGGGCTAGAGAGATGAAATGTCACAGAGGAAAGCTGTGACGCTGGCAGCTCTGGCTAGATGCCTTCGTGGGGGCTTTGTCCCATGGCGCAATGGCTTTAAAGCCTTAGCTGCTCTGCCACTTGTTCGTGTGGAAGAAGCTGTTTGTTCTAGTGAGTAATAAGGCTCCAGAAAGCACCTGTCTTTGGAGCATGGGGTCGGCAGTGGTTTTGAAGGGGGAGAGGCCCCTTTGGGCATACGCACACCCTGCAAGATGCTGGAGTGCTGGGGTCAGTAGGCTGAGAAAGGAAGCAGCCTCTGAGAGGCCTTCTGTGGTGGAACTGGATCCAGCCCGTACGGGGGGCAGGGGTATGAACCTTCCATGAGTCTCACTGACCCCCATGCTGGTCCTGGGGTCAGCACTTGCTCAAAGCTGCCCGTGGACTCCATTGTCACCTCTGCCACCTGCTCACCCAGCCCCCCTGCCCTGGCCCTGGGGACAGCGTGCCCCAGTCAGATGGGCCCCTCACCAGTGACATCCACCGTCCATCCCCCTGCACATCAGCTGCCGGGGTCGGGGTGATGGCTGGGTTCCTGTCCCCGTCACTCATGGTCCCTTCTGGCTCCTAGGAGTCAAACACAGCAGAGTGAGCCAGTTTGCAAATCACCCCTCTGCCCCCCCCCCAATAATGGTTGCATCCCTGCTGCACCCCCATGTGTGGCAAGATGTACGTTTTCCAGTGTGGGAGGAAACACTGCCCCTCCCCCCATGAGAATGGTTGCGTCAAAACCACCTTACATTCCACGTGAGACGAGCTAGTTAAAACCTCCCTTTTGGTAGAAAGTGGTAGAGTCCAGTCAACCATGCCCCGTGCAGTGGGCGGCACTATGTTGGCCGAAAAGGGTACAGCTTCCCCCTAAACTGGATAGTGGTTTGCTCCATCACCAATTCAGTGGGAGGTCGCTCTGTCTCAGTGTAACGGTGAACCCGTCACCTCGAGCTCCAGAAAGCTGGGCGGCGCCATTGCACACAACACAGGAAGGGGGGGCTCCCCCTATGCTGGATAATGGTTACATCAACTGCTCCAAGCCCCATGTAGAGTGGGCGGTGCCATTCCCCTGGGTAGGGGTGGCGTCCCCCCATCCTGGATGTGGTTGCGTCCATCACCCCATTGCAGAGTGGGCGGTGCTATTCCCAGGAGAGAGAAAAAGATTTCATTCCCCCCCCGCCAGTGTATAATGGTTAGGTCTGTCCCGAGCCCCGATGCCACACGGCCGGTACCATTCCTGGGACATGGGGGTGGGGGGGTGGCACTCACCTACAAAGTTGCGAGGCAGAAATGGTCCCGAAGCTGCAGAAGCTCCCGCCGCCCACGCGCTCAACTCGGTTCAGCTCCGCTCTGGAAGCCGTAGCTGAGGGCTGTGGCCTGGACGGAACCATGTGACGGGGCGGGCCGAGGGGAGTAGAAGGTGCATTCTAGTCCCCCCCCCCGGTGGAGATGGTACGTACCACCCACCCTGGCTGTTACATTCGTTGCGCCCTCCGCGCATCCGGCTGTTTATCCTCCCCAATAGAGTTTGGCTGTTCCGGTCACTGTCCCACCCTCGTCATCTACACGGTGGCTGTTCCATTCCCCCCCCCCTTCTAGTTTGGCTGCTTCAGTCACGTCCCCACTCGTACGTAACCCGGCTGTTCCATTTACCCTCCCCCTTCTAGTTTAATTGTTCCTGTCACACACACACCCGCACTCTGCCTGTTAGATTCACACAGACACCCCCTTTCCTGTTGGGCTGTTCCAGTCGCGCGCAGACCGGCTGTTCCCTCCCCCCCTCCCCTCCCCCGGTGAGGTTGTTCCATCGACAAGCCCCCCCTCCCGGTATTCTATTTTCATTTACACGCACATCAGCTGTTCCCATTACCCCCCTCCCCTCCAGTGTTCCTCCCACTGGCTGTTCCATTCATATATACACGCGCGCCTTACACCCTCCAGCTATTCTGTTTACCCTCCCTGCCTTCCAGTTTGGTTGTTCTATTGACACCCTCCCAAACACTTGCTGTTCATTTAACCCTTCCACTGCCAGTTTGCCTGTTACATTGACACGCACCCCCACGCACTAGCTGTTCCATTTACCCTCCCCCTTCCAGTTTGGCTGTTCCATTGACACCCCCCCTCCCCAAACACTTGCTGTTCCATTTACCCTCCTCCCCCCCTTCCAGTTTGGCTGTTCCATTTACACACACACCTGGTAGCTGTTCCAAGGCACATCGTGCAACTCCACACACCCCTGTGTCTTTCCCACTGCACTGCGTGGTTCTTTATTATTATTATTATTATTATTAAACATTTATAAAGCGCCAGTAGTAACCTGGCGCTGTACAGAACATACAATCAGACGCGGTCCCTGCCTGTGGCTTACAATCTAAAAGACAAGGAGGGGAAGACAGGGAGAGGGGACAGCGGGAGAGACATGGGAGAAGACAAACAAACATTCAGGCGGATGCGAAGTCTCAGGTGCGTGTACTTGGCTTGGTTACAAGGTGGTCGGTAGCAGCAGTCAGCAGAGGAGGGCTGACAGTAAGAGCAAGGGGAAAGACTAGAGGGCATTGGGAAAGGCAGCATGGAAAAGGTGGGTCTTGAGGAGGGATTTGAAGGAGCGGAGGGAGGAGGCAAGGCGGATGTCGGCAGGGAGGGAGTTCCAGGCATGCGGGGCAGCGAGGGAGAAGGGACGAAGGCGGTTGGGCGAGCAGGAGAAACGAGGGAGAGCGAGGGAGGGGACAGAGGAAGAGCGGAGAGCGCGCGCAGGAGTGCGTAGGGCGATTAGGTCCGAGAGGTAAGGGGGAGCTTGGTCATGGAGCGATTTGAACGTGAAAACCAGGAGTTTGAACAGGATACGTTCAGGAAGGGGGAGCCAGTGAAGGGAGAGGAGGAGAGGCGTTACATGGTCGAAGCGACGGGCAGAGTGAATGATCTTGGCGGCAGAGTTTTGGATCGCAACAAGGGGGGACAGGTGGGAGCGAGGGAGGCCAGCAAGGAGGAGGTTGCAGTAGTCGAGGCGAGAGATAACCATGGCATGAACAAGGATTTTGGCCGAGGAGACAGATAGAAAGGGGCGTATGCGGGCAATGTTGAACGTTCTCTTCTCTTCCCTCCCTGTCCCAAGCTGAAGCCGCCCAACTGCGGCATTCAGGCCAGGGGATGACTATAGCGCACATGTATTGGTCCTCGCTTCCCCACAGTCAGCAGCACAGGCACATCATGTTCACCCCCAGCCTTCCCTCCTCTGGAGATGTCCACACACCTTGTGCCTTAGAACAGCTGTGGGGGGGGTGTGAGACAGCAAAATTGGAAGCGGGGGCTGGGTAAATGGAATGGGCATGTACCAGGCCAGCTCTGGCAGGTGCATGCAGACCTGTAGGATAATTGACAGAACTGTCTGTTGGTCTAAAGAATTTCAGACTTGCAGGTCTGTACTTTTGTCAAAGAGCAACTTATCTTAGTCTGCAACCTGTAGGGGCATTTTCACACAACAACATGGACAGACCATTGTCATGGATGGACCATTACTTCCTGAAGGCATGTGTCCCAGCGCACTTGGGTCCCTGGCAGGGGGCAGGGCCTATTAGGTTGGTCTGCCCCCCAGAGACTTAGGGAACCAGCGGAGTTCCGAAATGCCCCGGGGGGGATTTACCTTTGGACCTTGACAGCCACATCGATGACCTCATGGCCTTATGGAACACTCTTTTGGCTGAGGCCATCAATGCGGTGGCTTCCAGGCATCTGCTTTCCACGTGGCGCCGTGGTTTACAGAGGACCTGGGGTGGCTGTGTGGGCTGCAAAGAAAAGGCTCTTTGCAGCCATCGTAGCATCTGCGAAATCATGTCCGGCAGAGCTTTTCTGGGTGGTGAAAGGCTTGGTCGGTCCGGCCTGTCTACGCCTGGAACCGCAAGTCTTCCAGTGACATGTTTGTGGATTATTTTACGGATAAAATCGCTCGCATTCACTGCGACCGCGTGGCTGCCTGTTTAGACAGTGGCAGAGTCTGAGATTATGAAGGCCCGTCTGGTCTGGTGTTATGGGATCAGTTTCAGTTGACGACGCCCACTGATGTGGGGGATGTGCTGGAGGCGGTTAGAGCCACAACTCGTGAATTAGATCCATGCTCATCCTGGCTGGTGAAGTCCAGCCAGGAGACTTTGGGGCTGTTGCTGGCTGGGGTAATCAATGCCTCCTTACAGGAGGACAGAGTGCCGGATGCCCTTAAGGAGACCTTGGTTTGATCTCTGCTCAAGAAACCATAGTTTAACATTGATTCTCCCACCAGCTGTCGACCTGTCTCTAACCTCCTGTTTGTAGGGAAGGTTACTGAGTGGGTGGTGGCTCAGCAGCTCCAAGCGCATCTGGATGCTATCGATTTTCTAGACCCATCACAGTCTGGCTTTCGTCCAGGGTATGGCACTGAGACTGTGCCTGTGGCCTTGGTCGATGACCTCCACCTAGAATTGGATCAGGGAAATTCGACTCAATTGATTCTGTTAGATCTGTCAGCGGCATTTGATACCGTTGATCACGAGGTGCTGGTGACTCGCCTGTGGGACCTCGCCGGGGTGGACAGAACTGTGCGCCAATGGGTCTGTTCTTTGCTGACCGGGAGAGCTCAGTGGGTGGTGTTGGGGGACGGTTTGTCGTCTCCCTGGGACCTCCTGGGTGGGGGTCCCATAAGGTTTTATTTTCTCCCCCTTCCTGTTCAACGTGTACATGCAGCCGCTGGGTGGGGTCGTGAGGGGGGTTTGGGGGTACAGCGTCATCAATACGCGGATGATGCCCAGCTCTACCTCTTGGTTTCATCTGACTGAGGCCCAGCACTCTCATTGCTCACCGAATGCTCGGCAGCTGTGGGGGATTGGATGAGGACGCGGCATCTGAAGCTGAATCCTGACAAGATGGAGGTGAAGTTGGTGGGGAGGGCCGAGGGTGCGGTCTTGGTGCTTGACAGTTGTGGGGGATTGGATGAAGTCGTTTGAAGCTGAATACCGACAAGATGGAGGTGAAGTTGGTGGGGAGGGCCGAGGGTGCGGTCTTGGTGCTTGACAGTTGTGGGGGATTGGATGAAGTCGTTTGAAGCTGAATACCGACAAGACGGAGGTGATGGTGGTGGGCAGGGTCAGTGATCTGTGGGTTGGGGGGACTCCTAGTATAGATGGGGTTCACCCCCCCCCCCAAGTTACGCAGGTCCAGAGCCTGGGAGTGCTCCTGGATCCACAGCTGCGCTTGATAGTCAGGTACTGGCTGTGACTGGGGGCACCTTTTGCCAATTACATCTGGTGAGAAGACTCCGGCCTTATATTTCTAATTCTGATCTTGCAACCATCATCCGTGCCTTCATCACCTCGAAAATAGACTACTGTAATGCCCTCTACGTGGGGCTGCCCATGGTGGCAGTTCAGAGGCTGCAGCGAATGCAGAATGCGGCGGCCCGTCTCCTGACGGGGACGGGCCGATATGAACGTATTACTCCAATTCTTTGCACGCTTCATTGGCCGCCAGTAGTCTTCCAGGCCCGATTTAAGGTGCTGGTGTTAACCTATAAAGCCCTCAGCAGTCTGGGTCCCACTTATTTGAGGGCTCGCCTCATCCCCTGGGCCTTGGGCCTGCCTCTGTGGTTGTCCGGGAGCACCCTCCTGGAGGTCCCGTATTGTAGACGGAGGCCCGCCATGAGGAGGGCATTCTCGGTGGTCACTCTGTTGTTGTGGAACTCCCTTCCAGTGGAGATTCGCCTCTGCCCAGATCTGCTCCCCTTCCGGCGGCGGTGTAAGATCTGGTTGTTCCGCCAGGCGTTTGGAGGAGGAGACAGGTAGGTTGAAAGGGGAAGGGGGCGGGGGGGGGGGGGGTCCGTCTGGTCCATCTTTATGGGGTGAGTTTCAGGAAGTGACGCCAGCCGATGGGGGGGAGTTTATTGAGGTTTTATGCTCTTGGGTTTTTTACTAACGGCAAGCTGCCCCGAATTGCCTGAGGCAAGAGGGGGTGGGGTAATAAATAAATGAAATAAAACATACCCCCTCCCTGCCCAAAGCTCTCCGCTGACTGCGCCGTGGATGCGGTGCTGTGCAAAGTGGGTTTGCAGTGCAAGTAGCTCGTGCTGATCATCCCTACGCCGCTAGGGTTGATCAGCACAGCTCTGCTCACCGTGCAGTCCTGCTTCATACAACCCACGTGGCAGGGGGACGTCAGCCCAGGCTGTGCTCTGTGTTAGTTATCCCCACTGGAGAAGCCTCGCGCCTGGGCGGCCAAATGCAGTCGGCAGCTAGTTTTTATGTGACCCCTTTCCAGTTCCTGGATCCGGCCCCTGGATCCAGTTCTTACCCCCAGGCACTGAAAACCTGAGCTCAGGAGGAGAGATGAAGGCATTGCCCACAAGGACAGGGGACAGGTCCACGATCCAGACCCTCCTCTTCCTGAGCGCACCCCTTAAAGCACCCCCATCCCCAACTTCTTTGGGGCCCTTAGAGCTTGTTCTAATTTTCAAAGTGGCCCCTGAGAGGGAAAATGTTCCCCAGCCCTGCTAGATGAACTTTGCTGCAGCAAAATGGTTCCTTGCTCTACAGCAACTATTTCTGCGACTAGATCACCCTGTAGCATTGCTGGGAGCAGCCCATCAACCCAGACCTAAAAAAACAGTTGTTCTGGAATGATGGCAAGTTCTTCTGGAAGGCTAACACATGCATAAATGCTTTGCTCCTACCTGAGCACAGTGATATGCAGCAACTTGTGCTGGAGCAAATGTTTTGTGTAAACGTGCCCTTAGAACCATGCCCCACCCCAGAGGCAGCTGCATCTCAGCAATGATAAAGCAACCTCAGTGCAGATATGGGTGGAAAGGGAGCCAGAGTTTTCCCATATAATGCCAAAGCAGTAACTCCAGGAGCTGCAGTCCCTTGAGTAGCCACAGAGTGTCCCCATTGACCTAGGAATCCCAGCTGATAAGAGCCAGGACAGGGATTTATTTATTTAAATTTATATAGCCCATTGTATCCCTAGGACTCGGGGCAGGTTCCTTCCAGAACACACAAAATAGATATAAAAAATAAAAGACGCCAGATATAAAAACAATATAAATATCACACACACACACTGAACCTATCCCCACTTGCTAAATCCCATGACAAATAGAAAGGTCTTACGCTGCCTTAGGAAGACTTGGGTGAACTTCCAGGGGACGGGAGTTTCAGAGCTGCAGGGAAGCCACTGGGAATGTCTCTTTGTGGGCCTTAGCCATACAAACGTGGTGAAACGACAGAACCAGCAGGAGGCTGTTCTCAGCTGACGTTAGGATTGTGATGGCGCATAAGAGAGCAGGCGGTTTTTCTGCAATGTAGGGCCCAAGCTCTTTAGGGCTTTATAGGTCAATACCTTGAATTGTGCCCCAAAAGAGACTGGAAGCTAGTGCAGACTCTCAAGCGCTGGTGTAATGTGTTGCTGGGGACCTGCCCTCGAGCCGTCACGTTAATCTGCACCTTCCAAACAGACCGTCAATGAGTCCAACGTAGGGCACGTTGCTGTAGTCTAGTCGCAAGGTGATGAAGGCGTGAAGGATGGCAGGGGCCGGATCTGACTCTGATAGAAAGGGTTGCAGCTTTCTCACCAGATGGAGTCACTGAAAGCCAAGCGCTCCCAGCATTGCTGCAATCTGAAGTTTCAGGCGCAGAGATGGACTTAGGAGCACCGTACGGCTGCGGCCCTGGGTGACCAAAGGAGGCCAAATCCCCATCAACGATGGGTGTTTCTATGCCTCCCAGGTCACAGAGCCGACCAACTAGCATCCCCTTGGTCTAGTCTGGATTCAGTCTCCGTGGTCTCCATCCCCAGCTCTGGGGAAGCACAGAGACCGCGCCAGACTCAAGTCAGATGGAAAAGATAGCTAGAGGTGGGTGTCGTCAGCATATGCTTCCCTCCCCGCAAAGGTGCTCAGACTCCCCTGCTGAAGCGGAGGGAGCTGTTCTCTCCCCTCCAATCCTGTGGCTCTGATACCTCCTTGTGTCTAATCCTTTCAACAGAGTTTAATTGTCTCAATCAAATCCCCATCTGCCTGCTGGGAGGGAGTGCCACTAAACCCGCGCTGACCGCCTGACCTTCCTCCCCCATTAGGGCTTCATTACAATCCCATTAATAGCAGCCAATGCAGACATGCAGATCCCCGGGAGAGAGGCCCAAACCAAGCTTGTTCCAAGCAGCCAGCAGGTGTTCTCTGCAGTTGGTCTGGCCACAATGCAGCTGGCTCATTCATAATAAAGACCTGGCCGCTCACCCTGTTGGGGGGAGGCAGGTCACCCTCATGTAGACAATGGCAGGGATTGTTTGATTGCAAGGTCAGTTTGCTCCATGTTGGCGCGTGGGGGAGAGTCACCAGGGGCGTTGTTGCTAAATGTATTTTTCAGAGCCCCGAACTGGGCAGGCAAGTGGCGCTAGTTTGGCTCAACTGGTTCCTCTCCCTGGGGCTAGAAACTTGCTATCCAAATTAGATGACAGGTCAGCAGCTCAGTATCCTGTGGAGTCTCTACTGGGTCAGAGAGAGGGCTGTTCTGGACCGGTCAATCTCGCCTCCCTGCTCTTTTGCAAGCCCGGCAGAGGGAGAACTGGGAAGGTAGAGCAACCCTGTGGATATAACTTCTATGCCACATCCCACCTGGCTTACAGAACAAGACCTACCGGAGGAGAGAGTACAGCAGCCGCCGCAACAGGTGGGGAGAGAGGAACAAAATGGGGCTAGGCTATGGGGTGCAAGCTCAGGGGGATACCGATTCTTGTGTGCCAATGGGACGGGAGGAGGCCCACCCAGAGAGAAGGGAGGCTTTGTGAGGGAACTATTGAGGGCACAGAGGAAAAGGGTGTGCTCTGGACTGCAAAGCATGGGTGGAACAGACAGAAAGTGTGGACTCTGGAGCGGGAAAGAAGGGATGGATGGATGGATTTTATTTATTCACATTTTTATCCTGCCTTTCCCACTAAGGCTTAAGAATGAAAAACTTGTATGCAGACTATGGATTCTAGTCACTATCTTTTACTTGCACAGAGTCTACCTTAGTTTCCCCCCATTTCACTATAGTGAGGTAGTCTTGAGGCATAGAATTGCGCAGGGATTGGTACTTGCAGTCCAGGTTGCTGCTACTTCAGTTTCTTCTTCTAGCTACAGGAACAACGGTTGATGCTGTATTTAATTCAACGACTAGAGAACTTTGCATATTACTTTATAATTTGAATAGCTGTTTGGGGTTCTGCAGCAGCCGTAACAGTGTGGCTGAGCAGCTAAAGATTCCTGGGTTTTATCCTTTACGGTGCCCTTGTAACCCTCCGTCTGTCAATTTACTTAGGAAACTAACAAACCGATCCTACTTCCTTACCTAGGGTGAAAATTGGCAGGGGGGAGATCATTCGTTGGCACATTTATATAGAAGCCCCAGATCACAGTCTGCTGAGCACAAGAAGAATCGTGTTCCGCACAATTTGCAAACAATGCCTAAGCATATTTCCAGGATTTAAATTTGCAAAGCAGAATTTATTTTTTAAAAGCTGACAGAGTTGTATCGATTAAAATGCATGTTTTTCACAAGGTAGACATAGAAAGGGAAAAACATGATTTTTAGTTTGCTTTTTAGATGGGCTTTTATACAAAAATATGTTATACGTTCATTTTAGAAGCATACATTACTGTAAAATAAGAAACAACTAATTCCTTTAGGTATCGTATTTAGTTACACTGGAACCCATTCCTTTTTTTTTTTACACACGGACCAGTGTATTTCTTTTAAAAATTCAAGTGCTAAATTTCTCTTATTGTAATGAAGATAGGATAAAATATAATGGAGGACTTTGCAATGATAATTTAGATATTTGGAGCAATGGTTGCTTCTTATACCCAAGCCCTAATTTTTTTTGGAGGCTACGAAGGTTCATGATGGTCACCGCCCCCTGTCCAAGCTGACTTAAACCCACCTTCCTCTCACTTGATTCATTTTAGCCAGAAGCTACAAAGAGAGGATGAGGCTGTTTCTGTTGCTGCTGCTGCTGCCAGCTGTAGGCGGATACAAACCAGGTAACGGGTGATGGAGCAAATTGCCTTAAGGAGAATAGGAGTTAGGACTCCTGGGTTCCGATGCTGACTTTGCAGGGGAAGGACTCTAGTAGAACAGGAAGGACGCAGGGTTTTGTTCCCGTGAGGCAGACAGATTATCCCAGGATACGTCCAGTGGCATCATTTCTCTCTCCCTACATTCCCCTCGCTTGTCCATCCTGGACTGTAAGCTCCTTGGGGCAGGAATCTGTCTGTAATCATGACAGTTCAGCTCCACTCACATTGCTGGTGCTATATTATTAATTATTATGAATAATATCATTAATAGCCCTGGAGCATAACCTTGGCTCCTGCATTCTACAGATCAACTGTCCTCCCCAGGGATTTCCTGTGGGCAGGGCTGGCCTTACTCCAGGGCGACTGCCCTGGGCCCTGCTCTTGTTTTCACCAGGGCAGAGTGTGGGGACCCCACTCCCTCCCAGATGGCTCCAAACATGACCACCTTTAGGGCCCCAAGGAGATTGCTCCCAAGGGGGAGGGGTCATCAGTGGCCCCACATTTTAATTTCGCCCCGCAAATTCTACGACCGGCCCTGTCTGTTGGGCCCTCCCCCACTCTCATCTTGGACACCTACTATCAATGGAATGAGGTGTCTGCTTGCCTCCGGCCCAGTGATGAGGATGCAGCCCTGCTCCTCGTGATTCAGGGAGGACTTAGCCCTGATTCAAACCAACTGAAATTTCCCTGGGGTAGAGCAGGATGTCAGGTGAAATCCTTCCCACTTACTCCAGGGTCTACTCTTCATATTTGTCACAAGGAGATACTGGACTACAGGTCTAACAAATATGTAAAAATAAAGGTTAAACATGTATGTAATGTAAAAGCTGAGAACTGGAAACTCATTTCATGCAATGGAGAGAGACAAAGTTAGCCAATCTGTGCAGGATGGAAGTTAGAGCAGTAAGGACTCTGACTGAGAGTCAGGACTCCTGGGTCTGGGAAGGGAAACTCAAGGGAGATAGGGTGGGGGGGGGGGGGTCATCTGGGTTAAAGGCAGGGAGGCCTGGCAGTCAGAACTCCTGTCCCTCCCCCCCCCACCCCAATCCCGCCCGAGTTCTGGGAGAGGAATGAGGCCTAGTGGATTCTAGGTGCATCTGGGACTCCTGGGTTCTTCTATCAGCTTTGGGAAGGGTGGGGATGGGGGTCTGATGGGTTTGAACAGGGATACTCTATTTTGAATTTTGCTATGGGCAAGTCATTTAGCCTCTTGGTGCCTCAGTTTCCCTTTCTGAGAAATGGGTATAATGATGACCCATGACCAATGCATTGGATTCAATGCAGCCCTGCAACCTGTATTTCTCATAAGGGTCATCTAAAATGTGCATATCCGGCCACCCAAGACCAACACCCCACACACAGAGTATTACTATTAAGGCTGCTTGTTTCAAGTCATCATAATTGCAGAGAAATACAGGAAAGTCACACAAGGTAAACCAGTGGCCCTGCCTCGGGCTGTGGGCAGGAGAGGAAAGACGAGTACAGCCCTCTGTTAACATTAACTCTGTTTCTACTGATCAAACATCCAGCTAATAGCTCTCCCCCAGCATTCTCAAATTGCTCCATGCATGCCAAAATCTCTTAATATTCTCCTCCCCCTGTTCTTTCAAACAGCCTCCCTTACCCCCTGGAAACCAGCAGTGGCGTAGCTAGGTTTAACAGGACCCTAGGGAAAATCAGATTACTGGACCCCATTCTAACTGGGATGAGGTGCAAGTGGGAGGGAAAGCCAGGGTGGGTGGAGGTTGGGGCATGGGGGTGGGGGGTGGGACTGGAGTAGGGGGTAAATCAAGGCAATAAAATGGCAAATGAAATTCAGTGTTGATAAGTGCAAGTTGTGATGCACGTAGGGAAAAATAATCCTCCCTCTACGTACACGATGCTAGGTTCTAATCTGGGTGTAAGCACTCAGGAGAAGGATCTTGGGAATCATGGTGGATAGTTCCAGCTCAGGGTGCGGCAACCGTCGTCAAGGCAAACTGAACGCCAGGCACTGTTGCAAAAGAAACAGGGAATAAATGAGAAAGTATCATAAGTATAAATCTTTGGTACGACCCCACCTTGAATACTGTCTGCAGTTCTGGTCGCCCCATCTCAAGACAGATCTAATAATAGAAGAACTGGGAAAAGTTTAGTGAAGGGCAACAAGGGTGGTAGATGGGATGGATCAACTTCCGTACGAGGAGTGGGCTGACTAGGGATGGGTGTATCATGTTTGTGTTACCCAGGCCAGCTTTTCTTGTTGGTTGGAATATTGTCTCGTATTCTAACAAGTGTGTTCTTTTCTCCTTGCTTACCTTGATACGTGGCTATGGCCTAGGCTTATGCCGGAATAAATATTACATTCCATATGAGGAGAGGTTCAACAGGTTGGGGCTGTTTAGCTTAGAGAACAGGTGACTAACGGGGGGGGGGATATGATAGAAATTTATCAACTAATGAGCAGCGTGGAAAAAGTATATAGGGAAGTGCTTTTTGCCCTTTCTCACAAAACAAGGGAGACATTCTGAAGTTAAATGGCAACACGTTTAAAACAGACAAAAGGAAGTCGTTTTTCACTCAACGGACAATACAGTTGTGGAACTCATTGCCAGAAGAAGCCGTGAAAGCAGCAGCAATAACTAGCTTCAACTGGAAACTAGATAAATTCTTAGAGGCATAAATGCTTACTAACTGGGGCTTACACCCCTCGCTACCGGTAGCTGGGAGTGGTCAGCAGGCCTAGCTGTACTTGTACTTCTCTTGAGCTACTGTAGCTGGCCACTGTCAGAGACAGGATGCTGGGCTCGATGGACCATGGGTCTGACCCAGTATGGCACTCCTTATGTTCTTAAGGCAAGTCATGGGGACAAGGGGGTAAAGGCAAGGCACTGGGGGTGGGTTGGCAGCTGCTGGCAGACATGGCCCCCGCTCCTTGGGGAAGGCACGGCAGCTCCAGCAGAGGTAAAGCAGGACATTTTGATGTCCCAGTGGGGCTGGCCCTACTGAACCCCTCAGGCCCCACCCGTCGCTGCACCCCTGCAAACCAGCCTTCAGATCTGGGACCTGATTGACATTTGTGAAAAGCCCCAGATCTCATTTCTTGAGTCAGCCAGTCCCCCTCGACCAGGCACTGGATTGAAAACATCATCTCCAGGAGGTGAAGGAACCCAGATCCCATTTCACAACCCAGTGAAGCCAGCCAGCATCTTGCAAGAAGAAAAAATGCCCTTGACCTGTCCCTGACCCTCTCTCTCTCTCTCTCTCTCTCTCTCTCGCGTGCATTTCAGTTGTTTCCTGCTTCGCGGTGGAAGGGACCCTAAGGCAAATTGACGCAGGCAACGGGCAGGTGGTTGGTGTGTCGATGGAGGACGAGATATTCATGCTGCAGGGAGCGGAGTGGCTCAAACTGCCAGGAAAACTGAAGCACGTCTCAGTCGGGCCTGCAGGAATATGGGGTGTGGATGCCGACGACCACATCTCTCGACTGGTGGCTGGAAGCTGGATTCAAATTTCAGGTATGGGGTGGTTCTTTTAATACAACTGTCTGATCCAGTGGAGAAGAGGGAACAGGGGCTAGATGGGCTTATTGGTCTCGAAACTGCATATCATTAAAGCAGGGATGCCAGACTAGGTAGAGCAGTCAGTCTGATAGCAAGTAACAGGGACAGGCCAGGTGTAGAGAGTGGGACAGCAGGCAGCGTGGCCTTTAGATCTTTGCCATAACCACCCAGCCCATCCAGCAACAACTGATCCTTTCCTAGGAGAGACGCACAGTACTTTGCTACATCAGACAATGGCCCAACCTGCTGATTAAGTGCTTTGCTCACATAAAATATTGGGGGTTATTTCTCCCCAGTTAAACTAACCCCGAGGGGGTAATTCCATACATTGAGGGGGTTAATTGCCTTTTGCTCACTGTTACCGCACGGGAGCAGTTACACAAAGAATTATCCAGGGTTAACTTACCGCCCCACAAACACCCTGTCGCTTGGTGTAACTTTACTCCAGGTAATGGTTTGTGTGACCACTCCTATGTCATTTCATACAATCACAGAGATGTTGGGTGGGAAGAGGTTGGGATATGCAGGAGGGAAGAATGTAATGTTTCTAATAACCCAGTGCGCAAAGGCCAGTTGCAATTGGGAGGTGGGGCTTAAATTTACTCAGGAGTCGGGTGACACAAGGCAAAATCATTTTAGAAATACTGCCCCGTTCCCTCTTTCATCCTTTCTGTTTTCTTAAGGTATGCTTAAACAGATTGACGCAGGCGGAGATCAGTTTGTTGCTGGTGTCAACAAAGGGACCAACATTTACTGCCTGCCCCGATACGGCACAATTTTAGCTAACAGTGTATTGCAATCCTTTTGGGTCCGCGTTGAGGGGGAGCTGAAGTACTTCAGCTGCGGGCTTCGAGGCTGCTGGGGAGTCAACGCCCAAGATGACATCTACTTCCGCACTGGGGTCAGCCCCAACGCCTGCTCCGGATCGAGCTGGGAAAAAATCCCGGGCAAACTTTCCATGATCGAGGTGGGGACTGACGGGATTGTGTTTGGCGTGAACAGCCAAGGGCACGTCTATTTCAGGTAAAGAGGATGGAAGCAGAGGAGAGGGTTTTTGCCATAAAGGTGCATCAAGGCCAGGAGCAGAAACTGGCCCCCAAGAATGGGCTCCTGAAACAGTGTCACAAATGGAGCTGAGCATGTAGCCTTGCAAATCCATGGCTGGATTAAAGGATGTGGAGATCCAAATCCAAGCGGTCCCTTGGGGTGCAGCAGGGGTTCCCATACTAGAGGTTACAGCCCCAGGTGGAATCCCACCAGCAGAAGGGGCCAAGAGCCCAGTGGCGGCGGCGGCTGCTGCTGCCAGGGGCCATGGGGTCATATTTAAGACATCTTGTTGGGGGACAGGTAATAATTTGGGAGCCAAGAGGGTAGAGGCTTGGAGTGGGACCTGGCTCCCTCTCTGTGAGGTGGGACAAAAAAAGTCTAGCTGTGGGTAGGATCCGGCTGGGAGAACAAAGTTTCATCCCATGGGAATTTGTGTGATGATGTCTTATCCAGCCGACAGTAAGCCTCTCCCAACTGCAGGGGGTCTCTCCTGCTCCCTGCGAACCAGCTGTTGGAGGGGAGAAGGACTGGCTGGGGGTGGGAGCGTAAGACAGGTGTAGAACAAACATTTTTAAAACTGTGGGAGCCGAGATCCCATAGCACTGGGGACCCCCCCCCCCCCAATACTGCAGTGCAGGGTTAATCCGGATATGGTAGCACAGCTGCACCTGATTCCTGGTTAACCACGTTATGCATCTTCTCTCGACTGCAGTCGCTGGCACGGAGGGAAGTCAGCAAGAGTCCGGGGCTCTGCATTCTGGGTTTCCCTCCCCATCGCTCAGCAGGATTTCCTCTTGGGGGCAGATTTGCATCCGTCCGAATTCTTTCAATGTCATTGCAGGGAAGGGATCTCGGAGAACAATCCTACTGGGACCACGTGGTTCAGGGTGACCAAGATCACCGACCCCTGCCGACACCTGAGCTATGACATGGGCTGGTTGTGGGTCCTCACCGCCGACAACGAAATTCTTAAATGCCAAGTCTAAACCAAGGTGGCCGCCGTACCATCACCGCCTCCAAGCCATCCCAGACGCCAATATCCAACCAGTGACTCTCCAGGCCCCCACTCTCTTGCTCTCATGTCTGTTACCTTTCCAGCCCCAAGTCTGATTCCCCCACCACAGAGAGACCAGCGTGGGAGGTGATGAGTTGTTGGGATCTCCACATTCATTAGAAATCAGTCTTTGTTCCCACAGAGGCGCCTTTCTAACTTCCCTTCTCAGATCACCCCAAGTGTATGCGAGACACGCGTAGAACAGTCTCCTGCAACATTCTGGGTCTCATGCCTGCTCACCCCCACCCCCCTCCGCCGAGCCCATTTCAGGAGAGCCTGGTGCAACAGGAATTTATAAAAACCCCAAAGCAATAAAACGAATGAAGCACAAGCTGTTCTAATCTCGCCACAAAACCTGCTAAACAACAGCACACTCTCTGGGGGAGCCTGCCATCAGCCCCCCTTCCCTGCACCCACACATCCAAAGGCACCGATGCCGGTAGAACCATCTCGGAGGGGATGGACTGAGTGGGACAGGGTAGCTCTAGGGGTGGGGACCAGCTAAGCCTGCCCTGCTTTTTATCTTTGGTTTGTGCCAATAAAGCTTTGAGCATCATCCCATGCTCTGTTGTTCAGGGTTTGTAGAAAGTGGTGACACTGATTTAGTTACTGGAAACTCAATTTTCCTTTGCTGCAAGACAGGCTTGGGTCGAAGACTGGATCGCTGGGTGTTAATATACATGACGCTGCCTGGTATGGGCTGCTGCGACCCGCCTGGGCCAGAGTCTTACCCACACGACTGTCAGTGGGCCGGGTAGGCGGCTGCCCAGGAATTGTGGGCCTGGAAGGAACCAGGCCCATAGTTCAGGCCCAGGGGGATAGCTACCATGGAGCAAAGGGGCCCAGTTCAACCTGGGCTCTAGGGGGCCCTCTGGCTTGAGCACTGCTAGGAGATGTTCAGAGTGGGCAGGGGATGGCGCAGGTCCAACGCTGCCCCCACCCACTCTGAAAGTTTTCTAGGCAGCATTCAGGCTGCTTGCAAAGGACCCTACCAGGAAGAGGGTTTTTTTTTAGTTGGAAGGGGTGGAGTGCTGGCCCTTTCCTTGGCCACTCGTAAAACTTCCTTTCTAGTGGGTTTCGGTGCCATTCCCAGCGGGGCTCAGAGGGAGCCAGGGCTGTGTCACCACCTTTGCAGGGGGAGGCCAAATCTGGTGGGAGCCCACTGGGAAAGGCTGCTGCTTAGGGAGAACCTGCCCCTTTGCCCTTAGGAGGCCCCCAGTGGGGCAGGAGCCCAGGCCTGCCACAGCCTTGCTATGCCCCTGCAAGGGCCACCCAGGCAAGCGCGTGTTTGTGCTGCCATCCCAACCCTGGCACAGGGGTTGCCATGGCTGCCTGTCGTGACGGAGGGGGTGGGCACTGGCTGCGGTGCAGGGGCAGGACCAGCCGGTCTCTTCTGGTCCCTCCTCCCCAGTCTGGTCGAGCAGCGGGAACGTTTATTCTGTTCCCCGGCCTGGCCCAGCCGGGGGTGTGTGTGTGTGTGTGTGTGCGCACCACCCCCCCCCCACTCTCTGGGATGTGTAGCCAGCATGCTGACTGCACGTTTAACCCCCTAAGAGTCTGCGTAGACTTTCTGGCTTCTCTAGCGAAAACAAGGGGTTTAGGGTTCCCCTGCTCATCGAAATTCTGTCCTCAGGGACGTGGCTGTGTAGTAGGGTGGCCAGATACGCAAATTTTAGAGGATACATATGGGAAATACAGGTTGCAGGGCTGCGTTGGCTCCAGTGTGGCCATGAAACCTGTATTTCTCATAAGTGTCCTCGAAAGTTTTCATATCTGGCCAGCCTACTGTGTAGTCGTGCTGCTTATCTTCTAAAGCAATGGGCAGGAAGTCCCAAGATGCACAAGGGGTTAAGTAGCTTCAAAGGTCTTGCTCTGTCAAGATTTCAACCCCATGTAAACTGACTTGGGTTGTTAAACCCTCGGAGCAATGGAAGCAGACAAGGCTTTGCAACATGAATGAGTCTCTCTCCAGCTGCACGCAGCGGAACTGGGAAATCTCCAGGCTCCCTGCAAGGTGCCGGAAGCAGCTCCTCTCCCGCAGCAGGAAGGAAAGCACCCAGTGGAGGGAAACCCACCTTCCTGCAGCAGCAGCAGCAGCAGTGGCTTTGCAAGAAGCTCTTTAGAGCAGAGGTGGGGAGCCTCAGGCCCAGGGGCCAAATGTGGCCTGCAGCTAGTTTTTATGTGGCCCCTTTCCAGTTCCTGGCCCTTAGATCTAGTTCCCAGCCCCCAAGCACTGAAAGTCTGAGCTCGGGGTAAAGGAGCAGAGATGGGGACATTCACACAGGGACAGGGGACAGATCCATGATCTGACCCCACCTCTCAAGGTCAGCCTTAGCACAGGAGGACTGCCCCGTGTCCTGCTGTTTTCGCCAGAGAAAAGCGTGGGACCAGTTGCGACAAGAAGGCAGGCAGAGCCACTGGGGGGAGAGAACCAGTGACCCCACCTTTCATCTTTGCCCTGGGCCCCACAAATTCTAAAGCCAAACTTGCCTCCTCTTCCTGAGCGCATCCCTTAAGCACTTCCGCTCCCAACTTCTGTGCAGCCCTCTGAGTCTGTGTACCCATTTCCAAAGTGGTCCGGGAAGGGAAAAGTTTCCTCACTCCTACTTTAGACACTGCAGGTTTCATTTTAAAACAGTTACGTGTAGGAAATTTCAACTCAGAGGAGAGAGAATGCAGAGAGCTTCCCGCTTAGAACCATCATTTGGTAGTAGGGCAAGTCACTTCCATTTTCCAAACAGCAGAAAAAGCCTCCAGCAGTCACGCACCCTGGGGACTGGCCAGACTCAAGATTCTGCCTGTTAGAAATCTCTTCTTCTATTGAGCCTGTCATTTCCACAGCTTAGAAGGAGACACACTACCTTACCCTGGTGCAGCATGTACTCCAGCCTGTGATGTTACAATGAATGGTACCATTTCCTGGATGGAGCTTTTGTAAGGTCTGCATCAATAAGCAGAAGCTTTAACTGCAACACTGGCAATCAAAAAGCACAAGGTTGGCTTTATATAATGATTGTGACTACCAGATGTTCTCTGTGTTGTATAAACAGTAAATTCATGTGCAGTCCAATATCGAGTATGTTGGCCCTTTATGTCAGGTGTTGCTTTAATTCTTTGTGAAACACTGAGTACAATGATGGAGGAATAATCTGAATTAGGCCTATAAGAGTTATAAACAAAATCAGGATCCATGTGTACTGGTTAAAGATTACTATAAAAGAATTCCTGGAGTGGAATTTAATTACTCAAACCTTCAGTAAGTCAGTGAAACAAAAAAAGTTTTATTGGCCATTTTGGGAGAATAGGAATGTGATACCTGCTGCAGAGGGGAGAAAACGTCCCTTGAGGGGAAGAAGGAAGTTTTACAAACAGTTAAAAATTTAATCATCACTGATCAAAGAGTCTGGGGATATAAAATGTGGCTACCAAAAAGGACAAGGTGCTTTCTACCTCAAGCCAATGGGAAGGCTCAAATTCATGACTGAGGAAGCTGCAAAGACAAGGTTGAAGGGCTGAGTTTTCAGGGTGAGAATTCTAAGTTGGAAATTCTCCAGAATGTAACTAGATGTTTTATATTTCTTTTGACAGCAACACTCTGTATCTTTGAACCACATTTTGATTCACGACTTCTATGTATTTTCTTTACGCAAAGCTTCCTTTTACTTTAAACCGTGTTTGTGCATATTTTCTGAAGCTACTAGGGCTAGAGAAAAGTGGGCCTCTTTACGATACAGAGGTACGCCTCCTAAATAGTAGTAATCAAAAATTATATCACAAGGAACTGCCCCACATGTGACTCTGGCTTGGTGTGCTCTGGCCGAGTGACACTCACCAACAGGAGGCTGGAAAGCTGAGCTGTAGGAAAACGAGAGCCTGTAAAAAGAGCAAGTGGAAAAAATAGGTTTTGGTTATGATTGGAGGCCTCACATTGGGTGTTTTTAGACACACGTTTCTCCTGGATGTTTGCTGTAACATCCAGAACTTTCTGTGTGTCTAAATCGCTCACCCAGATCTTAAACATCCTGATCTTTGAACTTCTGTGTGTAATTTCTCCCAGAACTTGTGTGTGTAAAAGGTTCTCCTGGTAAACTGCTTTGCTCTAGGCAGCGGTGGTCACTTGGTTTCCATGGCAGCCCCTCACGTCTACAGCTGCAGCTACTTGAGGCTGCCTCAGGGCAGTGTGTGTGTGAAGAATGCATCCAGGAACTGCCTCAGGGGCAGTGTGTGTGAAGAATGAATCTGGAACTTACTTGTAAACCCAGAAGGTAGAACTTTAACGTGTGTCTAAAAATGCCCCCTGTGACAGAGGTTGAAACAGGAGAGTCAGTCAAACTAGACACGCGGCATTTAACATCTCATCCCGGAGGAATCAAGAGTACTCCAATGTGGCTTCTCAGGGAAGAGAAGCAGGGTCCAGGACACGTCACATAGGTGTAATTGTCCAGATCCCTCCCAGAGGAGAGAGAAAGAGAGAGGCGGTTACGATTCACATCTGCTCCCCATCAGGAGCAGGGGGAAGAAGATCATGTCCCCCAAGCTCTCGCATCTTTCTCAGCACATGCACTAACTCTAGCTTCTTTGGCTGTGGCTTTCATATGGAGATGGAACTCACCTCCTGGAGTTGCTCTTTGAAGATAAAACGTTCTCTGATTTAAGGCTTGGGCTCCCAGCTTGGAACGCCGGAGAGGGAGTACTTGTATTTCACAGGGTGTTTGAAGCACTCCTTGGAGCCGAATGCGTTTGCAGTATGTGTACTACGGGTAGCAATGTGTCCTCTGTGCAGATGCTGTTTCAAAAGAGGAGAAGTCAGATACTTAGATAATAAATAATAATGATCATGATGTCTGTAATTGCTCACTGTATAATGGAATCACGCTGCTAACAAAGCTGTCGGCCTTGCTGTTTCTCTGGTCCCTCCCAGGCAGCAAGAATGTTAGATTTACACACACACACCCTACTGCTTTTCTGCCAGATGCAGAAATAAAGCACAAGAAGACTTGTGCGGTGCCAGGTAACATGTCTCCATAAGTTGTTGCAGGGTCAGGCCCAGGGTAGGGACTGAAATAAGTTGTCACTGAGTATGCCAGAGAATGTTTAAGGGATAATACCTGTGGATTTAGGAGTAGTTAGCTGTTCCCAGCTGGAGCACGGGAACGCTGCTGGAGAAAGGATTCCCTGGACTCAGGGAAGTGGATCATGAGCAGGGTTCCTAGTTTTCCATGACAAAAAATGGAGATTCTCTGATTAAAAAAAACAAATTCTCTGATTTAAAAAAAAAAAACCAAATCTGTTTTCCCCCTGTAATTAAATGTAAACATTAGTTTGACTTTCCCTTACCCCAATATATATAGGCATGGGTTTGAACACTACATTTTATTGTAGAATTTTACAATAAAGCCCAATTAGGCCCACCTCCTGTTCCCTCTTCCCAAGGTTCAGAAGACTCCTTCATAGTTTCCCTGCCCCCCACTCCAACCCACAGGAGGTCTGTGGCCCCCCTCTAAATACAGAGCCCCCGCACCTCCACATAACATGCCTTCAGGTTGCTTCTTCTCAGCTGCGCTCCGTGTCCTTGCTGCCCCGTGCTCGCTCTGTCCTCCTCCCCAAATCTGGACATTTTTTTGCTATTTTCTGCAAAATTCTCTGGAAAAACGCAAAATCTCTGTTTTTCTCTGGTTTTCCATCGCAAGGAGAAAACTAGGAACCCTGATCGTGAGGAAGAAGGTGCAGAGCAGAGCCTAGCCCCGGATTGGAGTCTAGGGGCGTTTATACACGAGACCAAAAAAGCGGCTGATCCTTTGATCAGCCGCCTTTCTTGGCGCTCATCTAATTGCTGGGGCCGCTTTTTAATCCGCGTCGGAGAGGGCAGGCTCGCCTGCCCCCTCCGACGCGGATTCCTGAAGTGCCGGCTTTACGCCGCACTTCCTGGTTCCCCGGGCGAGTGCACATGCGCAGAAGGGCGCGCATGCGCACTCGCACTCTGCGCCGTGTCTGAACTGCAGACACGGCTCTCAGAGACTGCGCGGGGGGGAAAGGCGGCGTTTGGCGATCCCGCTTGTAAGCGGGATCGTCTATAAACACCCCTAGCTGGGAGGCCTGAGGAGTCTCCTGAGCTGGGGTGGTGTGAGTTCTGAATTAGCTATTCAATACCTTTCTCCTTCATTAAGAATCAAAAAAAGTTCATCTCCCCCCAAAGCACCCTAGGCAGAGTCATCCTATACGGTTCAGAGGGAATCCTTTGTCCATAGATCAATCCTGATTGGGTTGACACAGCCGGGTGTTTTAGTGGCAATGCAGACTGCAGAGAGGGAAGCCAGATGTAACCCAGGGCTCGCTTAGGGGCCTGAGAAGCCACGACAACTGTCACTTACCAGAATCATCAGTATGTGTTGGCCCTGTCACTTCAGTGCTGTCTTTCTCCTTCCTTTTTTTACCCTGCCTTGGCCGTCAGGTCCATTTGCCTTTGAAGCCGATTCCCCAGAGAGATTTAAAGCAGGAACCATACAAGGTCTGTTAGTCACTGAGGCAGCAGGACCTTTAGAAATAAATCGAAAGAGACATCTTCAACTGCACGCTAGTGGCAAGCCCAGAAATATGAGCCACGCCACGGCTTTGAAAAGCTGAAAGGTACCATCGTCAAAAGAACTAGTGCCAACCGAGCCTTTCAGATTCTGACTGCCGTGCTGATGATACACCGTCCTTTTAAATTTATGTCTGGACACTATATGCCTGAAGGGAGATTAAATCCATAAACCTGCCGCTGCGAAATGATACCTCACATTACCCTTGCCTTGCTGTCCAGGATCCTTGAACGTGATTCTGCAGATCTCCCTACAAATCAGCTCAAGTGAGGGCTGAGTGGGAACACAGACTCAAGTCATTGGTTTTGCCCTGTGCTCTGTCTAGACCCAGGTCCACGTTTGGAATCGTTCAAATGGCGTTCACCGCAAACTGCCTGCCCGTTCTTTGTGTGTGTTGATTGCTCCCCCAGTGATGCGTTCACACACAGCTGCTGGTTTCCCTGCAGTTTAATGGCCCATTGGGTGCCAGAGAACAAGGGGCCCTCAAAGGACGCAGAGAGCAGTAAAGATTCCACGTAGCACTCAGAATGGGGGGTTGTGCCACTACCCCCCATCTAAACGAGTGTTGGGTGAATGAGCCCTTTTGTTTGTTAGCTTCATGTTACCAGTCAATACAGTGTGATCATCAGCCCCTCCCCCCCCTAGGGTGGCCATACCGCCCCTTTAAAAGAGGACGCTTATGAAAAACACATGGCGCAGGGCTGCACTGGGAACCAATGAAGCCCTGGAACATGTATGTCCTCTTTTAAAGGGGAGGTATGGCAACCCTATGCCCCCCCTGCCCCCACTCCTGCTCTGAAAAGACCCTTGAAGCCCAGAACACAAAGAAATACAGAGCATTAGCCCTAGAACAATGGGATGGGCAACCTTCTTTTGTCAAAGGAGTGGGGGCAGAAATGTTGGTAATTTAAAAACAGCCAGTGGCCGCTCTCAAAAAGTAGATAAAAATACAAAGATGTTAACCCACCATATCACCCCAAACTCTCCTGTTTCATATTTGTATTTAATCCATCAAGAGGGAGTTACAGAAACATTATTCTAAGAAAGCAAAGAGAATAAAGGGGGTTAACAAATGAGATGATAGTCCGCCGGAGTCTGGGTTCGGTCTGCGCAGCCTCCACTCACACGTTTAACGTGTAAAGCCTAATAAACAGACAACCCCCTTGTGGCAGGGCTGAGCCACAAATTGGTGCTTGCCATGAGGAAACCAAGATGGCTGCCACAGGAAGTGGCTAAGTTTGGGGCGTGGCTTGTGCTATAAGAGAAGAGCCAGTGCCAGGAAGAGGGTAGTCTGCTCTGGAGCAGCGGTGGCGGCCGCAGCGATAGCGATGATATCTTCTGGGAGGTTGTTGGAGAGGATGTTGAGTTGATGGGGGCTGGGAAGGATGCCTGGTATGGGGCGATAAGGTGTGCTAACGTTAGCTAGCCTGGGACTGTGTGTGGCTAAGCTAATCTGAATGTAACTGAGTTATGTGCTTGCTAGTGAGTGGCCAGAGGTCTGGTACCTGGACTATACGTGGGAATAAACTGAGTTTTGGACTTTTAACCCTTGACTATCTGCCCTTCTGAGGGCTTGATCCTGCACACACATCCACCAGTAAGTCGAACCCTGTGACACCCCTGCATGTATTTCTTGTGCATTCAAGCATCCCCCTTGCACTCGCCACTCACTGGTTGAGTGTGACAAATGCAATACGTGGGCAGGCGTTCTTTTCCCCCTGTGCTCCATCCACCAACCCTGTCCCCCCTCCTTCCCAGTATCCTGCCCCCCAGCCATAGCTAACCATGGGACGAAGAAGTCACACCAGCTGTTTCTTTCTTCCAGGCTATTATGACTCCGGGAGGCGGTCCAGCACCTGCTGTCCCCGCCCACCCATGGTGTTCCATACCTGGGTTTATACCTGTCAGTACTTGGCAACTGGAAATAACCTTTTGCCATGCACAGAATGCTGAGTTTGTGAAGAAAACTGAGAGCCTACAGTGAAAATTAAAAGCAACGGTAAAAGTTGAAATAAAAGCAATCAGTCTTTGCATGTTGTCAACCACCCTGGCTTCTTACATCCATGGCTCACAGCAATGTACCAGCAGGTAGCAGCACACAGTTTTATTGGGGTCTTGCCTGCCATGGTATTAGAAATCCTGCTCTGTTTATATAACACACACACCCCAGTCATACCTGCACCTCTTGTACGCCCTCTCTAACATCTTCTGCGTTACCGCCCAAAACATCTTCACTCGCCAGGGCGCGCTGCACTTCTCCAAACCTCGTATAAGGCAAGAAGCTCTCTACCAGTTGATTCACCTTCCCTCTACCCCGAGTCACTTGTTTTCCCCCCCAAGAGATTCAGCTCCACTATCCGATCGAGACAGCCCCAGTGCCTCCGTGAGTATCTTCTTGCTGTCGTCAGGGCAGTGATAAAGAAAAACAGCAGGGGAGGTCTATCCTTTGTTAGTGACTTCCTTACTTCTGGCAGTGCACAAATGTCCGGAGAAGTCACAGTCTCGATCGCATCCCGCTCTCTCATCTCGTCCTGGGCTCCCACTCTTCCATCCTGCAGAACTTGGAGCTGCAGCAGGGTTGCACGGTGTCTGCACTCCATCACGCCTACACAGACCCCCAGGGTGTGTATGTGCCCCCCTATGAGTCTATAGGCTGCCTCGGAGGATGAACCTGACAATTCTCTCTGCACATCAGACCACAGGGCCCAAATGTCAGCAAAGGTCAGGGTATCTGTCGTCCCCCCCAACTTCTCTGGGCCCCGTAGCCCAGGCAGTCACAGCAGCACAGACCAAAGCAAATGAGGTTTCATCATTTCTGATGCTTGCTGCACAGAACTGCTTAGGGTTGCCACCCACGCACATTTTTAAGGAACACTTACGAAAAATACATGTTTCAGGGTCTGCATTGGTGCCTTAGGGACCATACCTCCCCTTTAAAAGAGGATGCTTATGAAAAATACATGGTTCTGGGATGTATTGGTTCCAGTGCAGCACTGCAACATGTATTTTTCATAAGCATCCTCTTTTAAAGGGGAGGTATTGTAACCCTAGATACCTGATCCCTACAGATGTAGTAGCTTTGCTGCTGCTGGTCTCAGGGGTGAGACTAGATTTTTGCCTCGGTTCCCTTTTAAAAAATGAGACCCTCTCTCCCTGTCCCATCTCAGCAGAGCTCTAATCTCATGGTAGCTGCTTTCTAAGATGCTATAAACCCTGCCGGCCTTTTATTACTGCTGCAGCAGCTGTAGAAGTCAAACTATGTTGTGCCTTTTGTCTTGCAGATGGCAGGTCAATTTAAACCACTGCAATATATATTTCAAGCGATGTCCAGGTAATAAACTCTCTGCCCTGCACACTGCACTCTCATGCCAGGAATCCGTGTCCTACACAGCATCATTAAACTCCTAAAATCCAAATAAAAGCTGCTGATAATGGGCTTCCAACATAGAACAGCCTTAAACCACTAAGATGTCTCTCCAGCTGCCCTGCCAGACCTGCCCAATGTACCATGAAACGGCCTTGATGCTAGTTGATAGGATTGTCCATGCTCACGATGTCCCAGTGAATCCCAATTTGGGGAGCGCATCTGTTTAATGGGTTTCTCCAGGTTAGAACTAGACAGGGAACAAGTACGTTTCTGATAGGGCTGGTTTGAAAACAGCTATTTTGATTTTACAGAAAAGTTCAGCGAAATGGAAATGGCTGACTGTATTTTGACCGGAATTCTGACTGACGATTTGCACAGCTGCAAAAGGGCCACCGGCTGCTCTGCACAGGCGCAAACGCGAAAACGAAAACATTTCGTTTTGATCGGTCCAACTGGAATTCCAAATTCCGATCAGACTAATTGAACCGCCCAGTTTCATCAAAACCAGAAAGTGGGGGGAATTTCGGTTTCAGGCTTTAGTTTCTGAGACTGGCATCGCTGTAGCTTCTGAAAGATAGTCTTACCCCTTCAGTACGAGAGGAGGGGTTAGCAAGGGAAGAGCGTCACAGGAGATGGCTAGGCAGTTGCCCTGGGCAATTGAGTCATAATTGGGGGTTGCAGTTTTTCCCCAGAAATTTCTAGTGAATCATCCTAGTTTTGAGGTGCAGGAGCTGAGTGGTTAAAGATCTTAACTACATGCCGGAAGGCTGTTGCTTCATGTCCTGCCAGATGATGCGCCCAGTCCACCCATTGTGCTGGGGAGGTCAGACATTGTGCTGTCATGTACCAGAAGCCACAGAAACTGGCAATCGGCCATACCTTGGCAAGGTCACGTGGCTCAGAATGGAAAATGACTTTTAGTGTCTGTGGGGGAAAACAAAAAAGGTCACCAAATAATGCAGTTTTTGCATTAGCAACCCACACAAGAGCTTTTAAGTAGTAAAACCGTCTGCTTTTAAAATGATCAATGCTAGCATATGTACAATTAAAATCAATAGTATGATGACTCTTGCTTTGGACTTCTGATAAGTGTAACTGTTACTTACAGTCCAAATGGCGGTTGCACAAATACAAATCTTCCATGACTCCAGAGCAGCAGGCGGCACAGAGCGAGGTGGTTGTCCTTCGTTCGTCTGGCATCTGCCGTCTCATGAGACATCCTTGTAAGAAGAGAATGCGCTCTTGCAGTTTGCAGTGTGAACAGGCACCAAGACGCCTCTTAAGGCAGTAAAAGCCAGCTTTGTAAAAAAAACAGAACAAAAATAATTGAATTCATACAAATAAATGGAAACACCTCATTTCCCTGACCTCTGTGGCAAAATTGCAACCCTGCCCAAGATCACACTTGTCACCACTTTTGCTGTTTAATAATAATTTTTATTTAGCACCCCCCCGGAGCGCTTTACATACAACAATTTCCCACAACTTTTAATCCTCACAACAACCCTGTTAGGTACGTTAGGTTGAGAGAAAATTGTGACTGGCGCAGGGTCACCCAGTGAGTTGTCAAGTCCCCCTCCCCCGGTCTACGTACTGTGCACTTAGCCATTACACCAAGCATTTACTTTACACACACACCCTAACTTGCTGCAAATCCGCCCCCCCCCCCCCCCATTTTAGTCTCACAAGCAGAGAGGGACTAAGGTGATGGTAAAGGGGCGGACGGGACTTACGTCTTCAAGGAAGTGGGAACATGGGAAAGGAGGGTTCCCCTTTGGAAGAGATGATTGTGCGAACAGTTCACAGTAAAACAGCCCTGCTTGCTTCTCTCCATTCATTGTCCCACCTCCCACATGCATCTCTTCCTCCTCATTGCATACCTCCCAACATTTCAAATAGAGTTGCCACCGATGCACATTTTAAAGGAACACTTATGAAAAATACATGTTACAGGGCCTTGTGCACCAATCCAGGCCCTGCAACATGTATTTTTCATAAGTGTTCATTACAAATTTGCATAGGTGGTAAACTCTAATTTCAAAGGGTCAAAGAGGAAGATAAATCCTACCCTTCTGGCCAATAAACCCCACCCCCTCCCATACAGCAGGGTGTTTTAAATGAGCAAGACAAAGTCGGGGGAGGGGGGATGTCCCTATCCACAGCAGGATGGCTCTGCCATCAAGTACCCACGCAGGTAGGGTGGTCAGATACGCAACGTTTAGAGAACACTTATGAGAAATCCAGTGGAGCCAATGTAGCCCTGCAATCTGTATTTCTCATATGTCCTCTAAAATTTGCATATCTGGCCACCCTAAAGGCAAAGTGCACGGGAAGTGATTCTAATAGGCAGCTCCCAGTATGGCTATTGGCTACCGCAGCCGCAGAGGCAGGTGCTACGCGCTCCCCCTGCCGTGGGCCACGAGGGAGGGGGAAGTGCAACAGGCTGGCCTTTGCAAGTTGTAGTGATCATTGGGTTTAACTGGAGAGAGGTTGGCTGTACTAGTGAAGAAGTAATATCACCATAGCAGAGATTACTTTGATTTTGGCAAGCCATTTATCTGTATTTATGGTTAGCTAGTGGAGGATTGATTGGAATGAGATTAAGTTGTAATTATTGGGTTTAACTGGAGAGAGTAGGTCATTGGAGGGGATGAGGGTGGGTATCAGGTATCAGCTGCAGTAGGGAGAGTAGTTAAATATCACCTGCTTTGGGAGTTGGGATGCTCTACCAGTGCAGGGGGGTATTTTTCAGCGCACTTTCTTAGGAGTTTGCAGCAACAGTTTTTTTGACTGTGAGTATTGTCCATATTTATGATTTGACTTTATATTGTGTAGTTTTAGGTTAGAAGTATGTTAGTATTGTCTTGTGTATGTATTGCAGATTGGTTTGTGTTTATTGGAGAACTTACTAAACGGGATTAACAGCAGGCATCTTGGGCCTTTTGGAGAATACTGAATAGTGGTTTGATTCATTTCCGTTGGAAAGTTATATTACTTTAAGAGTATAGTAGTTATTATTATTTTACACTAGTTATGAGGCCAGTGATTGATTGATTTTGTAACTATGTTTTAATGAGTGGTTTAATGAATACTTAGAGAGTTTGTTGCTAGTGGAAACTGTTTGGATTGTGAGGAATCACTTGGAAATGGTGTTTTATTTCGTTTTTGCCACCGGAGACGGCTGGATTAATCTTCTTGTTACAGCTCCAGGGAGGCTGTAAGATTAACGGTGCCGTTTTCCGTTTCCTTGTTTTTTGGTTTTTTTTAGGTTCTTATAGTTTGGGTATTTAATTTTGGTAAGGTGGTGTCTCCATTGGGACTTCAAACTGATTTGATTATATACAATACATGAAGTGGGTTATTTTTCAAAATGAATTTGACACGTTTATGGTTGTCTATATAATTGAGTGGGCAATTTTTGTAAACCGGTTTATAAAAATGTTTATGGTTATTTTTATATCTAGAATTTTTGTATGTTTTGAGATCGTGATTAGATCTGGTTTGAAATGGATTATATTGATTTTCAGGTTCGTGTTATTCTGAAGACGACCTATTTGGTCGAAACATGTTAATAAATCCATCACGTGAATTTTGGATCGTTTTCTTACATACAAGGTGTACACCTGACTACTGAAAACAAAGCACAGTGTTTATTATTATTATTATTATTATTTATTTATTATTCTGTCAGATTATATTTGAGTCTATATCAACTCCCAACGCATTTGGTTATGTTTTGTGGCCTTTGCAAGTGACGTGTCCCGGGTATGAGCACCGGGAAATCCGGGATCCTCGGTGCTCCTGGCCAGTTCCTGTGACTTGCAAAAGCCACTTCCCCCCACCCACCCCACCTTGAGCGGCGGACCTGCCTGCTGGCGAGCCTGGCTGCTGCTGTTCCTATGGGCAGGGGCTCCGTGGCTGCCCGTTGCCACACTTCGGTTTGACCTGCCCTGGCTCTGTGTGTGGCCATTAATAGGTGAGGCTGCCACCCTTTTGCAATTTGACCCGGAGACGCCCATAGGCCAAAATGGGAGTCTATTCTCAGGGTCAAAATTGTGAAAGGTGGTAACCCTATTAACGGGTGCTGCGTGACTCAAGGGCGTGCACATTCGGCCGTTCCATCTACCGATGGGCGGTCAGATCCGTGGCTCCTCGGCGAACATGCGGAATAGCATCTTATTTGAAAACAATACAGCCATGCATCCGTACACACCTGGGGAGGGGGGGTGACAGCTCCAGCAGAAGTGATGGGCTGGCCAGACATGGGCACCTCTGCAGCACCAAGTGCAGGTACTTTGGTGATGCATTCACTTGGGCGTGGCACACAAGAGCCCCATGCTCTGGTGATGCCCGTGCATGGGCCTCTGCAAGTGACTGCTCGTGGGAGCTTTAGTAGAGGCAGCCTCCAAAAACAGGGCACCGCCTGCCTTAGGCAAGACACTGGGATTTTCCCATGAAAGAGCAAATTGTTCCACCCAAGGCAGGACTCTTGGAAGTTACACTGATTTGTTTGCTTTCAGGGCCTGTGCATGACACTGTCCTGAGGTAATTTCAGATGTTACGGGATCACAGGCAACCACCCTGAATCACAGTGGACTCAGGGTGGTGGTTGTGATCGCGTGAACGTCTGTTTGAGCCCCGCCAGATGTTCACCACGGTGAATTCCTGGCGGGGTTCAAAGCTAACCACGATGGGGGGTGGGGCTGAGCGGCCACATGTTGCGCCGCACAGCCCCTCCCCCTCCCCAATTCCCCTCTGCGATCAGGCCGGCACATCTAAAGGATGACCGGTCTGATCACGGACCAGCACGTCTATGACCGGTCACGGACCGGCACGGTCTGATCATGGACCGGCACGTCTAAAGGATGACCGATCTGATCATGGACCGGGATCTGTCCAGGGTTCAGCGTGGTGGGCTGAAAGGCCTGTCACGTCTGAAATCACCCCTTGTTAACTTGTTTTCCCCACCACCAACCTCCTGCAATCTTCCATTTCCGGCCCAGTGATCAGTAAAAGGTAAAAGTAGCCGAAAGGAGAATAAGGTTGCTTCCTGGTTCTCACTGCTTGTCGGAACCAAGGTACAAGTTTATTGTGTAAGCAACACGGCCATCACAAAGTTTACAGAAAAAAGAACAACCAAACATCTGAAATGACCTTTATCCTCACAAAGTTGCCACCGATCTCCTTGTTGTAAAGGAAACAAAAATAAATTTAGCAATAACCAAAGGATACTGAGGAGTTTATATCCGACAGCAAGTATAACATGGTGTCACCTTGGCTACCTGGTGATATATTGCTAATTAATGGGGCCAAACATTTCTCTCTGGCTACAGCATATAATGAACAATTGAAAATCACATGGGTCAGTGATTCCACCCTCCCCAACTCACAAAAGGGACATAATATCTGAGAATAGGGGACCTTCTGATATCTTCTGCCAATGGCCCTTTTCACGCACACACTTGTACACTGATAAAATGGGTGTTACATTTTATTATACATGTTGCAGGGCACCCATAGAGCACACCTGCAGCCCTGCAACATGTATAACAACATGTAACACCCATTTAATCAGTGTTAGAGTCTCTGTGTGAAAAGGGCCAAGAACTGCAGAGGGTAAGAGATTAAACCTTGCCAGTGGGAACACAAGTTGTAATTTCCACTCAGTCATACACAAATACCCCGCACCCCCAGAGGAAACGGAGTACAGATTATATAAAGGGGCAATTTTTTTGCAAATCTATGGCTTCTCTACCAATTTGCAATTCTTGGTCTGCAATTCATGTTTTCACCAAACTCACTGCCTTGGAAATGGGTAGGGACAGCGGATATAACTGAAGAGTCCAACAACCCAAGCAGCATAGAAATTCCAGATTCCCATGGGCCAGAAATTTGAGGCAAAATAGCGAAGTTCGACAAGGGGGTTCAACTTTAGGCATAACCAAAAGTTTATAATGCCTCACGCATTGAGTCCTGCTCCCGGGACCCTTGCCGCCTCTTTTCCACCTTTGACTCCCTTCTCAGACCCGCCTGTCCTCCTTCTCCCTCTTCTCTCTCTGCTCAGGATCTCGCTCTCTTTTTCAACTCTAAGATTGACAAGATCCGCCTGGAAATCGCTTCCAAATCCTCTTGCCCTACCACTCCCCTCCCTCCTCCCCCCCCACCTCTCTCCTGTCCTCCTTCCCTCCCGCCTCCCTTGAGGAAATCTCCTCCCTACTCTCCTCCTCCAACCCCTCCACTTGCCCCCTGGACCCCATTCCTTCCCACCTCCTGACCTCCATTGCTTCCACCATCGCCCTTCCCCTCCTGCATATCATCAACCTCTCCCTCTCTACCAACTCCTTCCCCTCTGCCTTTAAACACGCCACTGTCTCCTCCATCCTCAAAAAGTCCACTCTGAATCCCTCTGAACCTTCTAATTGCCGTCCTGTTTCCCTCCTCCCTTTTGCTTACAAACTCCTTGAACGGGTTGTCTACTCCCGTTGCCTCGACCTCCTCTCTGCCAACTCCTCCCTTGACCCCCTCCAATCTGGCTTCTGCCCCCTTCACTCCACTGAAACTGCTCTTGCTAAGATCACCAACGATCTTCTTGTGGCTAAATCCAACAGCCTCTACTCTATTCTTGTCCTCCTTGATCGATCTGCTGCCTTCGACACTGTTGACCACTCGCTCCTGCTTGAATCGCTTTACTTCCTGGGATTCCGGGACTCTGTCCTTGACTGGTTCTCCTCCTACCTTTCTGACCGCTCCTTCAATGTTTCTCTTCCCAACTCCTCCCCCTCCTCCTCCCTGCCCCTCTCGGTCAGGGTTCCCCAAGACTCTGTCCTTGGCCCTCTCCTCTTCTCTATCTACACCCAGTCCCTAGGCAAACTCATTGCTTCCCACGGGTTCCAATACCACCTATACGCTGACAACACTCAACTCTATCTCTCCACTCCTTCCCTCTCCCCCTCTGTTCAAGCTCGTCTCACCAACTGTCTCTCTGATATCTCCACCTGGATGTCTCAACGACGCCAACTCAAACTGAACATGGCGAAAACTGAACTCCTTATCTTCCCTCCCAATTCTTCCTCTCCCTCTTCCCTGTCAATTGCCATTGACGGGGTCTCCATCCTCCCTGTCCCCCAAGCCCATAGCTTGGGCTTCATCTTCGACTCACACCTCACCTTCAAACCCTACATTGACTCCGTGGCCAAATCCTGCCGCTTCTCCCTCCACAACATTGCCAAGATCCGCCCTTTTCTGTCTCATCTCTGTTCAAAACTCTGCTGCCAGGATCATCCACCTAGCCCGTCGCTTTGACCATGTGCAGTGTCTTCTCTCCTCCCTCCACTGGCTTCCCCTTCCTGAGCGCATTCTGTACAAGCTCCTTGTCTTCACCTACAAAGCCCTTCATAACCTCGCTCCCCCCTACCTCTCTGCCCTGAACTCCCTCCGAACCCCTGTTCAAGCACTATGCTCCTCTTCCATCCCCTCCCTCACCCTCCCACGCCTCCGCTGCTCCCCCAACCGCCTTTGTCCCTTTTCCCTCGCTGCCCCGCACGTCTGGAACTCCCTCCCTGCCCTCGTCCGCCTTGCCCCCACCCTCCACACCTTCATGTCCCTCCTCAAAACCCACCTCTTCTGCTCTGCCTTTCCTAACTCTTGCTAATCATCCCCACCCATGACTATCCCCCACCTGTTATCTGCAAACTCCCTTTTACTGTAACCAAGCCAAGAACGTGCACCTAAGTTCTCGCATTCTCGTGAATGTTGCATCCCTTGTTTAACCTAACCTGAAGTGCAGTACCCCGGTATAAGGCAGCCATTAAAAATAATAAACATTGATCTACGTTCAGGGCACTTGTCGGAACCAGAGGGAGGCATCACTCAGCAGGAATATCTCCAAATTAACCGGCCTGGAGCAACCCTGCTTATGAGAAAATGCCCTATAATTAATAAAGATGCCTGCCAGTGGTTCTCATACTTCCTCTTTCCTCCTCTGTCTGTACTTCTGTTAGACAGAGAGACACGTTTCCAAACTGGGCCAAGGCAGATGTTATTGACGGTACACAGAAATCAAAGTACAACTGTCTACCAGCAGACACGTGTTCTGAGCTCCTACTAAATTCACTGAGGCTGATAGCAGCAGTAAATTCAGCTCAATGAGATGACTCTTAGCAGTATGACAAGGCATAGAAGTGCAGCAGCTGAGCAGCAAGAAAATCTGTCAACACTTTCTCTACTCTGGATGGGATCACAAGCTGCATCCAGGGGCTGCTAGATTAGCATGATGCCAGCCTTTTACACCTGTGCAAAGTGGATGCTCATAAAATGCCACCAAATCACAGTGGTGGGAACTTTTATGCACCCTTTGCACTAATGTCAATTATTCTGAAGGGAGCAGGGCGACAGTTGAATCAGACCATTAAAAGAACAGTTTTGCCCACCATTCAGTGTCCTGGGAAAATATCAGGGCACACCTAGTGGCTTATGATGCAAAAGACTGACCACCTTGTGTGTCTTTACGGACGATGGAATCCCTCTCTCCCACCCCCGCTGGCTGCTTTATTGCAGAACATGGTAAAGAAAGAAAAAAGCCACACGCAACCTCTACCAGCCACAGCCACCCTCTGACAAGATAGACGGTTCCCTCTTGGCGACATCCAGGGCACTGAGGAGACCTGGAGGCCAGAAGCAGCAGAGACGCTGCGCTAGGCGCATGGCTGGGCTGGGGGTCTCTAGGGGATAGGCGTTGGGGTGGGGTGTAATGGGACCTCTCTGCCCCACTCTGGGCTGGCTGTGACTCCATTTCCTCACTTACAGCACTCACTGGACCAGCTCTCTCCAGAACTGCTCCAGCCTGTAAGGGGTTAACTCTCTCTGTCACCCTTACCTCAGAGCTCCCCAACCACAGAAATGAAATACAAGGTTCGGCTGGGTCTCGAACTCAGAAATTCCTTCCACTGTGTCACTCCAATGTCAGGAGCCTCACATAAGCACAAGAGGCTTGGGTAAAAAATAAAATTAATTCATGAATCAAAATGAAATAAAATGCAAGATTATATTGCGAGTGCAATAAATGTATATATAAAAAATGATGATGCAACTCTACCTTACTAGGTGAGTTCTAAGCTAAGCTTGCCCTATACAGTTGTATGCTTAAAGTTCAGTTCAGTCTTAAAGGCTTTTCTTTGCAGCTCCTTGATGTTGAGAACTGGGCGCATCTTCTTGCTGGCAGTTACAGAGTTCAGATGGTTGAATCTCTCTTCTTTGTCTGCGGAAGACCCTTAAATACCTTATTTATTTATTTATTTTAATTTATTTATAAAATCATTTAATACCCCGCCGCTCCTGCTCCAAGCAGCCCAGGGCAGCTTACAATATTAAAACACATAAAACCAATAAAATTGTTAAAAAAAAAAAATTAAAAAGGGAAGGTACAAACCAAACCACCTCTCCCCATCCCCCCTACACCCCATCTCCCTCGCCAAAAGCCAGGTGGAACAGCCAGGTTTTACAGATACGACGGAAGGAGGGGAGATCCGGGACTCCACTGGCAGGGAGTTCCACAGCCTAGGGGTGACGACTGAGAACGCCGTCTCCATAGTGCCCACCCTGGGCCACACGGGGGACCGTGAGAAGGGCACCCCCAGCGGACCACAGAGGCCGCTCCAGAGTGCGAGGTTATTTAGTTAATTAAACAGTTTTAAACCCTGCCCCTCCTGCCAAGGCAGCTTGGGGTGGCTAATCATTCATAACATAAAAAGTAAAATATAACAGCACGAAATATATCCTAAAAGCGCTGTAAAACACTGGAGGTTGTCCAAAAACAAACAATCCCCCAAACCCACCCTAACCCAACTCCCTTCACCCATCTCCTTCGGCAAAAGCCTGGCAGAACAGCCAGATGTTTGTTTGTTTATTTTATTTAGTCACATTTATACTCCGCTTTTCTGCCACGGCACTCAAAGCGGCTTACACAACACAAAAGAAAACATCTATAAAAACGATTCAATTCAATTCAATTGATTTTATTTCTTGTACTGGCTATTGCCATGACAAGTTTAACAAATACGTACACAAATACATATATAATATACATGACCATTTTTACATCCCTCCATTTTACATCTTACAACTAACCTAAAACCCACAAAGTTTAAGCCTATACCTATAAATTAATAAATATAGATTACACATTTAAATACAAATCAAAATACACAATTAATAGAATCAAATTAAATTTAAATTAAAATTTGGATTCTCGGTAACCAGCAGAGAATCTTGTAGCCGTAACCATATCCTCACCCTTCCAAAAAAACCCAGCCTTTACTTCTTTTTTCTCCAAATTTTCTAGAAATCCGTGAACCTTTTTCTTATTATACTTGCTCTCAGGGCAAACAAAGGCACTTCCTTGGTAACTGATTGAATTTCATCAGATAGACAGTAATATACCAAATCAGGCATAGGAGCTAACTGGGGCAGATGGATCCGGGAACACACATCCTTTCTTGCGATCTCAAATAAGGGACAGAAAAATAAGTAATGGACTAAATCTTCAATTTCATCTATAAAAACCAAAATTCAATTTTTTAAAAAACGTACACATTAAAACAATACAAAAATATACTATTATATAAACAAATTCAGCAGCATAAAACCAACCCCGGGCAGGAGCAATAACCAACCTCCCCCCCCCACCATCCCCTCTGTCAAAGTCTGGCAGAACAGCCAGGTCTTACACTTACGATGAAAAGTCAGGAGAACCGGGGTCAGTTGAGCTTCCTCCAGGAGGGAGTTCCAGAGCTGCGGAACATCTTACCTGTTTGTCAGAAGGAGGGGAGGTCCAGGGCCACCCGGGCCCCTACCAGGAGGGAGTTCCACAGCCTTGGTACGACTACCGCGAATGCCCCCCCCCCCCCGCCCCCCCCCCCCCCCAAGGATACCCAGGGGACTTCGATAAAGTGATCCAGAGCCCGGGGAGTGAGTATCAAAAGCTGCCAACAGGTAGGGCCTAGGCCGTTTAGGGCTTTATAAGTAAGTACCAACATCTTGAATTGGGCTTGTTACCAAGCGTGCCTTCTCCATGCGTGTCCACTGGGTCACCTGCGGAGTGGAGTCCCAATGTTCAGACGGGTGCTTCAAAAATAATCAATTTGGGGAATTTAGCCTACTTCTCTAATCAAGGCACACGAGTGTCTGGGATCCTAAGTCTGGAGACATGATGCGCAGGGACTCCTTGAACCTTGCTCCACCAGAGAGATAAGACAGACAAGGTTCTAATACAGAAAAATCCGATTTATTGCAGGGATACATACTCCATCTGAATGGGTGATTATGGGTTTAATACAGTTGAGGAGTGAGATGCAGATCCCTGCTGGCTGCTGGGAGCAGGCTCTTCCGGGACAGAACCCGGGGGTTGGAGCAGAAAAGGGAGAACTGTAGAGGAGGCATGGGGTGGGTAAGCCCGTAGCGGGGCTAGTGGGGATCAAGGGGAGACCCCGGCAGTGAAAGCTGTCGAGCTCGTCATGACTTGTAAGGCCGCCAGGGGAAGAGACGAGCAGAGGGAAGTGTCTGGGAGAGGCATGGTCAAGCTGTGCTGGCCAAAGAACCATGTGGGCCCCTGGTGATGTGCTTGGGGCTACTGTTGCCCTGCAGCTGCCGTGCAACGGCGTTCTTAGTTTCCAGAGGGCCGGCGGGATGGATCAAGAAAATCCTGCTGGCCCGGCAACAATGTGGCAAAAATAGAAGCAGCGAGGTTCCCTGAGGCAGAGTGTGGGTTCCTTCTTCAAGGGAAGAAGGAAGTTTAAACAGCAAAAAAAGAAGGTTGGAGCAGCCTGGCAGCTAGACAATTAGGGAGACTAGGAGGTGAACAGGACACAGAGAGAGAGACACATGGGGGAATGGTTACCTTTCCTGGCCCGTTGTAGTAGAGGTCGAGGGTAGATGTGGGGCAGACAGATGCGAGGAGGGGCGCCTGACTGAGAGGGTTTCTAGAGCAGTGTTAACACAGAGTGTCCGTGTAACCCCACTCCAGAAACAAGACTCAAACAGCAACAGGAGTCTGGATCGGTTATAGGGATTTTGGACAAAAGACACTACAACGTCTCAATAGGTATTTGGATACAAGACAAAAGTCTCTATGGGCGTTTGGGTAAAGCTTCCTGGGTGTGTGAAAAGGGAGCAGGGCAGGAGATCACTCAGGTATGCGGGGGACACTGGGTGGAGGAGTTGGGAATTAGATGACACGGTGGTGGGTACTGAGAGAAGGGCATGCCTTGAGCACTTCAAGGTGAGGTTGATGGCCTGTTCTGCTTAGTTGGAATCAGGGCACTTTACTAGACAAAAGGGACCCATATTCCTGGTGGATATGCAAGTGGCAATAGCTTGACGTCTTAATTGTTCTTCATCTACCTGCCAGCTATTCCTGATTACTAATAGGCCAGGTGTCCTGCTGGAGGGGATACAAAGAAGGGGGGTATCAAAGTTGTCATGATTCCAACTAGCATCACATTCTACGTGGGAACCCCAGACTACTTCTCTTTTAGATTGCTCAAAAAAAAAAAAAAAAGGGGGAGCGGGAGGGATTGCATGTGTTAGGTTCTTCCTAACAATTCCCCTCGTTGGGGTCTTGGCTGTCTCGACAGTCAATGCCCCCACACCTTTAATTATGAGAGAAGGTCTGGTGGTCACCCAAATACTGTCATCTGGTCATGCTTTGCTTCGCCCAACATACAAGTCCCATCATGCATAACACGAGTCCTATCTGAAATGTTACGATCACAACAGTAGAATGGAGCATAGTATTTAACTCACCAGTTGCTTGGGAGCTCCAGTCCAGCAAAGATTCCCACCATATGTGTTGGTATACTATCAGGGAAGTTTCCTCTCCTGCATTTCTGAGTTTGTGCAATTCTTGTTGAAGGGCCGGGTGAGAAAGAAGGGTCTTTAGGAAAGAGAGCCCCATTCCCAATGAAATAGGATAGACATGTTGGTAAAAGGAGGGATAAAGATACATATGCTGGACAGTCCAGACTGGTACTCAATAGGTGAAGTCAGAGACAACAAATACAGAGACATTGCAAAAACAGTGCTTAAGATACGGAACCATAGGTTGAATAAATTATTATTATTATTATTTTATTATTTTCTAGATTTCTATACCGCCCCATCCTGCCATGCAGCTCGGGGCGGTTAACAACAATAAGAACAGTATAAAAACATTTAAAACAAATATAAAATATATCAATAAAACAGGGCGTGGTACAGTCATAAATAAATATATAAGGTGGGGGATTAAAAATCACCCCCCCCCCCCCCCCCAAAGGCCTGGGCAAACAGCCAGGTCTTACAGTTCCGCCGAAATATCAAAAGGCTTGGGGCCAGGCGAGCTTCCTCCGGAAGGGAGTTCCACAGCCGCGGCCCTACCACCGAGAATGCCCGCTCCATCGTGGCCCCCCGCTTCACACGGGGGACCTCCAAGCGGGCACCCCCGGCAGACCGCAGGAGTCGTTCCGGGGCGCGAAGGGCGAGGCGGTCCCTAAGGTAAGAGGGGCCAAGGCCGTATAGGGCTTTATAGATCATTACTAGGACCTTGAACTTGGCCCGGCACACTATCGGCAGCCAGTGCAGCGCTCGGAGCACCGGTGTAATGTGCTCCCGGCGACCCGTCCCCGTCAGAAGACGGGCCGCCGCATTCTGCACCAGCTGCAGCCTCCGGGCCAAGAACAAGGGAAGCCCCACATAGAGCGCGTAATAATAAACACACCACTAACAATCACAAAACTACAAGAGGTTCTACACATACACAAACATTTCCTATATAGACTAAAGGCACTATCAGTTTTCTTGTTTCATATAAAATAAACACTGGGAGGTATTTACAGACCGAGGGGAAACACAGGGGTCATGTAATTCTACGTTGTTGTCTTCACATATAAATTCTAACTCTTCTTTCCTTGTGCACCCCTGAGTATTTACAGGCCTGAATGTATCTCTCCAAGAGAAAGCAAACCTGTTGGGATCCCAGGAATACATTACGTCGTTCTGGTCAATTTCCCACCCCAGAGGGACAACAGGGTACACCTGCAAGGTGTTTGTGGCAGTCGCAGTTATAATAAATAATTTCAGCTGATTCTGGGCAGAATTGTAACTAACATTTATCAATTTCCACCAGTCTTAGACGTCATTTTCCCCCTTGGTTAAATTAGCTCAAATCAGATTGATTAGTTCCATTATAGGAACGTGTCCCTCTTTTGCCTGTCTAATCATTCCCAGAACTACATCTTGAACCAAATTTTGGGCTTGAATGCAAGCCAATGCCAATGACGCATTGTTTTAGAGTGAATGTATTCCAGAAAGTCTGAGCAGGTCATCCTTCTCTAAGATCATTTCCCAAGTAGGCAGAATCTGACTAAGTGCCCTCTGTCATTCTGCGAGCTTAGCAAATGAGCCTGTGACAGGGGTGTCTAGTTTGCCCATGTTTTTGGTAGCATAAGACACCTTGTTCATTAGCACCTCAATGTTAGCTGCATCTACGAATGAGGCTTCTGCTCTGATTGGGCCTAACCAATCAGCTGTCCCACGTTTTTGGAGACACCCCTCGCCACAGTGATCCTTGTTGGCGGATTCCAAGAAAGGGCGCACACCTGGGTACTGCCTGAGCTATGTCCATGCCATCTAAATATACTGGAATCTCTTAGTGAGGTTTGAGGGTTTAAAAGAATTTTCTCCGGTTGGCTCTGTTTGGGAACCCATGACTGGAGTTTTTATTTTTTTGGGGGGGGAATTCCACATTTTCAATCAGGGGATGAATCCTCACTGCAGTTTGGTTATCTACTCCAATTTCCAATTGGTACATCCCCTCCAGGGACACATCTTTCCTAAAGAAGACGTAGCCATAATATTTGAATCTAATTACTGGCAAGTGCATATCACAGTGTGTTCCTTTCAGTGGAATAACCCAGTCAGGTGGCCCTCATTTATGTAATTCATTTCCCCCTATTTCCCACTCATGTGTTGCCCAATTTACAATTTTGCAGGAAGTCTTCCTCCCACCCGGAGTTACTAGAGTCACTTGCAGTTCATCCCCGCGGGTCCGAGGGCTTTGAGTGCCCACAGTGACTGCAACGCTGTGGGAAGTCCCAACTGCCCATGTCGCAGCTGACATCACTATGCCATCACACACTCCTGAGCGGTTGTCCCGGAAAATACCTGGGTTGTTGGCTCCCTGCAGGGGTTTGCAGAGCACCCGGATACTGGAGTCCTTTGCCTTTTGGTTTCGCTGAGAGGGGAAGCGTATAGCTGTCAGAACCCTGTTCCGGGGTCAGTGGTGTAGGGGCGGGGGAGCAGCATGATCTTGGGGGCTCACGCTTACCTGAGGCGGGGCCTCAAGCCGCAGCGGGGATGGGCCGCCCGAGCCCACAATGCCTCTCCCGCCTGCGGCGCTAACAGAGCCGCCGCTAGGGCCGGTTGCAGTACAGGATGTGGGGGGCGAGGTGCAGAGCACCTCAGGAACCCGCCCACATCAATCCACAGGCTCAGGGGGCACGGCTGGAGATGCTTCACCGCCACTGGCTGTGGCCACGCCCCCTTCCCCACAGTTGCGGCGCTCAGCACGCCGGCGCCAGCTACAGGCAGGCGGGGATAAAAGCAGCTCCCTGCAGCCAGACCTTTGTCAGTGATCAGCGCGTATGCCTGTGAGATTGGCCCCTCCCTTTATTGCTTGGTATCTACAGTTAAACAACGTCGGAGTGTGAGAGTGTGTGGTGAGGGTTGGTGTATGCAATTGGGTGAGTAGGTTTGGGTTTGCTTGTACTGTGAGTATTGGATTCCTCTTTGTGTACCCGTTTGCCCCACCTGACCTGGTCCCTTCCTGTGTGGATGAATGCCCTATCCTCCCCTTGTGCCCCACCAGGGACTTATAACCCCTTGCTCCTCGCACCCTTCTGCACTACCGAGACCCTCCCTCATTCCCGGTGCGTGTGCTTCGTGGAGCCGTGAGACCTTGCGCTGCCCTCCGCCACCCTATGATGATCTAGGTTGGGGGGGTTTTAACCCCAGAAGCCACCCAAGATCCTGAGGGTTTGTTTTCAGGCAAGGTCCAACCTTCTGGTGGGTGTTTGAGGGTGTGGTGTGTCTGTGCTCCCTCTCCTTTTCCTTCCCCTCGCCCCCTGCCCATCACGATAGCAGAACCTTGCTTCTTCACCTGAATCTTTGCGGGTGCAATTTGCAGAATTCCTCCATGTGTAGCCGGCCTCGTTGGAGAGGGCATGGAACACGTAGTCCGATTTAAAAGCTTGGAGGTTGCTGGTGTTGGTATAGAAACCATGCGTGTTGCATACAAATTCTGTTCCCAGGACCGCTCTCCAGGCTACACAGCTCCATGTCTTTAGGGGCACAATCGGACCTTCCGTATCTTTTACTAACGAGGAGAGGTCACCACTCGCAGTCACGGCCCAGGCACACCAGCATAACAATAAAATCCAGGACATACTGGCAAAGGACAAAAGAGGTAGAGGGACTCACCTTTGGAGGCGGTTGCGAGGGAAGAGATAAAAGGGAACAGCAGAGAAGGAAGAGGAACCAGACAAAAAGGACATGCCTCCCCCCTGTTGTATCCCTGGCAACCCAGAGGAGTCTAATCATTCTCCTCTACTGGCTCCACAAGTGGGTCGAACACCCATCGTTTCCGGCGGATGGGGCATGTTGGCAGTATGTCACTGGACAGTACGGGGTACCATTTGCCTGAGGCTCCTTGGAGCCTTACAAGACCTACATGGAACTGTACTATGTGGGGATCCCAGCACATTAATATCTCCCATGTGAACGAACTGTCCCAGTAAAGTTTGATCCAGTTGCCGCCTATGGGCCCATCTGCACAGAGCCAATCGTAGTCTCATGCTCGCCTCCAGACCTGTTGTAGCAAAAGTTGAATCGGAAGCTATCCAAATCTATGCAGGTTCTAATCATGGCTGCTATCCTAACAGCGGGATTCATTCACTGAGTTTCCTGTGCAGATTGATATTGCTTGGTTGACAGCATGCTCTCTGATTCTTTCTCTTCTATTTCTAATGCGTCTGTCCATCCTGCCGGGGTGAAGATTATCAGAAGCATTTTACCACAGAGAGCCGTGACAACACTTTCTAATTACTGAGAGGATCAGGCAGATCTGGGGGAGCAGAGGGGTCTGGAGGCCTCCCTTTCCATTCCTCAGCTGTGAGCTGTGGAAGTATTTCCACCAGGGACGTCCCCCTTTCCCTCTGGAATTTCTACCTGATACATAGCTGGACTTAAGTCTGTTTACAATATTTCCAGGACCTTCCCATTTGTGTGCTAGAGAGTGCTCTTTGACTGAGAACTTCCTGTACATGACAGGCTGGCCAATCTCCCACAATACTGGGTTCCTTATCCATCCCAACTTTTTGTCCATCTCTTGTTGGACCACCCCCAGGCAGGTAGCAGTCTGTTTACGGACCCTGGCTATCTCCTCAACCAAGGACTGAACTCATTCATCTGTGACAGTCTTGTTTTCCATGAACTTGGTAACTCCGTTCCCAACCACCAGGATTTGGACATTCTTATTTGTCTGCTGGTCATGACTTTGAACGGGGTATACTCGTGAATGGCTTTGGATTCCCACATGGCCATTAAGATCAAGGGGAAGCCTCTCATCTCAGTCTTTCCCTGTGGCTTTAACTTTCTTCCTTTATGGACCTGTTTGTTCTTTCAACCAACCCGGAAGAAACAGGATGTCTTGCTAATGTGGCACCTTTGCTGGATTCCTAAGGCTTTACATAATTTCTGCATTACTTCCCCTATGAAATGGTCCCCAAGTATGTGGCAACCCCCATCTAGAGAAGACAATGTTAAACAGCATTTTGGCAGTTACCGCTGCTGTGTTAACCTTACAGGAGAGCGCTTCCATAATTACGAAGCCGTACTTATTTCCTCTTGCGGTGGTGGGGAGGTGGCCTATGTAGTCAATTTGGATCCGGGACCAGGGAACCTCAATCTGTTGGGTCTTTAAGGCTTGGCGGTTTGCATTAACCATAGCGCATGCCAGGCAGTTGTCACACCATTGTTCCACATCTGCCTTTGTGCGTGGCCACCAACCCGTGTCCTTCACCCTATCTGAGGTGTCTTGTTTCCCTCTGTGACCTTGTTCGTGCACAAATTGGATCAGGTTCCCTCATACCTTACTTGGTACTATCCATCGCCTGGTCCCTTTGGGATCAATGGCCCACCATATACGTTGTCCTCAAACACCACCCCAATTTTTCCTGTGAGATCTTCACCTCTTTCTGCTAGTTCTTTAATCTCCCCATCTCCTTCCTGTAATGTCCCTAAATCTAACATGGTGACTCCTGTTCCCAATGGTTTGGCCCTTGTGGTGACTGAGGCTAGGGGCTGGTCTAGCTGAGCCTCTTTGGGTAATTTAGGGGGTTTACTTTTGGCCGTGGCTTCCCTTGCCAGCAAATCTGCCTGGCTGTTCCAAAAGGCAGGATCAGTCTGTTTTTTTGGAGTGACCCAGTAGTATGGACAATCCAGGTTATACCTATTCTCCCCTGGAGCAGCTCTGCAATCTGGTTCCACTTATCTGAGTGCGCTACTGGCCTTCCATCAGAAGCTGTCATTTCCTTTCTAGCCAGATTGGGAGCCAGACTGCCACGGCGTGAGCAGTCCGGTCTGAGTCAGTGTAAATTGCTAGGGGGGCGCTTGGGGACTCAAACTCTAGGACTGCTTGTACTTCAGCTTGGGAAGAGTGGGGGTGCGCAGGCCCCTGTAATACTACCCACCTATTGGTCACCCTAACTGCTCCAAAACCAGTTCTAGGGAACCCCCCCCCCCCCCCCCATTCATACGAAGAGGACCCATCTGTGTACCAGATGCTGAACACTTGTCTTACTGCTTCCTCATGACTTTTCCCCCACTGTACTGGTCAACCCACATGCTTAGTTTCTGGCAGGGGGCAAACGTGTTCCTCCTGCTGTTCCAGGCCCCATTCCCAGGCACGTCCCTTTTTCGGTAGCCAATACAGTGGTTTTGCTTTTTCATCAAAGAATTCTATAAAGTCTCGAGAGAAATTCATAGTGCTTAGTACTGCCCGGAGGGAGTGTGTGTCAGTGGGCAGATGGATCTTAGAAATTACTTCTACTCACTGTGCATCTGGGGACCTCCTTTCTTCCCCCAAACTGATGCCTAAATATTTGACTTGCTTCTGAACTAGTTGAGCTTTCTCACGGTTCACCTTAAACCTGGTTTCCTGGACAATGAAAAGTACTTCCCTAGTGATATCCCAAGTTTTCTCCTCCTCTGGGGAGTGAACCAGGATACCATCTACATACGACATTACATGATTCTTAGATTCTGGCCTCCGCCTTTCCCACATTTGAGAAACAACCGAGTGGCAAATACTGGGGGAAGAGTGGAAGCCCTGGGGTGTCCTGGTAAAAGCATATTGCTGATTCCGGTATGTAAAAGCAAACTTATACCAACGCGTAGGATCAAGCGGGATTGCAAATAATGCATTGACCAGATCAATAACGGCATACCAGCGGAATACCTGCTGACACAGCCGCTAAAATGTCATTATATTTAGTGACTACTGGAGAGACGGGTGGGGTCACCGAGTTCAAGGCTCGGTAGCCCGCTGTCATTTGGTCGGTTACTCCATCCGTTTTAAGGACCGGCCAAATGGGGGCATTGCAGACAGATTGCATTCGCACTACTACTTCCTGATTTAGTAAGCTGTCAGTGATGGCTTTGATCCCTGCTTCTGCCTCTGTGGGATACCTATACTGCTTTGGGGGCGTGGGGGGGTGGATCCTTCCGTTCAATGAGCACACGGTCTTCTATTTTACCACATTCTGCCTTATCCTTGATCCAGACTTGGGTAAACTCCCGGGTCCATGGATCATCTGTCAAGGGGAGGATTGGAAGTGGGGCTTTCAGAGCTGCACAGCAAGGTACGGTTGAAATTTCTCAGGGGCCATCTGGTAGCTGCCATAGCAGCCCATTGACCAAATCAATTGTCAGGCAAAAATCCCTTAAAAAGGGAACCCCAGTGATACCTCTTTCTTTTCCCTTATGGACACAACTTTCCAGCTTTCCGAGCTGAAAAGGGATGTCCTGCCAAATTGGTGCTTCCTGAACTTCCCCACCATACCTGCTAAGATTAATCTGCTTACTGGTGGGTTTCCCTGAATTTACCCAGTCTGGATCCAGAATATTTACCAAGGCGCCTGTGTCTATTAAAATTTGGGTTGCTGTTTTCGGATTCCCAATGCTAGCCCTGGCACTGGGTCTCCCCCATCTGTTGGGCTGTAATTTGGTGACTATTTGGGGGGGACCCAGGGGAATCGGGCCTCCCTAACATATCCTCTGGACCTCCTAGAGCAGATGGTCCTGCTCCAGCATCTGGGCATTGGGGTAGGGGCCCGGGGACTCAATCACAGCAACTGGCTGAGGGGGGTGGTGGGTGGGTAACCACCGGGGTTCTGAGCTTGCTGTTTCTGGATTTGTCCCAGGGCTATGGTCAAAACATGAGGAGGCTGGAGGTGGTACTGTCTCATGTCTGCCCCCAAGGCTTTTAGTTCACTCCAAAGGTGAGAGCAGAAAGAGTTTCCACCTTCCCAGTTGGAAGGAATGGGGACTCGAGGGGGGAACGAGCCAGCGAGGCCATTTCTCTGGCTGTTCTGAGGGTATCCCTACGTTGAGGGGGTGGAGTTTGCCCGGGGAGAATTGAAGAGTGAGGGCCATAGTTGGCAAAAGTGACCGCTTGTACTGGCTCTAAGCGGGATTTCTTGACTACCGCCGTGTGCCATCTGGACCCTCCCATGTCCCTCATAATGTCCGCTACCTGCCTTATGCTGGTTGACAATTTGTCCCAGGTGACCTGGGTTAGGTTGTTCCGGCCTAAGCCATTCTGATTTGGGGGTTTAGCTCGGCATACACGGCTTCTATAAAGTCTATGTTATGGTCCATGACGGGGTGTCCATTTCTCTGAACTGGGGCTACCATGTTTGCTAAGGCTCCTAACAGCTTCTTTCTAGTGATGTATGCTTCTGGTTGTTCCCCAGGGATCTGAGCTTCTAGGAGGAACAATCGATTTGGGATCTGTCCTGGGAGCATGACCCTCAGCACAGCATTTATCCAATCACTACAAGTAACACCATGGAGGTCCGCCATGCTGAGCCCTGCTTCCAGGGTCTGAGCATCCACGGGGGTGGTGCTGGCATGGGCCAGTTGGGTCAGGTCCACCCCGACTGCAGTGGGGTACATCTGCCAAACTCGAGCCATCCATGGTATGGCTGTGCCTTGTCTTAGGGGGCCCAGGTGCTCTGCTATGGCCTTTGCCTGGGTGGGGGTCCATCTAATGGTTTCCCTAACCTCTTCACGGACTTGGTCACCTCTTCCACAAGTGCGATTGATCTGCAGATCCACCACTGGTGCAATGGATTTAGGTTCCTGCCACGTGGGATTAAAGGAAGTCTCAGGGAGGGCATCTAGGGGTAATGTGGGGTTCTGGGGCAAAGAGATTTCAAAGTCCTGCTCTGGGAGGTCTTCAATTTGCATGGTGGCTACCAAGCCCCTGTGCAAACCCAATTCCTCCCAGAGCTTCTGAATAGTGGCTTTGCACTGTTCATGGCTGATTGTGGCCTTGACCAATTGGTTTTGGTCAGCCAAGAAGCGTGCAGCTGTTCTAGCCTCTTCTAATTGGGATTTTAGGGCCTCCAGTTCCTTTCCACCTTTTCTGCTCTAGCAGTGGCCCTGTCGGTTTCCTCTTGAGCCCTTTTGAGGAACACCATTAGCCTCCATTTTTCAGCTACATAGTCACACTTCTCCCTTTCCATCCCTGCACACTTCTCTTCCAAATCTTTTATCTTCTCACATTCTTTCTCATATTGCTGTCTTATCTTACCAGCCTGAGTTTCTTTCTCCTTTAACTCCTTACTATGCTGTTTCTTAAGATCACATACTCACTTCTCCCTTTCTTCTAGCTCCTTAATATGCTGTTCCTTAAGCTCATTCAGCATTTCCCCCATGTCACAGCGTGTGAACCAAAGAGCCCAGGCTGCACATGCATCCTTTTTAGTCCCCTTAGGTTTGAACTTCTCGCAATATTCTACATATGCATCACACACTGAGGCAACCGGGTTCTTGGCTTTAAAGCATCCAGATTGCCATGTACATTTCCCTTTCTTAGCTACCCATTTTTCTAATTTGGAAGTGCTACTCTCTTTCCAGAGCATGGTTTCCATGGCAGTTGCTATGGGTGCCATGTCTGTTCTGAATTCGAATTGCTATCTAATACTTCAAAGCAAATTACAAGTCCTTATAGTGCCTAGTGGCAGTATAATCAAGACAAATTACATAAACTGTTTCTAGGATCCCGAGACTACCAATGTAATCCCAAAACACAAACCCTTTCTCAAAATTCCAGGACTACCAGTGTAATCCCAAAACACAAATGATTTCTCAAAATCCCAGAACTACAATGTAATCCCAAACCACAAACTATTTATCAAAATCCCAGGATTACCAATGTAATCCCAAGAAACAAATGATTTCTCAAAGCAAACAGGGAAGGGGATGCATTGTGCCAAAGGAGGCCACTGTCTCTTTCCTCGAGAGTGGGGCACAACAAAAATTTGCTGCCACAAGCCTAAACTTTGGAAGTAGCAAAAGGGAACGGCAGTAAGTTATAGGGGACCCCACACTACTCAAGTGTCTGCTCAAGTCCTGGAGTACTGATCCGACTGTTAACCCAGACCCTGATCCCAAGGGAGCTCGCTAAGACTGCCTCAGTATCATTTGGTGTGGGTCTCGGGAGAACAGAGGAGGAGGGAAGCGGGATTTTCAAAGCCTACAATAATATCTCAAAGCTATATATATATATATATATAAAAAATATCAAAATTCCAAAATGGAGGAGGAAGAGAAGGAAAAACTAGCTTGCAGACTCCGGTGANCTAAACTTTGGAAGTAGCAAAAGGGAACGGCAGTAAGTTATAGGGGACCCCACACTACCCAAGTGTCTGCTCAAGTCCTGGAGTACTGATCCGACTGTTAACCCAGACCCTGATCCCAAGGGAGCTCGCTAAGGCTGCCTCAGTATCATTTGGTGTGGCTCTCGGGAGAACAGAGGAGGAGGGAAGCGGCACAGCACTGTAATGGGATTTTCAAAGCCTACAATAATATCTCAAAGATATATATATATATATATATATATATATATATATATATAAATAAAAATTCCAAAATGGAGGAGGAAGAGAAGGAAAAACTAGCTTGCAGACTCCAGTGAGGCTGGAAAGGTAGATACAGAAGAAAAGGACCATATTCAGGGGTTCCGGTTAGTTGCAGCTACACACAATGTTCTTGTGGGTGGCCGCATGTGTTCTGCGTGGACACTAACCCCACTTGACTGCCCGCATTCTCCACCAATCTGTTACCAAGTGTGCCTTGTCATGGGTTGGAGGTCCACTTGAATCAGCTTTCTCTCTGGCTGATTCAATTCTGCAGCAGGGACAACTCCTTTGTCACCCAAGGGCCCGATCCTTCCCGTTTACAGACTCTTTAAACTCTGGGGTCCCAATACACATTTTTTAACTGTCTCTACTTCCTGGAGTTTCGTCAGTGTCACAGTTCTGATTTGAGTTTTACAGTTCTTAATTGTAACATTACATACATATTGAACCTTTTGCTTTACATATTTACTAGACTTGTAGTCTACATGTAGGCCAGTATCACACGTGTGTGATCCTATGTTCCTCCATGACATGCCTTCTTGATGCATGTCCACTGGGTCACCTGCAGAGTGGGGTCCCAATGTCCAGGCGGGTGCTTCAAAAATAATCAATTTGGGGAATTTAGCCTACTTCTCTAATCAAGACATGTGAGTGTCTGGGATCTTAAGTCTGGAGACGTGATGCGCTGTGACTTCTTGAACTCTGCTCTCCCAGAGAGATAAGACAGACAAGGTTCTAATACAGAAAAATTCTATTTATTGCAGGGATACATACACCATCTGAATCAGTGATTATGGGTTTAATACAGTTGAGGAGTGAGATGCAGATCCCTGCCAGCTGCTGGGAGCAGGCTCTGCTGGGACAGAACCCGGGGGTTGGGGTGGAAAAGGGAGAACTGTAGAGGAGGCATGGGGTGGGGAAGTCTGTAGCGGGGCTAGTGGGGATCAAGGGGAGACCCCGGCAGTGAAAGCTGTAGAGCTTGTCGTGACTTGTAAAGCTGCCGGGGAAAGAGATGAGCAGAGGGAGGTGTCTGGGAGAGACATGGTCAAACTGTGCTGCCCAAAGAACCACATGGGCCCTTGGTGATGTGTGTGGGGCCACTGTTGCCCTGCAGATGCCGTGCAACAGCGGTCTTGGCTTCCAGAGGGCCGGCGGGACTGATCAAGAAAGTCCTGCTGACCTGGCAACAGTGTGACAAAAATAGAAGCGGGAGGTTCCATGAGGCACAGCGAAGGTTTCTTCTTCAAGGGAAGTTTAAATAGTAACAAAAGAAGGTTATTGGTAGTAGGAGAAGCCTGGTAACTAGACAAGTAGGAAGACTAGGAGGTGAACAGGAGAGAAATATATGTGGGAATGGTTATCTTTCCTGGCCTGTTGCAGAGGGGACGGGGACACCCCAAAGATCCGGTGTAGAAATCGAGGGTAGATGTGGGGCAGACAGATGTGAGAAGGGGCACCTGATTGGGAGAGTTTGTAGAGCAGTGTTAACACAAAGTGTCCATGTAACCCCACTCCAGAAACAAGACTAAAACAGCAAAAAGAGTCTGGGTCAGTTATAGGGATTTTGGACAAAAGACACTGCAACGTCTCAGTGGGTATTTGGATACAAGACAAAAGTCTCTATGGGTGTTTGGATAAAGCTTCCTGGGAGTGTGAAAAGGGAGCAGGGGAGGAGATCACTCAGGTATGCGGGGGACACTGGGTGGAGGAGTTGGAATTAGATGACACAGTGGTGGGTACTGAGAGGAGGGCATGCTTTGATCACTTCCAAAGTGAGGTTGATGGCCTGTTCTGCTTATTTGGAATCAGGGCACTTTACTAGACAGAAGGGACGCATGCTCCTGGTGGTTATGCAAGTGGAGATAGATTGACGTCTTAATTGCTCCTTTATCTGCCTGCCAGCTACTCCTGATTACTAACAGGCCAGGTGTCCTGCAGGAGGGGATACAAAGAAGGGGGCTATCGAAGTCATCATGATTCCAACTAGCATCACATTCCACGTGGGAACCCCAGACTACTTCTCTTTTAGATTGCTCAAAAAAGTAGGGTGGGGGGGTTTCCCATCCCTGAGCACTATGGATGGGAATTTGGATTCCTATTAAATCCATAATGGCTCAGAATGGGCCGTTACGGATTAATCCGTACTGAACGCAATCCATGCAGCGCAACAACAAGCCTGTTTTGGTTCAGTTCTAAAATAAAAAATTAGAAAAATTTCTGTGCATACGCAAAATGGTCATCCTTTCCCAAAAGGGCATGCATATGCAGGGCAGTCTGGTGACCATTTTTACACATGTGTAGTACTGCTAATGTTTTTAAACTTTAAATTTTTTTTATCACGCATGTGAAAAATGGCCACTGAACCATTCTGCGCATACACACACCCTTTTCTCAAATGGTGGCAACAGCGGGTGAAAACAGACATGACGCTAACCACCCTTTAACCACCCTTGGTGGTCATTTATGCATGTTGCAGGGCTGCATAGGGCAACAATACAGCCCTGCAACATGCATAAATAACCACCAAGGGTGGTTAAAGGGTGGTTAGCATCATGTCTATTTTCACCCAGCGTCGCCACCATTTTGGAAAAGGACAGCCAGTCTGCCTCTACCCTCTGTGTTAAAAGACTTTGCTCTATTTATTAGCTCTGTAGAGTAGCAGGCTTATGAATCTGGGTGTTTTAAAACTAGCAAGGCGGTGGGGTGTTCATGGTTGCTGAGTGGCACTGTCGCAGAGCACCCAGTCAGCTGGAGTGCATGGGGAGGGATTCAAATAGGCTGTTCCCAGTCTGGCTACCCCAGGCATGGAGGCAAGCTGCTACGCACACCCTTTGCCATGGACCATGGGGGAGGGAGAAGCGCATCAGGCTGGCCTTTGCAATTGACATGTCCCTGGTGTCAGTGCTGGGGAACCCAGGCTTCTCAGTGCTCCGGGCGAGTTGTGACTTGCAAAGGCCAGGTCCCCCACCCACCGTGCCTATGAGCAGCAGACCAGTCTGCTGGCACGGCTGGCTGCCCCAGTTCATATGGGCAGGGACACTGTGGCCGCCTGTTGCCATGGTGGTATTTGGCTTGCTCCGCACAGAGCACTCTGGGTTTTGTAACAGTGCTCTGTGCGTGGCATGAGTGGGTGCTGTGTGGCTTATGGGAGTGGGCACCCCCCCGCTCCACCTTCAGGTGGGTGGTTGGATGAGTGGCTCATGGTTTGGTATCTCATTTAAAAACACCCTCCGTGGGCAGTGTGCCATACTGCCCATTAGAGGGGTCCAGCACGCCACACCCGTGACCCTCTTGTGGTGCACTCGTGAAGCAGATATAGTGACACCCTAACTCCTACCACGACATGATTTCTGTGGAAAGTTACAAACTTGGGGTAGGAAATTTTTCATTCCCAAGAAAAAAAACAACCAGTGTGCATCATGGGCAGATGCTCATTCTAAAAACAAACCTGGCAGCATTTAAAATTCCCTAAAACCACACACACACTCATCAGCATTTAAATTTATTTTAAAAATTTCACACACACACACACACAAATGGGGGATCTTTATGCAAAATGATTGTACTTATGTCAAGGGAGGATATTCTGGGCTAATAGATTCTCTGCACCCATGACTACCCAAATATACCCTCATGTATCCCTCTCATTCCCAGATGCACAGAAACCTTTCCCCCGCAAATAGCTTCCCCGACCCTGTTCACCTCCATGGGGAAAAATGATTGCTGTCCTCAACCACTCTTTTGTTTGGGGTGGGAGGCAGGGGGCAGAAGCACCAGAAGCCGCTGCTGCGCAGAATAAGCCAGGAAAACTGGGCTAAAAGTGATTTGTTTGTTCATTGGTTGTATGGAGATTGAAGACGGATCCTTTTATACCCCCAGGCAAGCAGTGTGCTGGGAGATTAGGGTCAGGACTCAATGACTCATCACACCCTACTGTTTGCTTGGACTGTTCCATGGAAGTTTCCATTCAAGTTACTGATCAAACCAACCCTGCTTAGCAATTCACAGCCTGAGCTAGCTTGTCCTGAATTGGACAGGGAGATACTAGAAAACATGAAGATTCACCTTGAAATATCAGAAGGCAGCGGGGACGGGGGAGGTGGGAACGAAAGCAGGAGAGAATCTTCTAGCCCTTTTGACTCAGACCCAGGGCAAAACCATACACAACCACTGACATTCTCAAACAGTTTTACAATGCTGTATTGGCAGCAAACAATGGAGAAGGCTCAAAGCAGATGATGACACATGAAGCAAGCTTAGAAATTCCTCTCCTGTTACTGTGAGGGGTAAGATACCCCAGCAAAGGATGTATCTATCTACTCTGTGATGTGATTTCAAATGTGTAAACTACCCCACGCTCCTAATTTTAGAACTGTTATTCCTTGCTAGTGCTCACACATTAGTAAGTAAGTGGTAGCTGACCACTGAGTGGTAATAAACTTCTACTACTACGGTTCAGTGTAACTTTCCACAGAAATCATTAAGGTTAGGTTAATACTCTTTATTAACACAGTGTGTGAACTCAGTGTGTCTGAGGTAGGTAGGGTGGCCAGATATGCAAATTTTAGAGGACACTTGTGAGAATTCAGGTTGCAGGGCTGCCTTGGCTCTAATGCAGCTCTGAAAAGTGTATTTCTCATGTGTCCTCTAAAATATGCATATCTGGCCACCCTAGAGGAAAGCTGTCCTGAATCAGACAGGGAGACACTACAAAGATACGAGTGTGACAGAAAAAATGCAGTAGAGACGCCCGGATCTCTGGTGGAAGCGTTCACACATTCAGCAATACCACAGTGTTGTTGTTTTTTTACCATGGTGCACCTTACCCTTTCCCCATAACATGTAGATCAGCCATGAATCAGAAGCAGAATGAGGATAAAACCCTTTATATGGCTCAAACCTGTCTTGAAAATATTAAACATTCCTGTTCTTGTTAAAAATGTCAAGTACAATTAAAATCCCCATTAATCTAGGGATGAACTTTAAATGCTCAATGCAGTATCTTCTTAAAAAACCAGCCCCCACTCCAAAGCTATTAAAAACACAATATTAACGTCCCTTATACAAACTCAGACGTTTCCCCCAAGAGTTCCTGCCCTGAAGTGGTTTAAAAACAAATGGAAACTCTAAACAATTCTGACTGTACAAGAAAAGCAGGACTGGCATTTTTAAAAAAAACAACACAAGTTTCTCTTTGCTCCGAGACGTTTGAAATGAATCTGAACTGTGAGGGAAAAGAAAGGGGAATTTCTAACTATTTCTCATCTTGAATGGTCAGCCCCTGACATAGGGTTGCCACCTATGCAAAATTTTAAGGAACACTTATGGAAAATACATGTTGCAGGGCCTGCACTGGTACCTTAGGATTCCTGTGTGTGCCAATGCAGGGCCTGCAACATGTATTTTTCATTAGCGTTCCTTAAAAATGTGCATAAGTGGCAACCTTACTCTGATGGTCTCTCAACCCCCTTGCGAGCAGCGGAGAGCAATGACACACACGAATCCTAGACACGCAGAGGCTGTGCTGCCTGCTACCTCAGAGAGATCAGACTGAAGAACTGGAATTATCCAATGAAACCTTAAGGCCTCCCCCCCCCCCACCACAATACACAGATAGGTGCGTGGGGATCAGAGGCCTCAAGCTACTTCAGTCTCCTGTCTGCCTCGTGCCAGGGGCCTAGCTGGGGAAAGAGATGGAGCCCATTTGGCCAATGTTCAGAGAGATGGATGGGGAGGCACTGGGCCGCACGAGGGGATGATGAGGCTGCTGCTGGCTTGGCAAGGCTCCCTGGGCAGAATAGCTGTGCACTTGTACGGGCGGGGGGAAGCCAAGCTCTGTTCCAGCAGAATCTAAACAAAAGACACACAAGTCAGAGTGTTAAATCTCACTGGATCCCCCTGGCCGCCTGTCCCTACCCGCTGGCATTCAGCCCATCAGAAAAAGTAGCACCCAAGGGCCACTCTACCCCAGTGACCTCAGTCCAGTGGCCAAGCTGTTGTAACAAGCAAGTCGCAGAGATTCTGCATGGCATCCGCTCTGCTGAGTGCCCACTGCCCTTGGGGTGTCGGAACTGTGGAGCAGGGTCAGGTGGGTGTCTGACCCTAGCTGGGTAAGGAGGGTTAGCGCCGGCCTGGGAGGTGTAGGTGCTGAGGTGGCATGGGACAACCCCTTAATATGTCTCAGCTGGGTGAGCCTCCAGGACCAGGCAAGCAAGGGCTCCAGAAGCTCAGTAGAGCGATGGCTATGGGGTGAGGCAGGAGCTAGGGAGGGATCTGTCTCTTCCGCTACGCTGGCTGCAGGAGGGACTGTGCCTGCCCAGTCAAGCCTGGGGAATGGATTGGGGAGGGGGGGAAATCGAGCCAGTAGGCTGAACCTGACTATGGGAGGGTTTGATACCTGTCTGGAAGGGACTATGCCTAGCCAGGTGGGGCCTAAGGGAGAGGCACCCCTGACCCCGGAACAGTGACTAAAGTGGACTTCCACGTAGGCCTGGGTGTTTGCCACTCCCCACCCATAGCATGTGGAGCTGTTTTTCAAACTGAGAACTGGCTGGTTGGTGCCGGGGATGGGATACAGGACTTCCCATGTTTAGGACACAGCTCAGTACTGGTTGGATCATGGTGGCTTGGAGAATGGGCTCTGTGGCCTTTTCCCCTCTAGCTGCTGTATTCCAGGCTAAGCCTTGGGGCACAGTGGTGTGGCCAGGCTGGGGCGGGCCCAGGGGCATGTCACAGTTGTGGGCACTGGCAGCACCGCCCTGGAATGGGCACAACCTCACCAAGCAGGAGGTTTTACGAGTGGGTGAGGGTGGCACCAGCAGTAGCACTCCACCCCTGACCGCTGTGAAAGCTTCTATCTTGGCAGGGCCCTTTGCAAGGGGCTTAAGCGCTGCTAGGAAATTGTCCCTGTGGCTGGGAGCGGTATGCTCCTTCCCCCTCTGAAAATGTCCTAGTAGCACTCGGGTCAAGGGCCTGGCCCTCATTCTACACCCCTGCCCTGGCAGAGGTAGGACTGAGATTTAGTCCCAGGTGATGGTTGATGAAAGTTTGCTGTAATTTCAAACTGCCTTCGACAGCGGATTTTGCCCAGGGAAATGGCAGTTCCCAGCCACCCCACCCCCCGCTAAGGGAGGTCCTATCCCACCCATGGCTTCACAGCTGTTTTTAAAATCCCTTATCTAAATCTGTCCTGCATTGAGCAGAGCTGCAGCCTGTCCCCAATTGTACCTTTTGGGGCCTGGCTCCCAGGTGCTGGCTTGCTTCCACCATTCTCCTCTCCTGCTTGCCCCTTGCCGGGGCTCCTGCTCCCCGGGCCTCGTGGTGAATTCTGCCCCAGCTGGGGAAGCAGTGTGTCTGGAAGGGGTGACTGGACAATGAGGTAGGGAGCTTGGCTCAGCAGGGATAGCCTAGGGAGGACGTGCATGACTGGGGAGAATGGGATGCTGCCAGGCTGCATGGGCAGCGGGGTGAGAAACATGTCCCTCTGGGGGGGACCCAAGGGCAGTGGTTTAGGGCTGGCGAGAGCTGGAGTTGTAGGTGGCTCTGGAATCCCCCCAGAATCCGTAGCCTGGGGCATGTGGAAGATCTTTAGTACGGAGCTTGGGGAAGCACAAGGGGCTGCAAGTCTGGGGGCAGGATGGAGGCAGCTGTTGCTGGGAGCTCCTCCAAGGTTGGGACTAGGTTTGACAACCTGGATGCTGGGAACCATCAGGGCCCTGGCCATCTGGGGGCCTTGGGGTGGTGCTATTGAGACCAAGTGGAAGTCCTTGCGCTGCTGGGGCAAAGTGCTGCCATGCAAGGAGGGGAGGGGGACGTGCCCTGAGCTTGGCTCCCCACCAGTGCTGTTCGCTGGCTCCGAAGGCACCTGGGCTCCTTTCCAATCTGGGTCCCTGAGGGGGGCCTTTAGCACAGGCTGACTCGAGTGGGGGGGCAGGCTGTATGGGGCATGCTGCTGCAGGCTAGGATGGGGGGACATTCCTGTGTTCTCAATCTCAGGGTCTCCTGAGGCCGGGGGGAAAGCAGGGAGAGTTATTACCGCTGCGGCGGCGCTGCTAACAGGGGGCAGAAGGTCTGGCATGGCAGGAGGGGGAGCTGGCTGGGGGGAGTTCCTTAACACCATCAAGGCTTCAGCAGCTTCTTTCTGCAGCTGTTCTTCGGAAACAGGAGAAAAGAAGAGTCCCCTGGTTGGAGAGAATGGGAAGCGAGCTGAGGAGGGAGCCTGACAGAGAGAGAGAGAGAGAGAGAGAGAGAGAGAGAGAGAGATCGATCAGTCTCATGGGGAATGGGACAGATCTGCTCATTTCTCGGACTAGAGTCTGGGAAGAAAAACAGACAGCAGGGCAACACTCACCCCCACCCCACCCACCGGCCCACGGAATAGGACACAGAGCGGAGGGAACGGACTGCCACAGGGCGGGTTACTCCAGAGTAACTACCTCTCTCTGTTTCTGTTATCGCGGGCTGGTGAAGCAGAGGTTAAATAGCTCTTCCCTTCACTCAACCTCCCTCTGTGCTTGGGAACTTGCAGGGAATTTCCAGCAGGGAGAGCTAAAAAACCAGTCCTAGAACCACAGAAGTGAAGAGCTGGAAAGCACCTCAAGCAGAGTTGCCACCTGTGTGTGCAGGCCCTGCAACATGTATTTTTCATAAGTGTTCCTTCAACATGTGCATAGGTGGCCACCCTAACCTCAAGGGTCATCTGGTCCAACCGACACGGAGACAGGACGTCCTCTACTGAAAACAAAAGTGGGGGCACCTCAGGCCAGGGGGACAAAGGAGCCCACCCCCTTCCCTGATAGTTTTTATGTGGCCCTGTCATGGGGAGTTATGAATTAAAAAATCTGATAGGAATATGAATGGGCTCAGCCTTGCTATGTGGTGAAACAGGGGAACCGATGGAATTTGCAAGAGGGCGCTCCCGTTTGACTGTAGGGGCCACAATGGGACATAGTAGGACAGACGGTCTTTCAGAGCTGCCCCGAGCTGTTTTAGGAGGGGCGGGGTAGAAATTTGATGAATAATAATAATAATTAATATATGGGACTCAGACTGTTTAGCCAGAGTGCAAGTTATAATAAAAGCTTATTATTTATTATGATTTCTAATGTTTAGTATCCCACAACCCAACCTGCCTCAGGTGGCTAACAAAAAGTCATAAAACATATCAATATAAGCATCTAAACATAAACTAGTATAAAATTCATAAAAATAATACATCTTAAAACTGCTGGAGCAAAAAACAAAAAAGCCCCTACCTAACCCCCCACTCCTACCCGTCTTCCCCGCCAAAGGCCTGGCGGAACAGCCAGGTCTTACGTTGTCGGCGGAAGGCGGGAAGATCTGGGGGCAGACGAGTCTCCATGGGGAGGGAGTTCCACAGCCTCGGTGCGGCCACTGAGACCGCCCTCTCCATGGTCGCCACCCGTGACGCTCTTATGAAATGGGACAGGAAAGCAATTCCTAATAAGCTGAGCCTTGGCCAGCCGAAGGTGTCTGATGGCAATACACAGCCGAGGGGCTGCGTGACCCAGGAGTCGTGGTAGTTTCTGGAAGAGAAAGAGAAGGACAGCGTGAATGTTTAAAGGAGGCTAAGGTAGCACCTGGGGAGAGGGGAATGCCTGGGAAGCAGCGGGCAGCATGTGAAGCCATTCGACCGGACCCAGCTGAAAGATGGACTGGAAAGAGTGGGAGAAATCAGTTCAAGAAGAAGAGCCCAGGTAGGGCCATCGAGCTGTGAACGTGGATTTTTGAGCAAGGTAAGAATGTAGAGAGGGAAAATCCTAAGTCAAGTCAGCATTGCGTATTGATTGGCTTTCATTATCTTATGCATCTTCCGCATTTACTCTCAACCTATATTATCTGTTTTAATTCTTATCTAAAACTTTCTCATTATAAAGCTTGTGTCTGTGTTGTTACTGGTCCTGGAGACTGACTGGGGAATCCTCAGTTAGAGGAGCCTGACCCATTTGCTTTTATGCGACTCGGAGGAGCCGCGACAGAGGATTAACCCCTTACGGGCTGGCAAGCTCTAGGGAGAGCGGGCCCCAGTGGTGACCCCCAGCTGATATCGGTGCTGTTTGAGAAAGTGTGTTCACGGTCAGAGCCCCGTCGCCGTCACGGGTGAGGACTTCCATCGTTTGGGCCACTGGTCTCATGTTCTCTCTGGGCTGCCTCCTGCTCCCTCTAGGCTGCCTCGCGCTCCCTTCTCAAGCTGCAGCTTCTGTTGCTTGAGCTGTAGGATGTTTCCACCCGCTCCCCACTCAGTGTACATGTTGCAGGGCACCCATAGGGCACCACTGCAGCCCTGCAACATGTATAGTGGGTGAATGGTGGGTGGGGAGATGCTTGTCTAAAAGCACAACTGCATTTGCTGTGTAGCTTCTGGGGTGCCTCAGGCTCCATCATTCCAAGGCAGGGGTCCCTGCTGTGTTTCACAGTCTCTGATACTCTGGGCTGCTCTTTGGTTTTGCCCTCTTGTCTCCAAGCTCCTGCTCGGACATTCCTCTATCAACTTTTCTTTGCTCATAGAGGACAATCCAGCAGGCAGTACCGTTTTGGCAAACTGACCCTACTCACCCAAGACAAAAACAAACATTAGGAGATTCTGCAAAGACTCTTGTCCGTACACAGTCTTGTTCTGGACACCGATACCATTTGGGGTTCACTGCCTTAGGCTTGCCAATGTGACCAAGATTTTTGGGCTCCCCTCTCTCTGGCTGTCCCCATAAGCACTACTGAACCAGCCACAACAGTTACCCTGCTTACAGTCACCACTGGGCACCGCTCTCCCTAGGGTGTTCCAGCCAGTAAGGGGTTAATTCTCTCTCGCCTGTATCTCAGCAGCTCCTTAGTCGCATGAAAGTAAACGGGTCAGGCTCAACTGCTGAACTGTTTGCAGTTTTTCTAATGTTTAACCTAAACATTTATTATTATTATTATTATTATTTTTACTCTAACGATTACTACTCCTATTCATTTTTATAGCGCTACTAGGTGTATGCAGTGCTTTTACAGTCATATTGGTATCCGGTGCAATTGGTGTCTGGTATGGACGGCCTCCATCTTGTGATCGATTTGGCAAGAGACAGATTAGCGGTGCTGCTGGTATACCGTGCACCTACCTGTTCGGCGGCATCCCTACACGCTCTGGCAGAGCTGGTGTTGGACGTGGTCTTGCGGTCCCCAAGAACTTTGGTCCTGGGGGACCTCAATATTCACGCCAATGCCGGTCTTGGAGGGGCAGAACGTGAGTTCATGGCCGCCGTGGCAACCTTGGGCCTGTCTCAGGTAATCGGCCCGACACATGATGGGGGGCACACCCTGGATCTGATATTTTGTACCGGCCTTGAGGCTGGGGATCCGTTGGTGGGGGAGGTGTTGGTGGTTCCCTTGTTATGAACAGATCATTACCTTCTGTGGGCCAGCCTCCTGGCGCATGTCTGCCAAAGGTGTGGAACCAGTTCGGTTGGTTCACCCCCGGAGATTTATGGAACCAGAGAGGTTCTGGAATGCTATGGGAGGGCTACCCCTTGATCTCGATTGCCCAGTTGCTTGATGACGTCGTTGCATTTTGGAACACCTTGCATTGGAACACCTTGCTGACTGAGGCTATCGACTGGGTGGCTCCTAGGCATCCGCTTCCTTCTCGTCATCACCACAGGCCCCCTTGGTTTACAGAGGACCTGCGGTTATTGAAGTGGAAGGGGAGGCAGTTAGAGCGACAGTGGCACCGTTCTCGGTCTGAAGCCGATAGATTGAAGCATAGAGCAAGTTTAAGAGCCTATGCTGTGCTGTGCGGGCAGCCAAGAAGAGGTTCTTTGCTGCCCTCATAGCATCTGCAAAGTCTCGTCCAGCAGAGCTTTTCCAGGTGGCAAAGAGGGCTGGTCAGTCCGGCCTCCCTCAGCCTGGAGCTGGAATTGTCCAGCGCCCGCTGTGACATGTTTGTTTAGTACTTTGTGGATAAAATCGCTTGTATTCAGCGTGAGTTCAATGCTGCATTTATTGCAGTAGGAGTGGACACCCCGTCTGGTCCTATTTTGTGGGATCAGTTTCAGATGGTGTCGCCCACCAATGCAGGGGATGTTTGGGGGATGTTTGGGGGATGTTAAGGCCACCTCTTGTGAACCTGAACCATGCCCATCCTGGCTGGTCAAGGCCAGCTGGGAGATGCTGGGGCCGCTGTTGGCTCGGGTGGTCAATGCTTCCCTGTGGGGGAGGGCAGAGTGCCGAACCACCTCAAGGAGGATGTGGCGCGGCCTCTGTTCAAAAACCCATCGCTTGACGTTGAGTCCCCGGCCAGCTATCGGCCGGTCTCTAACCTTCCCTTTTTAGGGAAGGTTATTTAACGGATTGTGGCTCAGCAGCTGCGGGAGCATCTGGACCACATCACTTTCCTAGATCCCTCGCAGTCTGGCTTTTGCTCAGGGCGTGGCACGGAGACTGCGCTGGTGGCACTGGTTGATGATCTTTGCCGTGATATGGATCAGGGTCGGTCGTCTCTCTTGATCCTATTAGATCTATCAGTGGCTTTCGATACCATTGATCATGAGATGTTGGTGGTCCGCTTGCAGGACCAAGCCGGGGTGGGTGGGACTGTTCTTGAATGGTTCTGCTCTTTCCTGACCGGACGAACTCAGCAGGTGGTACTAGGGGACTGTTTTTTGTCCCCCCCACGACCTCACATGTGGAGTCCCACAAAGTTCTATTCTGCCCCCTCTCCTGTTCAACGTGTACATGCAGCCACTGAGTGAGGTTGTGACGGGGTTTGGTGTCCTCAATATGTGGATGACACCCAGCTCTATCTCTCATTTTCATCAGACCCCGGCCTGGCAGTCTCGGTGCTTACTCGGTGTTTGGCGGCTGTGGGGGACTGGATGAGGGCGAGCCGTCTGAGGCCGAATCCTGATAAGATGGAGCTGATGCTGGTGGGTAGGGGCAACGGGGTGGAGGCCCCCTTCGTTGATGTGGTGCATCCCCACCCCCTCGTCTCTCAGGTTCGTAGTCTGGGCGTGCTCCTCAATCCCCAGCTCTGCCTGGATGTCCAGGTAGATGCTGTGGCAAGGGGCGCATTTCGCCAATTACATCTGGTGTGTCGGCTTCGGCCATATGTTTCGGACGCAGACCTGGCTACCATCATCCATCCTTCTCGTTTTCAACTGACCCAGGTCCTGCTGCCTCTCTACTCTCCCAATGTTTGGAGGCAGTGGCGGATTGGATGTGGCAGAGCAGAATGAAGCTCAATCCCAATAAGACGGAGGTGATGGTGGTGGGAAGGGCAGGGGAGGTGCTGGCCCTACTAATGGGGGGGAGGGGGGGGGTTCGCCCGCCTGTTGCTCTTCAGGTTCGGAGTCTGGGGGTCGTTTTGGATTCGGTCCTCCGTCTGGATCGGCAGGTGGAGGCGGTGGCTAAAGCCGCCTTTTGCCAGCTGTACGGGGGCTTCGACCTTACTCCAGGAGGGGTTGCCCTCCTGGAGGTCCCTTGGGTATCCCGGGGGGCTACGATGGAGAGGGCATTCTCCATGGCCACACGGTGGCTGTGGAGCTCCCTTTCGGTGGAGGCCCAGGTGGCCCCGGACCTCCCTTCATTTCGACGTTGATGTAAAACCTGGTTGTTCCACCTGGCTTTTGGCGAGGGAGGGGGGTTGGGTGGAGGGTTAAGGGAGGGGGGTTTGGGTTGTTTTTGGCTGCATTTGGGTTGTTTTAAATTGTATTTTATTGTTATGGTTATTATTTGGATATTTTATGAGGTTTGTAAGCTGCCCTCACTGAGCTGCTTGGTCAGGAGGATCGGGCGGGATATAAAAACTTAGAAATAAATAAATATTTTCAGACAGGTCCCTGCCCTGTGGGCTTACAATCTAAGATGGACACGGGTGAGGGGAACGCAAGGAAAGACAAACACAGACACGCTTCCATTTTTACAGATGGGGAAGTCAGGCTGAGAGGCTGTGACTTGCCCAGGCCACCCAGTGAGTTCATGGCTAGGGCAGGATTCAAACCCTGGATCCCCAGGCGCAAATCAGCACCTTACCCACTACACCACACCGGCTCTCAAGCGACAATAACGCAAACAATGTACGTGGTGCTGTAAAATCAGTAGTCGGAGACAAGTCCCTATCCCGAGGTGCTTACAGTCTAGGAAATTCAAAGGAGGGCAGACAGGAGGAGGAAACATAGGGAAAGAGGGAGATATTCATGAAGATGCAGGTGCAGGAAGAGGGGATCCTGAGTGAGGGATTCCTACCCTTTAACCCATTGCTTTTTGCCCTGTCTTCAGCAGGAATGGAAAACAAAAGTTCTCCATCTTTTTATGGCATCTTTTTAAATATTTGAAAACTGTCAACATGTCCCCCTTAATCTTCTCTAGGTTAAGCACGTGCAGTGCCACCAGCCTTTCCTCATGGGAATTGTATTCCAGACCTTGGATCATCTTTGGTGACTTTTTAATGGGTGGGAGGGTGGGTCGGGTCCGTGTGCAGTGGGGTGGAGTGCCGCTGCGTTTGGAGGGGTGCCACAGATCTCAAATTCTTTTCTTTTTTTATTGTTGGTGGGACAGGTAGCTATATATATTAAGAACATAAGAAGTGCCCGACTGGGTCAGACCAATGGTCCATCTAGCCCAGCATCCTGTCTCCGACAGTGGCCAATCACGGTGGCTTGGGAGAAGCATCCAACAGGTCACAATGGGGGATCCATTCCCTGTTGTTTTCCCCCCAGCTCCCGTCATGTTCCCTGATCCTGTCTGGCTAATAGCTGCTAATGGATCGATCTTCCAGAAACTTGTCCAAACCAATTTTAAACTCAGCTCTAGTACTGGCCCTTACCACAGCCTCTGGCAGTAGATTCCACAACCCAGTTATACGCTGAGTGAAAAAATATTTTATTTTATTTGTCTTAAACTTGCCACCCATGATTTTCATGGAGTGTCCCCTAGTTCTAGTACTAGCTGAGAGGGTAAATAACTGCTCCTTGTTTATTAGTTCCACCCCACTCATGATTTTATAGACCTCTATCATATCTCCTCTCAGTCGTCTCTTCTCCAAGCTGAAGAGCCCCAGCCTACCAAGCCTCTCCTCCTACGGGAGCCCTTCCATTCCCTTGATCATTTTTGTTACCCTTTTCTTTATCTTTTCTAGTTCAGCTATGTCTTTTTTAAGATGGGGCGACCAGAACTGCACAGAATATTTGAGGTGCGGTCACACTATTGATTTATATAGAGGCATTATGACATCCTCAGTTTTATTATCTACCCTCTTCCGAATAATTCTTAACATTGTTTGCTTTTTTGACTGCTGCTGCGCACTGCGCTGTGGATTTCATTGTATTGTCCAAAACCACCCCCAGATCCTTTTCCTGAGCGGTAACTCCTAGCTTAGTACCCAGCATTGTGTACGCATAGTTTGGATTATTTTTCCCTATGTGCATCACTTTGCACTTGTGCACATTAAATCTCGTTTGCCATTTAGATGCCCAGATCCCGTTGCAGTTCCTCACAGTCTGCTCGTGTTTTAACTACCTTGAATAGCTTGGTGTCGTCTGCAAACTTGATCACCTCACTCTTAACACCCTTTTCAAATCATTATCGTGGCAAGGGAAAGTCAACTAGTGTTTACATTTAATCACAGAAAAATAGAGATTTTGTTTGTTTTTTATCAGAAACTTTCCAGTTTTTTGGAAAACTAGGAACTCTGCCTATAACTACTCAAGTCTTGGATAGGATGTTTCTGTTAAAACAACCCAAAATAGCACTGGTCTTTTTTGCAACTGCATCACACTGCTGATCGACTCATGTTCAGTTTGTGATCTGCTGTAACGCCCCAAATCCTTCTTGGCAGTGCTGCTGCCAAGCCAGTTATCTCCCATCTTTTACTTGTGCCTTTGTTTTTTTTCCTTTCCTATGTGCAGTACTTTCCATTTGATTTATCTTTGTTGAACTTCATTTTATTTTTTTCATATCTCCAATTCATCAAGGTCATTTTGAAATTTAATCCTCTCTTCTACAGCAAGGGTGGGGAATCGTTTCCCTCCTAGGAGCCACTTTGATAATTAGTGCAAGCCCCGAGGGCTCTGAGGGAGAAGGGGTGTGTGTGTGTGCTTAAAGATCTGTGCCCTGGATCTGCCCTCTGTTCTTGTGGGCACACCCTTATCTCTATTCCTTTCCCCTGAGCTCAGTCTTCAGTGCTTGGAGACAGAAATTTGATTCAGGGGCCAAATAAAAAGTAGCCGGGTGTCACATTTGCTCCCTGGGCCTGGGGAGGCAGAGATGTTTTCTATTCCACAAATGGGAGAGGGAGGAGAGGAGGAGGAGGAGGAGGGGAGTGCTGGAGACTGGGTCCACTGGAGAGGGAAGATCCCTAATCATTTCTCTAGAGGCAGGAGCCTCTCTCTCTCCCTACTTTAACTCACTTCTTTGCAGACTGAAGTACCTCCTCCTTAAGCTCATTTTAGCCTCCTGCTTGTGGAAACACACGTGGTTAAAGCCAATGAGGAGGTAGTGAGCTCCCAAAGAGCACTCCTGTGCACGAACCCTCAGACGAACAGGGAATAGGTGTTGGGTCTTTAACATCTAGAAGTAACCAGTTCCAATCTAGCACCCAGTTCAGGGGAGCTGACTGTGTGTGTCAGGGGCGGGGAGGCTGGGGAGTGGGATATAGGATCTTTCACCTGTAGCATATGCCAGTTCAAATCTGGCCCCAGGGTGGGAGGAACTGGCTGGTTCTCAGGGTTGGCCAGTGGGGCCGTTGAGATTAAACTCAACTGCTTCACTTTAATCTCTAGGGCCCTACTTCCAGTCCAGCCCCAGATAGAAAGCATTTCTCCAAGATCCCCCAGGAGGAAGAGTGTTATGCTCTGCGCCATCCAGCCCTGCCATCCATTTGTGTAGCAATCTCGCACTCCTCTGGCCTCCAAGAGGCCTGCAGGGAATGAGCTGAGCCAGGGAACATCCCACCCATGCTCAAAGAGAATGAAAGGACAAGCCGCACAGCTGAGCTTTCGAAGCAGCATCCTGTGATACCCGAGGCAGCAGCGATTGAGAAACATGTGTTCTCATCTCTGGGAATAAAGAATTTAATTCCAGACACAAGGCTGTCTCTCAGCCACCCATGCGGACCAAAATGCCAGCTATATATCATCAGTTTCAGAGGAAATTGAATCTCAGAGCTACAGACCTGACCTCCTGGTGCTGTCGGTTTTGGGTGCCTGCTCAAATCCATGTTCCCATTCAGGGGGCTCAAGGCCAGGCGACTAGAACAGACGAGAGAAAGCATGTCAGTTCTGTTTAGAAAACTCCCAGCTGGCAGCTTGCCTCCCACTTTCCTTCTGTTTGTCTTAGCTGTGGTGGAAGAGGGGCTGTAATTCTCCTGGATTCGCTCCACATTCACACCCACAGGTCAGCACATTGGGTGTCTTTAGATGGACCAGGGGCTGGCCACCCCAAGAACTGCTCTGGGGGTGCACCCCCACATCTGCCTGTGTCCAGTCCTGCCTGCACCGGGTTTATACAGACCTGGCAGCTGCCGTGGCCTGCAGTCCGACCGTACGATGCCCCCCCTCCCTCACACTATAGAGCTGTGGGCAGACCGCTCGATGCTCTAGGCTGCCGTCTGTAGCTTTATGCCATTGCCCGAGGCAACCCCCAGCCGGGAGTGGAACGGCAGCAGCCGTTCACAGCTCCACCCCTGGCCGGTGCCCCAGCTTTGGGCAGTGTGCTCCGCTGGCAGGCAGTGCTCTGGAATGTTCCAGAGCACTGCTAGCAGGGCTGGAGCAGAGCAGGCTCCGCTTCTGCTCCGCTTGCGCCTTTTCACAGACGGGCCCCCCCGGCTGTAAGACAGAGCAGAGCTGTGGCTGCTGCCCGTGTTGTTTGCAATTGACGTTTGTATCATTTAGGGCCCTGTTCGGGCTCCCTCTGGGAGTACGGCTTTCAAATCACTGAGGACTACTCGTGGAGGAGCGTATAAGTCTGGCAGAATCTGACCCGGCCTCTCCTGTGACTAGCTAATATATCTGTTAGGTTCAGTATCTATGTACGGCTTGCTGACAAACCTCCTGNGCGTTGGAGGGGGCAGGCTTGCCTGCCCCCTCCGACACGGATTAAAAAGCATGGCAAGCAAGTAGACGAGCGGCAAGAAAGGCGGCTGATCAAAGGATCAGCCGCCTTTTTTGTCTCGTCTATAAACGCCCTAAGTCTGGCAGAATCTGACCCGGCCTCTCCTGTGACTAGCTAATATATCTGTTAGGTTCAGTATCTATGTACGGCTTGCTGACAAACCTCCTGCAGGGTTAGACTGACTCCAGCAGGTACATATCTGAGTACCCCTGTCTGGAAAGCTTTCTCCATGTACGCTCCCGCTAAACCTGGCTTGCACAGAAGTACGACTCAATTCATAAGAACAAACCTACCCGGGCAGCTCAGTTGGTGCAGATGATGAACACCAGGAGGCACCAGGTGCCTGCTGAAGAAGCTGTCTTGGGACTGTCATGTGACTCCCCGGAACATACATGGTTTCGCTGCCCTCGCAACCTGCTGATCAAAATACAAACCGGCCAGCATCAGATCCCGAGTTGGGGGTGTGTGAGAGCTTAATAGCTATAGCCTCCACAGCTGGGCACTGCTCAGCTTTCCTCAGGACTGATTGTCTGGTATCGTCTCCCCTTCACTGTTGCGCTCAAGCGGGCCATCACTGTGGCGAATCCCACCACGTTGGCGGGAGGGGCCAACAGCGCGCGGGGGCGGGAACAGCTAGGCTGAGTGGTCAGATCCCGCCCAGCCTCTGTCTAAGGCTGGACACAGAGCAGCGTGGAGCTCTGCCAGCCTGCGGTCAAGCCAGAGGCCCAGCTTGTGAGTCCTTGTCCCGGAAGGCCCTGAGGCCTAATAAAGAAGTGTGTTGACAGCTCGGTGGTGTCTATGAGTATGTGGGGGGCCCCGCTCAGTCCCTCATCCTCATCCTGATCCTGCCCACAGCCCCAGGCAGGAGACCCAGCCGAGTTTCCCGTGTCCCAGTCACACGCTACAATCAAGGCGCAGCTTGGAATTCCCCACTTCCCCATGATAAGAGCAACGGGACCATCTAGTTTGGAATTCTCCTCTCTCACCAGACCGTACCAACGGGGCCACCTAGCTTGGTGGGCTCCCCTGTAAGGTGGCCAGATATGCACATTTTAGAGGACACTTATGAGAAATACAGGTTGCAGGGCTGCATGGCCAGCCACCCTAGCTCCCACACCTCCGACCTCAGCCTACAGGAAAATTAGCAGCTTGAGCTTTCCCTCCTTGGAACTGTAGGTTTGTCAATCAGGTCTCCAAGGGCAAATCCCCCAATATGTAGGTGAACTTTACTTAAGCCAGGGGTGGGGAATCTTTTCCCTCCCACAGGCCACTTTGAAAATTAGCACAAGCTCTGTGGACCAGATAGGAGGGTGTCTTTTTTGGTGGGGGGGTACTTAAGGGGTGTGCTCTGGATGGGAGGGAAGGGGAGGGTCCAGATGAGAGATGTATGCTATGGACCTGCCCCTTCTCCTTGAATACATGCCCTCCTCTCTGCTGCTTTCCCTGACCTCACTCAGCACTAGAAGGTAGGGCCTGGATCCAGGGGCTAGATTCAGGGATTGGAAAAGGGCCAAATGAAATAGAGCTGCAGGATGGATTTGGCCCCTGAGCCAATAGGTTTCCTATCTCTGACTTAAGGTAACAAGGGGCCTCCCAGGTCTGTCAGATGAGCTACCCACCTGCCATAGTTTGAAGGTGAAAGGCATGCTCCGGCTGCAGCAGGAAGGGTGGTGGCATAGGAAGAGCAGGGGTGAACCAAGGGGCTTGGGGTGGGTGCCATTTTCTTAAAGCCCAAGGCAGCCTGGTCACATTAGGGCAGTGGGGGCGAGGCAGCCAGGAGCCTTCCTAGAAACCAAGGCAAAAGAGAGAGAGACACAAATATCAGGGGACAAATGCATGTGACTATGACAAGCTTGGATACAGCAGCTTCCTCCGACATTCTATTCCTTTATCCTACAGGCACTTCTTCCAGGCCAGAGACAGCAGGCTCGGCTGGCTTGGTGCAAGAGCACTGAGGACTAGAGTAGGGGGTGGGTATTTCCCCTCTAAGTGACACTGGTTTCCAATTCAGAAAACTGCCTAGCTCAGCAGTTATGGGGATGGGATAGGGGATCTTTTCTTTCCAGTGGGATGCCAACTTCAATCCATTCCATGTTCAGGGAGTCTGGCTGGCTCAGAGGAATCGGAAAACTGTGTACATGGTCCTTGTATCACCATTTCCAATCCTCCTGTGGTGCTGAGGTTAGTCTGGAATTTTCTCCTAAAACACGGGAAGGCGCCTGGCATTCATCACCCCCACAAGAGTGAGCCTGGAAATTAGGGGTGTGCCATTCGTTTTTGTTCTTTTAATTACTAAAACAAACAAAGCCTCATTCGTTTTAGCAATTAAAATACAAAGCTGGATGACAAAGGCAACGAAAACAGAGGAAAGCAAACAAAAAGGGGATCCATTTTTGTTATAAAAATAATAAAAAACCTGCACATGCGCAAAATGGCCACCGAGGCTTTTCCACACACGCGCACCCTTGCCGCCAACGCTGCTGGTGCCATTTTGGAAAAGAGCCCACGTGTACAGAATGAGGTGGCTATTTTGTGTATGCACCGTGATTTTTTATTTTTTTTAAAAAAATTAATTTTTGTTTCACCAAAAAATCACCAGCACCATTTTAGAAAAGGGAGCGCATGTGCAGAAAGGGCTGGCAGCCATTTGTGTGTGTACAGTGATTTTTTTTAACAATTGATTTTATTTTTATTATTTTTAATAAAATAAACTAAAATGAAAATTGAAAAACAATGAAAAGAACAAAACCGGCAGAGTTAAAACTAAAATGAAAACAATGTGTCTGCTACGCCCCTACTGGAAATATCTTTCCCAGCCTGGCATACCCCCCTCAAAGAAATGGCCTCATTTGAGATCTTGCCAGTTGCCAGGGGTGAAGCAACAGCAGCCCCAGTCAGTGATTCTGTTCCCTCTTCTTACCTTTCGGGCAGATTTATGCTTCTGGTGCCCAGTTGGCCCTGCAGCCCCATAACCAGTGTGTCTGTACTCTGGGTCTATGGAAAGTGGCCCTGAATTTTCCTCCTTGTTGTCTGTGGGATGAAGGAGAGATGGGTCCATGAGTTGCTTGGTGCAAGAGGGTGGCTGACCAGAACTCCTGCAGTAAGAGCAAAACCTGTAGGGGTGAGGAACATTTTCCCCTTCAGGGACCACCTTGAATGTTAGTGCCCCCTCTGACGGCCACAAAGAAGTTCAGGGTGAAGGTGCTTAAGGCGTGTGTTCTGGATGAAGAGGTTCCAGATCAAGGTTCTGTGGCATGGATCAATCCACTACTCTTGTGCACATGTCTTCATCTCAGCTCTCTTAGCCCGAGCTTGCTATTTCAGTGCTTGTGGGCAGAAACTGGATCCAGGAACAAATACAAACTAACCGTGGGCTGCATTTGATTCCTGGGCCTGAGGTTCCCCAGTTCTGCTGTTGCAGCAGCAGTGTAGCTTTGGGGAAGATACATACCTGCGTCTCCTCTCTGCACCTTGTTCCCTTGGTGGGGACTGCCCACGCTGAGAGAGTCTGCAGTGCAGTTCATCCTGAGTTGCAGCAAACCACTGGCCAGCTGTTTCCTTAGCTCCATCTCCTGCTGTCTGCGCAGGGCCACCTGGGCAGCCATGACCTGACGTCGTTGCCTGCAATTTGAAAAAGGGAAAAGTAATGCAAGCCCAGCCCCCAGTGCAAGGTGACCCCCGCCCCACCCCCCCAGCACCCATCTTGGATAATGGGGTCAGCAGCACAGGCCTGGAGGGTAGAGTGCCCTCTGCTGAGTTACTCACATTGCACCTGGAGCACCCATGTGAAACACTGGAATCAGGACTGACTCAAAGGGGAAATCACTCCCTAATGAGTCCTACTTCCTGCTGCTTACAACATAACGTCCCCCAATGCCCTGATGGGGCGTAACACCCAGCACCGACTTCAAGGGAAGAGCACCCCCTCCAGCCCCCTCCCTGGCACGTACAGAATGAGGATGCATTTATCACACTGGCAGCCCTGAAACTGGCAGCTCTTCTTGTGGCCTTTCAACAGGACTCTGATGCCATGGTTGCGGCAGCGGGCGCAGGTGGGGGACCGGATGGGGACAGGTGGGGCGAGGTCCTCCTGGATACTGCTGTCGTCCGTGGTAGAGTCTGAGGGGCAGCATTGGATAGGCGAGGTGGTTGTGATACCGGGGTCGTCCTCGTCCTCCATGATCTGTGAACCTGGGAGGGGAGAAAACACATTTCCTTAGGGAATGTACGGTCTCCCCCCCCCCCTCATCCTCAGCAGAGCTGACTGCGAATCCTCTCCGTGTATCAGCCTTGTATAGAACGGAGTGAGGGAACTGGGCTCCATCTCTTATCTCCCTACGCTCATCCTGTGTAATAAGGATGCATCTCACACAACTGCCCTGGCCACCTGAGCAGGCCCTCAGCCCAATACATGTCCCCCCCCACCCTCTGACTCTGGGTCTGAATTGCTCCCTTCCTGATTCACAAAGCTGACCTATCCAGCTCACTCTTTTGACAGTGAGATGGAGGAGAGGCGTGCGGAGATGATGGGGGAGGGAGATATGTAGCCAGGAAGCATCTGTTGGGATTTGGGAGTCTCCTGTGGCTGGATTGGGGGTGGGGGGCTGATGTCACCATAGAGATGGCGGGAGGGGATGATGTCATGTCACCCTGCTGCTGTGAGAGAGTGATGTCACAGATGCGGGTGTGATGTCACCATGGGAAATGTATAGAGGAATGCTATGAGCAGCAGGAGACTGCAGCAGGCAATGGCACCTTGGGGGGACTCTCTGGGGTGGGAGAGAGGCCCCTACAGGGTGAATATGGAGGAGTGTCTCTTTGGGGGCAACTGTGGGTGATGTCCCCATAAGGTGTCTGAAAGGATGATGTCATCATAGGAGGGGTATGACATCACGTTGCTGGGGGGTATTTCCTGTGGGGCAGCTGGGGGTGGGATGATGTCACTGCAAGAAGAGTGGGGCAATGCCTCTGCCCCAGTACCAGGTATGTAGGGTGGGGGGGGGGGAAGCAGATGTCAGACAGACTTTAAAGCCTATCTGCATTCTAACTGAATTTAATCAGTCACTGCCTACTTCAGCGTTCAGCAGCCAATCTCAGAGCTTCTTTCATACTCCTTTTAGATCCTGAGCCAATCACAACACTTCTCTTATCTTGGTTCCATCTTCTTCACCAATCAGAAGCAGCCTGCCTCCTCCCCCCCCCTTGTCAATTTCGGGGCAGCTTTGACCGCATTCTCGCTTAAGCGCGCTCGAGCGACTGCTCCTCTCCCGCTCTTGGTGGAAAAGAGCCAATCAGCGACGAGCGCGAGAACGG
>QEPC01012618.1:503313-561410 GCA_003113815.1 Sphenodon punctatus | reverse complement strand
TTCCCAGCTCTGGAGGAGGTTGAGTGGGTTAGAGCAGGGAGGGCTGGGACTTGGGACTCTTGGGTTCTGTCCCCAGCTCTGGGAGGGGAATGGGGTCTTCGCGATTTGGCCTATGCTGCCTCTGTGTCCTGATGGGTCTGTTGGTGCCGTTGCAGGTTGAGGAGACCAAGTTCTCTCGATTCTTCCTCCTGAACGTGCTACTCAGCAGCGTCTTCGTGTACAACACCAAGGACAACAGTGACTTCCAGAGCCAGCTGAATTGCCTGACGTATCCTTCACAGCAGAGCACCCAGCCCACCCACTCGGTGGAGCCAGTCCCCTCATCCTGGTGCCAGACTGGAGCTGTGGGTAAAGAGCCCCCTGATAACTAGGGTTGCCATAGACGCACATTTTTCCCCGGACGCTTACGAAAAGCACATATTGCAGGCCCTGCGTTGGCACCGTGTGCCTGGTGAAGCCGTCTTCCAACACTGCTACCCTGAAGGTGAGCCCAGCGGCCTTGCGCCTTTCTCCAGAGCCTCGCCTGCCCCCTGCAAGTCGTTGCTATCTTTGGGACCGCGCCTTAGGCACTGATGCAGGCCCTGCAACATGTATTTTTCATAAGTGTCCTGGAAAAGCATGCATATATGGCAACCCTACTAATAACCCTATGCCCTGGGCCAACCAGCGCCCCCACAAGGGGTTGGATTTCAGTTAGCACCCTCTAGAAGGGAGAGGCCCTGTATCTCATTCCCTGAACCCTAGAGCCAGCCAGTGATTCGATCTGGTGTTGGATCTGAGCCAGCACCCCCTGTATCCTATTCTGGATAGCCCCTGAATAGGATACAGGGAAAGGCCCTGTATCCTGTTCATTGACCCAATGAGTCAGCAAGTCCCTACACCTGGGGCTGGATTCGAGCCAGCGCCCCTACAGGGGAAAGGCCTATATTCCATTCATGGACTCCGCCAACCCCTCTCCATAGTGTTATTCCAGGCCCTTTTGCCGTTGCTTTTCCTTCACTAGCGCCCTCTGCAGGTATGTGACAGAGCTGCCCCATAAGGTGCGTGTCGTGAAGGACTGCCCCGAGGAGAACGATTTCCTGCTCAACGGCATCTTGCCTGACTTTGTGTGGTGCCTGCGTGACATGGCGCCTGGTTCCGTTCTGGAAGAGGTGCTCCAAAATGCGGACAGTGGCATGGATTGTATTCTTGACTCTCTTACAGGTGTGTGGGGTTTGGGACCCCCTCTGCTTATCTCTCCCCCACCCCACCCCCAATCCAGTGCTGAGAAGGTGAAACCCGGTTTACAGGCCAACCCCCCATCCCTCAGCAGCGTCTTCATGTACAACAATCTGGCAATAATCTGCCACAAAATTCCAAAGCACGAAAACAAACAATAGAAAACATGGGATACTGTAATGTTATAAAAAATATAATGAAATATATTGAATAAATCAAAATATCGATTAGTCAGTTCCAGTATAATCAGACCCATGTGAAAGGATCAAGTGTCGGTAGTACCAATATCCAAAGTCCAATGTCAAATAATATCTGTGTCCAACATGTTTCGATCGTAGATCTTCATCAGGGACAAATTTACACAGAAATCTGAAATAAGTTTCAAAGATATTTGGAAAAAAAAAAACCCAGGAATATTTTAAATGCGTTTCTATATAAATATACTCTGAACACACATATGAATTTGTATTAAACTCTAATTTTCCAAGGAAAAAGTTAACAGATGTTACAGATCTTTTATAAAACTAAGTGACTAATCCATCTAACAGAAGTAAGTTATCTAGAGGTTCTCTACACGTTATAAACAGTTCTTAATAAACAATTGTCTCAAAATATCCATGCAAAGGTTAAAGGATTCTCAGAGTGTAATTAACAATATACAGAATTTTATAAAGAGGTTCTATAACGTTTTTAAAAGAAAATGTTTAAAGGAATCTATATGAACATTACCCCTACCTGGAGGAATAGTAAATCAAGAGATATCAAAATAAAACCAAAATCCTGCATCAAATTGTAAAAATAAGAACATAAGTGTGCATATGTGTGTCTGTACACACACACACAAATATACATGTATTTTACATTAAACTATGAAAACGCAGAAAACCTAAAAATACCTTTCAATATTTACTGCCCTCCCCACAGTCTCCTGCCTAACCACAACCAAGCCAAGCACGTGCACCTGAGACTTCGCATCTGCTTGAATGTTATTTATCCCTTGTCTCTCCCTATGTCCCCTCTCCTTGCCTCCCCCCTCCGTGTCTATTAGATTGTAAGACGTAGGCAGGGACCACATCTATCTTATTGCTTTGTAAAGCACCAGGTACACAGCTGGCGCTATACAAATGCTTATAATAATAATAATTAATAATAAAGCAGTCTGTCTGTAAGGATCTAGAAAACAATACAATTTAGATTTGTCAAGAATAAGTCATGCCAAACTAATCTCTCCTTTTTTGTTCAAGTTACTAGTTTAGTGGATCATGGGAACACCATGGACATAATATATCTTCATTTCAGCAACGTATTTGACAGGGTCACCTATGATATCCTTGTTGACAAGCTGGTAAAATGTGGACTAGATGATACTGCCATTTGGTGGATTTACAGCTGGTTGAAGAATTGTATTGAAAGAGTGCTCAACAATAGCTCCTCCTCAATCTGGAGGGAGGTATTGAGACGGGTGCCGCAGGGTTCTGTTCTGGGCCAAGTACCGTTCAACATCTTTCTTAATGACTTGGATGAAGGAGTAGAAGGAATGCTTATCAAAACTGGGAGGGATAGCTAACCCCTTAGAAGACAAAAATAAAATTCAAAATGAGCTTAATAGGTTGAAAAACTCTGCTGAAACTAACAAAATGAAATTTAACAGCGATAAATGTAAAGTTCTGCATTTAGGAAGGAAAAATTCAATGCACAAGTATAAGATGGGTGATACCTGGCTTGGCAGCAGTACATGTGAAAAGCATCTAGGAATTGTAGTTGATCACAAATTGAACACGAGTCAGCATTGTGATGCAGCTGCAAAAAAGGCTAATGCAATTTGAGGCTGTATTAACAAAAATGTACTTTCCAAGTCACAAGAAGTAATAGTTCCACTCTATTCTGCGCTGGCCAGACCTCATCTGGGGTACTGTGTTCGGATCTGGGTGCCGCACTTTAAGGACATCAACAAATTGGAATGGGTTCAGAGAAAGGTAACAAAGATGGTCAGGGGTCTGGAACCCAAGTCCTATGAGGAAAGTTTGAAGGAACTGGGAATGTTTAGCCTAGAGAAGAGAAGACTAAGGAGACATGATAGTGGTCTTTGGATACCTGAACGGCTGTTGCACAGAAGATGGCAAAGACTTTTCTCTGTTGCCCCTGAGGGGAAGACTAGAAATTATGGGTTTAAATTACAAGAAAGCAGATTTTGGTTAAACATTAGGAAGAAGTTGCTAACGGTAAGAGCTGTTTGACAATGGAACAAATTGCCTAGGGAGGTGGTGGGCTCTCCTTTGCTGGAGGTTTTCAAACAGAGGCTGGACGGCCGTCTGTCAGGGATGCTGTAGCTCTGGATTTCCTGCTTTGAGCTGTTGAACTAGATGTCTTTTGAGGTCACGTCCAACTCTTATGACTGCATTCACACCTGTGGCGGTGGCCCAGTCCGTGCAGATTTTGGCTCCGGGAGAGAACCCGGAAGCCAAAATCTGTGCAGGATTTGGCCGGTGCAAAAGCAAGCTTTGACGGCAATTACCTGGAAAAGTGCAGGGCTGGATTTCCCTCCTCTGTACTTTTCCAGGTAATTGTTGGCAAAGTCGCACAGGGGGGCTTTCGCACCAGCCAACCCCCCTGCAGATTTTGGCTTCCGGGTTCTCTCCCAGAGCCAAAGTCTGCGCAGACTGGGCCACCACCGCAGGTGTGAATGCGGTCTATGACTCTCTTCTGTATAACCCATCTGTTGTTCCATGGCAGCCTATGGGGTAACCCTCGCTGCCTGTTTTCCTTGCAGATTTCGAGGACTCCCCAGCTGGCTGCGTACAGAGACTCTTTCGTACCCAAAAACCTTTCTGTTTCTGCTCCCCTTGGATGGATGGTGAGGGTGGGGATGAGCCAGGCCCCCCAGATGAGCTTCACCCCATTTTCCAGGTGCAACTGGAGCTTTTTAAAGATTATGCTCTGAGCAGGCAGCCCAAGACACTGGCGGGGAACAATGTGGATGGGAAATGTAAGTCTGGGACTGTTTGCGGGCTGGGGCAGAGGGTGCTCAGCTTTGTGCCAGAGGTGCTGGTGCCTCTCTCCTGTTTGATATGCTGCTTTATTCTCTCCTTTAGCCCTGGCTAGTTTTCTGGAGTGGATTGTGGATGCTCTGTCTCTGGATGAGCTGATCCTCCTGGATGAGATCTGTGACAGCTTGCAGGGGGCGCACACAAAGGTTAGGCCCAGGGCTGAGTGCAGTTGGGAGACCTTGGAATGGAGGAGGGAGGGTGGATTTACTATTATAGTATATAGCCCCAGCAGTGGATCTGGCACTGACTGAACCACAGGACAGCCTGCTACTTTCTCCACTTCTGGGGGTCCTGCAGTAGCCCCTGTTTTCACCAGGGCAGGGTGCGAAGCCCCCACTCCCTCTGCAGGTCCCCATCTAGGGCCAGCAGTGGGGCAGACAAAGGGGCCCCTCTTTGCCTGGACCCCGCAAATTCTAAGGTCGGCCTTTCACTGGACAATCCTTAATTGGAAACAGTCCCCTGCCCTTAGGCTGTCTCTTATACACATCTAGATGTGTATAAGAGACAGGATGGAGACAGGGATACATGCACAGAGCAGAGAAGTCGTAAGTACATGTGCTTAGCTTAGTTACAGGGGGGGCTGAGTGAAAGGATGGAAGAGGGATCTGTGATGGTTGGTACCAGGGCACCAGTACATCCTGATAGCTAGGGGTCCCCTACGTCCCATTTCCCCCCGGGGCATACCTTTTGAATCGATATCTGAAAATCACAACTGGTATTTTATTCACACACGTTACTTGCTATTATTATTTTACTCACCCTATTTTAATCTACATTAAGAAACTTAATGCAATTTTGAGGGGTCCCCAATTGTACCTCCATTTCCCCTTTCCTGAGACCTGGCTGGCACAGGCACTCACACTGCGACAGTGAGGCAGGACCTGGCAGGGGGTGCTTACCCAGCTACAGTACAGGCTGAGAGACTGGGGTGTAGGACCTTCAGTGACCTGTTGGGGGCACTTGTACAGCTACTGCATCAGTCTGGGGGAAATCAGGATACAGGACCTGGGATATGGCCTACGAGGGTGTGTGCGTGCTCTCCCTACAGCCCAGGCCAGAGGACTTGGGGATCCTCACAGTACCCTGCAGGGGGAGTCGCACAAAAGCAGCTCAGAGGTGGGTGATGGGCTACAGGAATGGAGACTCCCAACACAGGAAGCCAAACAGGCACCCTCTGCTCCTGACAGGAAGGCAGAGAGAGCTCCATGGACCAGGAGCCCGATCTCTACATGGCACCCTCAGAGAGAAGAGAAGTAGCTGTTGTTTCCCAGGCCCCTGTGTGGGAACCCAAGGTAGGCAACTGAGCACCCTCAGGGAACCTCCATGGCTTGGGGCAAAGGGGGATGGGGACCCATAGGAAGGTACAACCTCTGATCCTAAGTCCAGCCAGCCTTGGTGCCGACTGACCTGGGTGGTGTGGGTTGTGTGACGTGGGGTCCCGATCCTGCTAGGAACTGCACTGAGATCCAGCAGTTTTCTCTGACACCAGAGAAGAGAGAGGCTGTCTGGGAGCTGGTGCCTCCTAGAGGGGAAGGCCCTGCATCTTGGGGCCTGCTCCCATCTTACACCACCTATTCCCCCCACACCTTGAGCTGCATCAGAGCCAGCGCCCTCTGGAGGAAGCTGTTACCAAATCCCCTTAACCAGGGCCTGGGTTAGAGACGGTGACCCCAGAGGGGAAAGGCCCTATTGCCCCACCATTGCCAGATGCTGGTCCAGGGGCTGCCACCTTCCTGCAGGGCTGGCGGTTCTGTGGCTTTGTGGCTAACCCCTGCTCTCCTCCCATCCAGAGAGAGACCGCCGTGCGGCTGCAGAACACTCCACCCTCCCGGCTGCGACCCCCCCAGGTAAGTCCAGCAGCCCCCAGAATTACAGCCTTCCTAGGCCCAGAGGTGGAAGGGGCCGCTCTCCCTGAAGGTTACTCACGTCTCACCTTCTCTTTCCCAGGCGACCCCTGGCATGGACCAGCCTGGCTTCATGGAGAAACCGATGTGCCTGATAGAGAACAGGCTGGGCCAGGAGCTGCAGGTGAACCAGGAAGCCCTGAGCATTCTGTGCAGCATCCAGCAGCCTGTGGTGGTGGTGGCCATCGTGGGCTTGTACCGCACCGGCAAGTCCTACCTCATGAACAAGCTGGTGGGGAAGGACCAGGGAGGTGAGGATCCAGGGGTTGCTGCGTGGGTCTGGGCTGGGGGAGGAGAGGGGGGTTGACCTAGGTGGGCCCATGCATTTGATCTGGGATGGGGGAAATGGGTCCATTGGCTGGTGTGGATGTGGCAGGAATTGCTCTGCCTACACAGACTCATTGACCTGATCCGGAGAGGGGGGCGGTGGAAGCAGCACCTCTGCCAGGGAGGTGCCTGCTTTCTGTCTCCCGCTGCAGTTTGCTGCTCTAGAAACAGGATTGAGGGCTTTTCATGGTCCCAAAGGAGACTAGATCAGAGGTCACATCTTAACTCTGCCCCCAGGTTTCTCCCTGGGCGCCACAGTGCAGGCAAATACCAAGGGGATCTGGATGTGGTGTGTCCCCCACCCCTTAAAGCGTAGGCATACCCTGGTGCTGCTGGACACGGAAGGACTGGGTGACGTGGAGAAGGTGAGTGGCTGGCAGGGAGCTGAATCCCAGGGAGGTGAGTGGGGAGGCCAGGACGTGGGCTCCATGCATGGGAGAGACCTGCAGGGATCTGCATTCCCCCAGCTAGGGTGCAGCTCTGGGTTGGGGGATGGACAGGGGGAGGGAGCTAGGTTCCGGCTCCACTGCTGCCCATACTGGTGCGTCTCACTGTGTCCCTCCCCTCAGAGCAACGAGAAGAACGACTCGTGGGTCTTCGCTCTCTCTGTGCTGCTCAGCAGCACCTTCGTCTACAACAGCATGGGCACCATCGACCACTTCGCCTTGGAGAAGCTGCAGTATCCTGCCGTGGGGACCTAGGGAGCCTGGGGATCTCCAGGGCCAGATTAACACAGGGGCTGCAGCACGGGGTCTTGGATTAAGAGGGACCTTCTAAAATATCCCTCTATTCCTGGTCCTTCTCTTATTGGCTTGGGGCTTCCTCTATCTCCCTTCCCATCTCCTGCCCTCTTGCTCTCTGTGAAACAGCTGATCAGTGAGGAACAAGCCAGCCCTCCCACTCCAGCATTGCAATTGGAAGCGGATCCATTCCTCGCCGATCAGCTTTCTACCAGGGAGCAAGCCAGCCCTGAAGCTGGAACAATTCTGCTGTTGTGAATTACTCAAAGGGCTGACTTGTGCCCACCAAGTTCTGGTCAGGGTGGGAGAGGAGATTTTGTTGCTCCTGTGAGTAGGGCCATGGGACCCTGCTGAGAGCAGGTCCTGTTGCAGGGTTCTGAATGGGGAGTCCATGGAGAGCGGCTGGGTGACCAGCATTCTGTGCCCCCTGGGCGTGGTGGCAGGATAGGGCTTTGTGATGGCCTAGGCAGGACGTGAGGTCCCTTCGCAGCCCTATTTGGCCAATCCCACATGCCCACTGCTGTGATAATCCCATAAACCCTCTCTGGGGGGAGCCGGAGTCTCTATTTCCTTAGCCAGGCTCCCAGCTACGTGACGGAGCTGACGGAGCGCATCAAGGTGAAGGCCTCGCCTGGTGGGAGTGGTGAGGAGAAGGAGGAAGATTCAGCTGAGTTCATCCGGTTCTTCCCAGGCTTTGTTTGGGCTGTGCGGGATTTCGCCCTGCAGCTAGTGCTGGATGGGCGGCCCATCTCCGAGGATGAGTATCTGGAGAACGCCCTGCGGCGCAGAGAAGGTGCGCAGAGAGACTGGAGATGCCAGCGAGAGTGGCAGGGCCCATTGGTCTCATGTGAAACATGGCAGGAAGGGGATATTGGTCTCTGTGGACCCTGTGATCCGATATAGGGCAACAGGAAGCCATGGGGCATACTGGGCTGGATGGGCCACTGGTCTGATCTGGGATGGGGCCTGTGAATGGGGGATACTGGGTAGGGCCCACTAGTCAGATCCATTGCAGCAAGGAAGGGGCACAGTGCCCTCGATGGACCTGTGGGGCAGGAATGGGGATGTCAGGGGGCATGTAACCTTGTGCTTGGTTCCCTCCTAGGCGTCCCCGAGAAGCTGGACCTGCCCAAGAAGTACCTGCGCCAGTACTTCCCCAGCCGCAAGTGCTTCACCTTCGACCGCCCGGCCTCACGCAATGACCTGCCATGGCTGGAGGAGCTGCCTGAGTCGAAGCTGAGTCGTGATTTTGTAGAGCAGACGCACCGCTTCTGCAGCTACATCTACGAGCACTCGCAGGCCAAAGCCATCCAGGGAGGGCATGTGATGACAGGGGCATGTGAGTGTGTGTGTGTGTGGGGGGGGGCATCCTTGGGGATGGAGAGGTCAGGACATTCCCCAATAAGGGGTGAGGGGGATAGATTGAGATGTACCTGAGGGGGGAATAGGCACGTTCTTGAGAGAGAGGTGGGGGGTGACTTGAGGTCAGGGGCTGGGGAGCAGTCAGTAAATGATGGGAGTTCAGGAAGTGTGGATGGACAGCGGCTCCTTCCCTCCACTCTCCTAGAAGAGAGAAGCAACAAAAATGATCAGGGGTATGGAACGGCTTTGAGGCAAGGAGAGGTTTGCTAGGTTAGGGCTCTTCAGCTTGGAGAAGGGGATATGATAGAAGAATCATGTGTGGTGTGGAACAAGTCAATAAGGAGCGGTTAGTTCCCTCTCAATCCTAGAACTGGGGCACACGCCATGAAACTCAGCACATTTGAAACAAGCGAAAATATGTTTTCACCCAATGCACAATTAACCCGTGGGACTTGTTTCTAGAGAATGTGGTCAAGGCCAGTAGTAGAGCTGGATTTATACAAGGGTTGGTTGTGGGGAGGGAGGCAACCTCTGAGTGTCAGGAGCTGTGACTGAACAGCAGGGAATGGATCACGCCATTATGACTTGCTGGGTGCTTCTCCCAAGCAACAGAGGGCGGCCACTGTCGGAGACAGGCTTAACGTACCATAGCTCTGACCCAGGATGGCACTTCTTACCTCTTTTAGTGCTGGGGAACCTGGCAGTGACCTACGTGGATGCCATCCGCAGCGGAGCTGTGCCCTGCATGGAGAATGCGGTGCTGGTTCTGGCCCAGATTGAGAACTCGGCTGCCGTGCACGAGGCCATCACCCGATACAAAGAGATGATGGAGCTTCTGTTGGGGCTGCCCACAGACACCTTGGAGGAGCTGCTGGCGGCACACAGTGAGAGTGAGAAGGAGGCCATCCAGGTGTTCATGGCCCGCGCCTTTCGGGATGAGGATCAGGAGTATCAGACACAGCTGGCGGTACTGACAACCCCCCACTGCCTTGGGCATTGGAATATCCCCGCCCCTCCCCCCAAGGGAATGAGACGCAGGGCTTGGCTGGCTCTGGGAATGGGATACAAGGCTTTGTCCCCTGGTGGGGACGGGGGGAGGGGGTGCTGACTCTGGTCCAGCCCCACGTTGGAGGTATTGACTGGCTCAAGGGGGCTGAGTAATGGGAACATGGCTCCAATCTTGGTGCAGTTCAGAGAGATTGGCTTGTAGCAGACCCATAGCTAGGACATTGGAACAGAGTGTGGGGGAGGCTGCATGACCAGGAGGGGCAGTTTGTTCAAACCATGAAACCAAGGGGAAAACCTAGAACATAAGTTATTGCTACAGGAGGAGGGAGGGGGAACAATTTCAGGGACAAATTTGTCATCTCGCCTTCCTCCTTAGCTATGGGCCTGGCTCATAGGATCAGGGAAAGGGATATGGGGCCTTTCCCTTGTGGGGGATAGTGGCTTCAATTTAGCCCTGGGTCAGGGTGGCCTCCTGTGGGGGTAAGTGGGCTGGGCCCAGGGGTAAGAGAATGGGAGGCAGGTTTTCCTTCCCATAAGGGGTGCAGGTTTGGGACACTGGCTCGCTCAGGAATGGGAGTTGAGGACCTGAATTCCACTGGAGTCTCTCTCCCCAGAGTGAGCTGCAGTCCAAGTTCCAGGAGTTCTGCCAGCGCAATGAGCACGCCTCCCTGGACCGCTGCCAGGCTGTGCTCATGGAGCTGTTCCAGGAGATGGAAGACAGGGTCAGCCAAGGCAGCTACTCTGTGCCTGGCGGCTATCAGCGGTTTCTGGATGACCAGAGAAACGTGCTGAAGAAATATGAGACGGTGGCTTCCAAAGGGCTGATGGTGAGTCAGCAGCCTTCCCCCCCCCCCCCCCCTCCAGTTCATTGGGGGCAGTACCTGCTGCCAGTTACAGCGAGGGGTGGGGCTGGGAGCTGGGACTCCTGGGTTCTGTCCTCAGCTCAGGGAGGAGTGTGGTCTAGTGGGTTTGAGCAGGGGGCTGGGAGTCGGGGATGGTGGGAGCCAGGTCTCCTGGATTCTCTGCCTGCTTGTGCCCCTAAAGGAGACCCTATTGGAGCTGCTGAGTTCTTTTGGGAGCGGGTGCACCATGGGCACTGTCTGGATCCTGCAGTGGAGTGTGGAGCAGGGCTTGCCCAGCCTGGGCTCTGTGATAAATGGAGAGCAGCAAGTGGGGGGAGGGGAGGCTCTGGCTGTTCTGGGTTCCACAGGGGAGAGGGTCCATGCTCACCGCTCTCCTGGCCCCTCAGGCAGCCCAAGCCCTGGAGGATTTCCTGAGATCCAAGGAGGAGGTGGCCCAGACCATTCTGCGGACAGATGAGAGCCTGTCGGACAAACAGAAGGAGCTTGAAGGTGACCTCGGTGCTGACGGCCCCTATGCCTGTTGCCCCATAGACCCTGAGGCCTGGCACCCCTCATGACCCCCATTGCCCCACCAGCCCCTGAGCCTTGAGGACCCTGACTTTACAGATTCCTGATCCTACTTTGACCCTGACTGTCTCGTCTCTCTTCCCCCCACCCCCACCCCCGGCAGAGGAACGGGCCCGAGCTGAGGCAGCTGAACGAGAGACCAAGCTAAGCTGGGAGATGCAGAAGAAATCTGAGCAGATGCTTCAGGACCAGAAGCGGAGCCATGACATACATGTCCAGCAGCTGGAAGTCAAGATGGATGAGGACCGCAGGAAACTGATGGCCGAGCAGGAGAGGGTGCTTACCCAGAAACTCCAGGTATCGGCCTCCTACAGCTCCGAGGGTTCAGCTTCTTGGCGAGAGGCGATTGCAGGGTTTTGGAACGCGGCTGGGAGCTAGGACTCCTGGGTTCTGTACCTAGCTCTGGGAAAGGAGTGGGGTGTAATGGGTGAGAGCAGGGGTGGGGAGCCAGGACTCCTCGGTTCAATTCCTGGCTGTGGGATGGCAGTGGGGCCTAGTGGGTTAGAGAAGTGGGGGGATGGGAGCTAGGACTCCTGGGTTCTGTACCTAGCTCTGGGAAGGGAGTGGGGTCTAATGGGTGAGAGCAGGGGTGGGGAGCCAGGACTCCTCGGTTCAATTCCTGGCTGTGGGATGGCAGTGGGGCCTAGTGGGTTAAAGAAGTGGGGGGATGGGAGCCAGGACTCCTGGGCTCTTCTCCTATCTCTGCTCCTTTCCCCTTGCATTTCCCCAACTGCTGTGTGTTTGACTGGCACTAACACTCTCTGCTCTGTCCCCTTCTCCCTGCCAGGAGCAGGAGCGGCTGCTGAGAGAAGGCTTCCAGGGGGAAGCCACAAGGCTGCAGGGTCAGATCCAAAACCTGACGCACGAGATGAACCAGTCCAGGAGCAGAGGCAAGCGCGGAGGCTGTGTGATCTGCTGAGACCTTACCTGCCCCTCCGCAGTGGAGACCCAGAGGGGCCTGCTCAGCTGCCTCAGGAGCCCCTTCCTGGCAGGAGGGCAGCTTGGCTTAGTGCGTGTTGGACCCTACACATGCCGGTTGGCTTGGGCTGGGAGACGTGGGCCAGAGGCAACTAGCAGGGGGCGCTCCCTCCTGAGATGGAGCCTTGGAAGAACCCAGCTGGGCATGGAGTGGGGGCTTATGGAAGAAATGGGGGTGGAGGGCACGACCTTTGTCATTTGTCCATCCTCAAACACAGCAAAGCAACGTATCCTGCACTGTTGTTGTAGAGTCGCCTGCAAATGCTGCCCGCAAAGGGCTTGTTAGTGTAGGGTCTCCTGTAAACACAGGAGCGCTACTGCTGCTGCTGCTGCTGCTGCTGCTACGCACAAATGCGTATTATTGTAGGGTGTCTCGTGACTGAGCCTCCTCTATAGTTAGGCAAAGCCATGGGGCAAGAGGCTGTCAGTAATTTTTTTCTTTCTTCCCCCCCTGTAAGTCTAATAGAAAAAGAGCCAGTGTATCCGAACGGATACAGTGATAGACTTGGACTCAGACCAAGGAGATCAAAGTTCAAATCCTGGTTTAGCTGCTAAGTCGCTGGGTGGCCTTGGGTAAGCCACTTTGGGTGTTTTTGGATGGCCATGGGGACAGTTCGCCCCTGCAGAGCTGCTCATGGGGTGCACCCCCCATCTCCGTTGCATTAGACGGACCCAGAGGATTCCCCTGGCCACACAGCCTCCCCCCACCCCATAGAGTTCCAGGTGGATCGTCCAATGCAGGAGGCTGGTGCCTTCAACTCTGTTTTTGCCAGGGCAACAGCCCGCCAAGAGTGGAGCTGCAGTGTGGGTCCGCCAAGCAGACAGACAGCAGCTCTGCCTCAGGCCGATGCCCCAGGTTTAGCCAGCCTGCTCCACTGGGGGTGCTCTGGGATGTACCAGAGCCCCAGAACAGGTCCAGCCTGCTCTGCTTCAACATCTGGCAGGCTTCCTTCAGATAGACCAGCCAGCCCAGGGGTGAAGCAGGCGGGCGTTTCAACCTCTCTCTCAGCCTGAGTTTCCCATCAAATGGGAATAATAATGACCTACCCCACCGTGGTGCTGTGAGGGTGAACACTGACTGCAAAGCGTTTTGAACACTGAAAGTGCTATGGAAATAATAAAAGAATTTACTATTGAAAATTCTGGATGTTTTGGGTGGGGAGGGGAGCTGCCTCAAGGAATTTCTTGTCCAAACACCGAATTTTGAGCTTATGCAAGATAGAAGTCAGCCCCTCCCCCTGGGCTAGGGAATTCCCCAGGGGAGTTTCCAGTTAATGCTGCACAGAGTTCTAGAAACAGCAAATGTGTGAGCAAGAGAGATTATATGGGTGAGACAGACAAACGCAGGGGAAGGGGGTGCCTGTGAGACTGCTGTTTGCAAAAGTGAGAGAACAAGGGTTTGTGCATCTGACTGCGTGCATGGATATGTGGGGGTGGGTGGACGATTGTGTGCAAGGTAGACGGCATGTGTCCATCATGGAAGGGGTATATATGTGAGTGAAAAATAAACAGATAGCTGGGGTGTGCATGTACCTGCAAGACTGGGTGTTTTCAGACAAGCACCTTCCTACCCATAGCAACCACTGGTGGGTAATGCATTTGTCTGAAAACACCCTCTGTATAAGAGAGACAGAAAGCGAGAGGGGTGTGTGCGAGGGAGAATGGGAGTGTCTTGCTGTATGTGTGAGAGAGGCATGTTTGTGTGCCAGAGGCATGTGCGTGCAAGGGAGAATTGTGTGCATGTGTGGGGTTCTGTGAAATGTATAACATGTAAATTTCTGTTTATTATATTAACTATACATTTTGGTGCTGCTTTAATCCTTAGCAGACACCAAGTCAGTGATGAAAGAATAATCTGAAGCAGGCTTAAATTATAAAAGTTCTAAAGAAAATTGGTGTCCATATGTATTTGTTAAAGATTGTTATTGAAAAATTCCTAGGAGAGTTTAAACTCTCAAACCTAGTGCTGGGAAGCCAAAGCTTTGCTCTACTGAGCCAATGGAACAACAAAAGATGTTTGCTCAGTTTGGGGAAGGGGCAGGGAGAATAATATGGAAATTATCCAGTTTTCCATGGATAGTTGCAGAGGTGAGGAAACTTGCTTTCCAGGGGGAGATGGGAGTTTAACAAATAGTTTAAAACAGAATTATCATTTGGACTTATCGGCGATCTCCAGATGTAAAAATGAGGAAACCGACGACAAGGTGCTTCCTCCCTAGACCAAGCTTCCTGACCAAAGCTATTAGGACACTGCTGAAGGAATGAGTTTGCAGGGTGAGAGTTCAAAGTACCCCACAATGTGGATGACTCTTGGTGACCACAATTATGCCACTCGGTGTGCTCTGACTGAGACCCGCATCTCTGCAACAGACAAACAGAGGGCCTGTAGGGGTTACAAGCAGGGAAGGCAAGTCATGGCCGTGATGCTGTAGGATTTTAAACCCCATCTGATAGTGTGAAAGAGAGCCTGTGTGAAACACCCAGGGCGCTGTTAGACGATCCTGCTCGCAAGCGGGATTGTTCAGCGCCGGCATCTCTTCCCCCGCCTTCCTCTGTATGCCGTGTCTGATGTTCAGACACGGCGGACAGTCGTTGGGCACATGCGCGCCCTTCCGCGCATGCGCAGTCGGCCAGGGAACCCGGAAGTGAAGCGTAAAGCCGGCACTTCGGGGTTCCGCGTCTGAGGGGCCAGGATCGCCGCCCCGGTCAGACGCAGGGTAGGATCCGACCTTGAAATTTAGACGAGCACAAAGAAAGGCGGCTGATCAAAGGATCAGGCGCCTTTTTTGTCTCGTCTATAAGCGCCCCCAGTTTCCTTTGTTCTCCCTTCTAGACTGTGTTCTATCCAGTCAGCATAACTTACAACAGCCATGGAGGCAGCAGGTCTGGCCATATCCCATGCCTGAGAATGCAGCCCCCCACCCTGCTCAAACCCCCTTGGTTCTCACATATCTGTGTGTTTTGGATGGTCGCTTTTCTGCTGTCAGCTTTTCTGAGTGACTCTGCCCTTTTGATCGGCAGCATGTGGAAACATTCGCTCATATTCTCTTCCACTGCCCATTATATGATTCAATTCGCCTCAAACTCCTTTCGGTCTTTCTCAAGGAATTGCCCGGTCGAACAGTATAACTTATCTATCCTGGCTTTGGCTGATGATGAATCATCTATTTCAGAAGCGGGAGCCCAGTTCTTGGTAGCGGCCATAAATCTCCACACTCTTTTTCTCCAGTTTAGGCAACCCTTGAGTCGCGAGTGATGAGTCATGGCACATGCATAGATGTTGTTAGGATCTGGGTAACTCGAGCTGGTTTAATGGCTGGTATAATGGGGTATTATATGACTGGGCTAAAATTAGCATGTGTGTTTTTGTGATTTGTGTTTGAAAATTTTTAAATTTTGTTGGTTTTATGTCGTCTTTGTTTGTCAATTTATGGCCTCGGCTGCAACAAATTATTATTATTATTATTATTTTATTATCTGTGTGTCAGGGAAGCTCCTGTCAGCAGCCCCAGAGCTTCCACAGACAAGAGCTGCAGAGTGATTTTCTAGAGACAAGCTGGCAGGAACCCCAGCTCTTGAACCCGGGTTTCTGGAGGTTCCAAGAATTGGCCAGCCCTACCGTACCACTGCATTGTGCTTTCCTGGCTGGGATGGGTATTCCTGCCTGCAGGAGTGCAAGCCTTGCGTGCCTCATTAGCTGTTTTGCAACATAAAAGATTTCCCAGCAAGAAGAGGAAGTTGGGTGGAGCTATTTTAGGGTTTCTTGTCTGGAGGCAGGGGCTGCCCTGGCTTCTATGAGCCTTGTCTCTAGCCTTCACCCCACTGCCCTTTGCCCCAGGTTTCTGGGGTGGTTGGCCGGCTCTGCCCTCCTGGCTTGTTCCTGGATTCTACATTCTGAACAGTTGCTTGGTTCTGGCTCCTTGGCCCACATCCTGACCCTGCATTCTGTCTGCCCCCTGGTTTGTTGCCTGACTCTGCAATGGTCCCGATCCTGCCAAGACTCTGTACAAATCAGTATCTTGCACCCACTCAGGGACAGGGCTGGCTTCCTAACTGGACACAGGGTTGCCATTGTTGTAGGCCTGAAGAAGCCTGAATCTGGTTACTGTGAAAGCTCTAGAAAGCAAATCAGGATAAAATCCAGTTAACATTTAACTGAACTGGGAAAGGTGGGACCCGCTTTGTATCTGCCTCAAGGGCTTTAGGCTGAGCGTGGACCACTGGGGACGTCCAGGGTTGATGACTTGTGCAGCTGTAAGAGGATGATGCCAATGTGAGATGCTCTTCTGACAATAAACCTTTTTCCAGTCTTCACTACTGCACCGCCTTCAGGAGTGATTTAGCCCAATGGCTATGGGTGAAAACAGACCTGACGCTAACCACCCTTTAACCACCCTTGGTGGTTATTTATGCATGTTACAGGGCTGTATTGGTGCCCTATGAAGCCCTGAAACATGCATAAATGACCACCGAGGGTGATTAGCGCCATATCTGTTTTCACCCAACGTTATCTGGCAAGCAGCTATGGAGCCAGCCCAGCCCTGAATTTGCTAACACAGATCAAACCGTGACAACAGTCATCTTCCTGCATGCTTTGAAAGGGCGGAACCACACAGAAAGCTGGTCACATCAGAAAGGGGAGGGGGAGACCCTCTTGACATATCCTGATATTCTGAAGGGGGAGGAGCCATATCAGAGGGGGAAATGCATGATTGTCCCCTTCTAATATGGCCACGCCCCCTTTGGAATATCATGACAATTATTAAAATTTGTGCCCTGCTTTTCCCTGAAGGCTCAGGACAGCTTAAAATAACTGAAAACGGAAATAAAGACACAGGGGAAAAGATAAAAATACAATGCAATACAATAAAATCCCCTAAAAATCCCACCCTCACCCCCCCAACCAACCACCCTACCACCCACCTGCCAAACGTTTTGCCAAAAAGAAAAGTGTTACATCACTTCCAGAATATTGGTGGGCTCTGGGGAACGTCCAGGGGAAGGGAGTTCCATGGTAGTGGGGCAGCAGCCAAGAACACCTCTCTGCCGGCCCTTGTCATAGGGACAAGATTGGCAGAGGTGGTACCCACAAGAGGGCAGTCCCGTCTGGCCGCAGGGGCTGCAGCAATGAAAGGCTAGGTGGTCTTTGAGATAGGTGGGGCCCAAGCCATTTAGAGCTTTAAAGGTCCAAACCAGCCCCTTGAGTTGTGTCTGGAAGCTAGAGCCAGTGCAGGCTGTAGAGCACAGGTGCAATGTAGTCATGGCGACCTACCCCCAAAAGGAGCCGGGTCACCGTGTTCTGCACTAGCTACAGCGTCCAAACAGTCACCGAGGGCAGCCCCACGTAGAGCACACTGCGGTAACCTTGTCTCGAGGTGATGAATGCATGGATGATGGCGGCCAGATCTGAATCCGAAAGAAAGGGCCACAACCTCCTCACCAGATGAAGTTGGTGAAAAGCGCTCCTGGTAGCCACCACAACCTGACAATCCAGGCACAGCAGGGAGTCTAGAAGCACCCTGACACTGAGTGACCGGAGGGGGCCGGACCCCTCAATGACAGGGGTCCCAATCCCCTCCAAGACACAAGATTGGCCAATCATCATCATCACTTCGGTCTTGTCTGGATTCATCTTCCATTGGCTCCCCCTCACCCAGTCTGCAACGGCAGCCGGGCACTGGGAAAACAGCACCGAGACTGCAGACCCAGGATCATGATGCTCTGCAGGGGGCAGAGCCATGTGGAAAAGGGGGGTGAGAGCCTTTTTACCCAAGCCCTTTTCAGACATGACCCTCGTCCTACCTGAGTTAACCTGGGAGTACTGAGGGTTAGGGTTTGCCATACCTCCCCTTTAAAAGAGGACACTTATGAAAAATACATGTTGCAGGGCTGCAGTGGTTCCAGTGCAGCCCCGCACCATGTATTTTCCATAAGCGCCCTCTTTTAAAGGGGAGGTATGGCCACCCTACTGAGGGTCCACACAAAACCCAGAGATTCTGGGTCAAAAAGTGGGGGTGGGGACAATCGTAGCTGGACAGGCTGATTTGCTTTGGCAACATCTCCACACCTTCCTATGTCAGACCTGGCCTATCCTCTCCACATGATAGTCCAGCTCCCAAACCCAGGGCAAGAAGCAGGGGAACTGGATCAGGCCTTCAAACGTGGGGAGGGTTAGAGGGCAAAATCTGAAGCATTTCAGAGCCTGGGGCAAAGGCAGCGAGGTGGGACAGAGGGTGCTACTGAGAATTTGGGAATGGCTAGAGACTCCGAGGGTCTCACTGAGTAGAGAGATACTTGGCGGGGAAGAGGGAGGCTGGCGGTTTTGTGACAAAAGGCTAGTTGGGCTAACTGGTACAGTTGCTGCGCTAATGTGTCTGCCTGTCTGTGTACAGAGGGCATAGCAGTGGGGGGAGAACAGCTAAGGACTATGCAGGGTCAAAGCCAGGGGTGGAGAACCTCAGGGCCAGGGGCCAAATGTCGCCTGCAGTTAGTTTTTGATGTGACCCCTTTCCAGTTCCTGGATCTGCCCCCTGGATCCTTCCTCCAAGCACTGAAAGACTGAGCTCAGGGTAAGGGAGCAGGATACAATGTGCACACAAGGATCGGGGACTGATCTGTAGTACAGATCCATGACCTGGATTCCCCCCACTCCCAGTTTCTATGCACCCCCAAAACTTGTACGAATTTTCAATAGACAGTGGCCCCTGAGAGGGAAAAGTTCCCCTCACCCCTGGTTTAAGCTCAGCAGTGGGGTCTACTTGTTAGAGCAGGGACATAGCCTTCTGTGGTGTCAAGACATGCCAAAATAAAATCATGATTTCTATCATATGACTAATTCCATCAATCAGCTTCTTCCAGAGGGTAGGCCTATCCACCGAGTCAAATGCCGCCCTTAGATCGAAAAAGGCAACATATAGAGCCCTACGTGCGGTGGTATACTTGGCAATAAGATAATGAAGAGCAAAACATAACTCGATGGTGGACCTACCCTCCTGGAATCCCACTTGCTCGGGGGCAAGGATCTTATTTTGCTGTATCCACTCGCCCAACCTGCCTGCCAGAAGACGCCCATATCATTTGGCCACCACACTCAGCAAACTAATTGGTCCGGGGCACTGCCTAGCACCCTTCTTAAAAATAGGGACTATCTCTGCCCTACCCCAGTCCTCGGGAATCTTCCCGGTGCTATTGATGGCCGTAAACAGAGAGGCTAATAGGGGAAACCACCAGTCCCTTTGGGCCTTTATAAACTCTATCTGGATCAAATCGATTCCAGCTGCTTTGTGGTTTTTACATTTATTAACCACAGCTTCTACTTCTAACTCGGTAACAGGTAACCAACCCATGGGATCTTTCAGGGGATAAACATCCTCCCCCAAATAGAGATTCCCCTGGGTCTGCCCCATAGAGTTGTTCAAAATGTGCCACCCATTCATGGGGGGGATTGGAAATAAAGGCATTCTCGGCTCTCTCCCGATAGAGGCATTAATCCGCTGCCAGTAGCATCTAGCGTCTTGACCTTCAGCTGCCTCTATCAACCTAGCCCATTTATCAGGATATAGATTGGAGGCTCCTGTCATTGATAGTATCCCTATATTCCAACTCATCGCTTAGAGTACGCGCTGATAACCAGGGGCACCTCACGGTGCCAATAGAGGTGCGGGTTGGGGTGCGGCAGGGCTGTGTAATAGCGCCCATATTATTTAACATTTACATTAATGGGATCATAGCAGTTATGGCCGAACAGAGATTTCCCCCCCGAAGGTAGCCACAAGGGCGGTAGGGGCCTTCCTATATGCGGATGATGTGGCACTGCTGTCACAGACCCACATTGGGCTGGTCAGGCAGATGGATGCCTTCAGTGCGTTCTGTAGAACAAATAAAATGACCATTAACTTTTCTAAATCTAAGCTGATGGTCTTTTCAACCAGAAGGTGCCAGCATAGGTGGATGTTAGAAGGGCAGGTAATCGAACAGGTCGATAGTTTTAAATATCTAGGATTAATATTCCACAAATCGGGCCTGTGGAGGGAGCATTTGAGACGAGCTGAAACTGTGGCTAAAATAGCTTCTCAGAACATCGTTAATTTTTTTGTGAAGCTAAGCAGGCAGGCGGTGAAGCCAGCGCTGAGGACCTTTAATAGTAAGGTGAGGGCCCACTCTCTATATGGAGCAGAGATTTGGGGGCCAGTTTGCCCCCTGAAAATAAATGCCATTCAGGCTAGATTTTTTTCAGGCACTCTTGGCTAGTCCAAAAGGTATTCCATTTGCTGCATTAAGGATAGAACTCGGACAGCATAGTTGGCACTCTGTTGCAGTATTAAGAGCACTGAAGTTTTGGTGCAAGATGCGGTCGGAGCAATGCTCGGTCCTCCTGCAGAATATCAGGGAGGACTCCTTTGTGAGCCCCTGGCGAGCCTGGGTGGGAGAGTACTTGGCCCAAGTAGGGCTACCACTGACGTACCTTGAGGGCAAATCTCAGACGGCGGTCTGGAAGGAAATTAGCATAAGGGTATCCGATATAGAGAGGCAAAATGAGGTGGGAAGGATCAACCAATCTCCACATATGCGGCCCTACTGCTTGTGGATGCCAGATGGTGAGACTACATTTTTAACAGACAAAGGTATAAAGAGCAGTACATCCGTGCAATTAGGCCATCAAAAAGGGGATAAGGCTCTAAAGTCAGCTCCTATTTAAATGAGACCCGAAAGTTTCAAAATATGTAGAGGAATCAAGAATTTATAAATATACCCAATTTTATAAGCATTCATAATAATAACAGCAGTAAGTACCTGATTTATAAGTACAAAGGACAAATAGCAATGACAGCGTGTAAATATACAAATCACAGATGATTACATATGTACAGGATAATACAATGTATATTGTATAAAACACAGGTGATTATTTTTTTTTGTCTGTCTAGACGTGAAAGCCCTGTACACTGATATCACCCCATGCTGAGGCCCTCGATACTCTACAAAAATATCTTAATTTAAGGGGAAATTGTGTTCCACCAACCGATTTCTTACTGATTTCTTTTGGTCAGTTATTTTGACAATTTTTTTTTTTAAATTTAATAAGGATTTTTACCTTCAATCAAAAGGGGTCAGCATGGGGAGTCCTCTTTCTGCAGAGCTTGCTATCCTCTTTATGGCCGATTGGGAGTCTAGATATATTTATGATAGGAGAGTGAATCCATTCTATAGTTCTATGTTTATCTGGCGTCGGTATATTGATGATATTTTCATGATCTGGACTGGTGATATGGGCTCTCTTCTAGAGTTTATTAAGTGGATTAACGGATTACATACCACTATTAAATTTACTAGCGTATATAGTCTAAATATTAATTTTCTAGACATAAATATTAAGTTTGTGAACAACCAACTTATAACGTCTACCTATGTAAAACCTACAGACCAGAACTCTTATTTACAATACTACAGCCACCATCCTCGGCATCTTATAAAGAATATCCCTTTCAGCCAATTTCAGAGACTTAAACGTAATTGCACCGAGGAATCGGGCTTTTGACAGGAAGCAAAAGGCATGTCTGCTAATTTCAGGGAGCGAGGTTATCCTAAACGGGTTATACGCGCTAATTTATAAAAGGCTGCAGCCCTTCCTAAATCCTTTCTCTTAAGACAGCAAGAAAAGCCAAGGGATCAGCATTTAGGTAGAGTTGTTTTTGTAAGTACGTTTAACAATTGTAGCGGGGTTATAAAACGGATCCTTCAAGCACATTGGAATATTGTTAGTCACATAGAGGGCTCTCAGACACTGCCCCTATTTGCCTATAAGAGAGGCAAGAATTTAAGCGACCATATTGTGCGAGCAAGGCTTCTAGATCCTTCGGATAGTGTAGTACAAACAAGAGGAACTTCTGGTAATTACCCTTGCTCGCAATGTGTAAATTGCCCTTTCAGTCTCAGGACTGATATTTTCTCAGTCTATAAAGGGAAAGTGTTCCATATTAAAGCTCCTATTTTTTGTTATACCCCTGGAGTAGTTTATGCGATACAATGCCCCTGTAAAAAACTTTATGTAGGGAAAACTATGCGACCCCTTAAAATAAGGATATCTGAACATCGCAGTAGACTCAAAAATCGCGTACACTCTGCCCCCCTGGTGCACCATTATAATCTAGTGCACAAGGAAAATAATGATTTTGTATTTTGGGGTATTGAGAGATTACCTTTACCCATTAATCCTAGGCTTTTATCTAGTAGGGAGAATTTTTGGATTTTAACCTTAGACTCTATCGAGCCCTGTGGATTGAATGATCTGACAGACTCACTCATTACCTAATCAGATTCATGTAATTGTACACAGCCTAAATGTTTTGATTAACCTAATTAGATCTAGGTGAGTTAGCCCTTGGCCTTACTTTGTAGCCTATGAGCTTCTTTTTGAGCCTTGTTTGACTTCCCCTTTATATGGGAGCTCTGGATAACCTGCTATGGTTCACTGAAGGCTTCTTTTTGCTCCCATCTTAAAAGAAGACAGCTCACGCTTCTGGGATAGTTACTTTTTCTAGGTGAGTGGAGGGGGGAGGTTGATCCTTTCTCCGGCCCCACTGTATATGGTTTTCAACCTTGATATATTGTTTTTTTATGATCACAGCTTTTTGCTAGTTTCACGATTGCAATTGGCACTCCTTGTAGCTAAAAGCCTTAATTCTTTACCTGGAAGCAGTCTGGTAAGGCATTTTCAATTTAGAACTATTTCTGTCTTTCTCGCTGGATAGGCAGCAAGGGCTCTTACTGGAGGGCTGCAGTCTTTTTTCCTTCTCTAGGGCCTAATAGAGATTTTATTGTTTCTTTGTGTGTCTATTTTTCACAGGTGGTTATCTTTCAATCAGAATTGTATTGGTAAAACATAGGATTCTGACATTGATTTACCCCACTCCTGAAGAAGTCGCCTGATGTGCGACGAAACGTTGAGGGATGGGATCTTACAAGAAGCTATAGATAATCACCTGAGGGAAACCCTACAAGAATTTACAGATAATCACCTGTGTTTTATACAATATACATATTATCCTGTACATATGTAATCTGTGATTTGTATATTTACACGCTGTCACTGCTATTTGTCCTTTGTACTTATAAATCGGGTACTTACTGCTGTTATTATTATGAATGCTTATAAAATTGGGTATATTTATAAATTCTTGATTCCTCTACATATTTTGAAAATTTCAGGTCTCATTTAAATAGGAGCTGACTTTAGAGCCGTCTCCCCTTTTTGATGGCAGATGGTGAAAGTACAGCACCTTATTTAGAAGTCCAACTCTCCGTCAGGGGGAAACAGCTGATCTTTATGGCACGTGTTAACGCCCTACCCACGTGGGTTTACGAAGGGCGTTTAGAGGGAATCCCCTTCTTAGAAAGGCTGTGCCCATTTGACAACCAAGCTGTGGAGACGGTGGCCCGTGTTATGATCTGTTGCCACCTCTGAGGCCCCTAAGGGGAAATATTTGGCCGCCATTCTGGATAAATTAGTTGGGTGGTCTGAGGCGGCTATTCTGGAATACTTGCTTAATAATGCTAAGTCCCAGGTTATCAGGGATGTGGGATGCTTTTTATGTCAGACTATGCTGCTCTGGAAAAAGTTTCTCAATTTCAAACCCATTTCTGGCTCCACGGACTCCCTGGTTTAGGCTAGTGGGCTGGGGTGAGGCTTTCTGCTGTGAGATTGCCCTGTTTACTGTGTATAATTTGATATGAATTTTCTGGTTGTGTAGTCTTCAATATTGTGTTGTGTTGTCTTATGGGGCCTATGCCAGCAATCACTTTTGTTATGCTAATAAATGTATTTAGTAGTAGTATCATGACTATGCACTATTCCCCCCCCCCCCAAGTTAATTTAAAAAAAAGAGCAGGGACACAGCTATGATAGATGCAACAGTACGGGACATGAGTCTGCGAGTCCCACATACACACACTGGAGCGGTGTGTTCAATCTTCTGCACCAGGGCCCGTTCCCAGAGAGCAAATAGGCTTTAACCACTAGGTCAGTCAGAGATTCCCTCCCCAGCTCTGGGAGGGGAGTGAGGTCTAGTGGGCTAGTACAGGGAATGGCTGGGAGTCAAGAGTCCCCAGCTCTGGGAGTGAATCTTGTGAGTTAGAACAGGGGTGCTGAGATTCAAGACTCCTGAGTTCCGTCCTCCGCTTTAGGAGCAGAGTGGGGTCTAGAACAGAGGTGCTTGACGTTTTTTTCAGTTCTGAGTTCTGAGTGATGTATGTGACTACTTGCGAGCACTGCATCATTTGCATGAATTAACTTCCTGTCTGCAATTCAGCTTAATCGAGCACTCTGCTCCTCTTCCATCCTCTCCCTCACCCTCCCACGCCTCCCCTGCTCCCCCAACTGCCTTCGTCCCTTCTCTCTTGCTGCCTCGCACACCTGGAACTCCCTCCCTGCCCTCCTCCGCCTTGCCCCCACCCTCCACACCTTCAAGTCCATCCTCAAAACCCACCTCTTCCGCTCCGCCCTTCCTAACTCCTGCTAATCATCCCCACCCAGGATTATCCCCCACCTGTTATCTGCAAACTCCCAATGTACAGTAACCAAGCCAAGAGCGTGTACCTGAGCTCTCTCATCCTCATGAATGTTGCATCCCTTGTCTCCCCCTCTCTTCCCCTTCCCTGTCTCCCCTCCCCCTGTCGTTAGATTGTAAGCTCTCGGGCAGGGACTGTGTCTATCTTATTCTTTGTAAAGCGCCAGGTACATCGCTGGGGCTAATAATAATAATAATAATAAAATTTGATGCCTTACATGTGTGAAAGTGCTCCCGCGCACTACTGAGAGCTGGCTGGGAGAGCACTTTCACACACTTCTCGAGCCATAAGGTGCTCGATTAGGGAAGGTGGCAGGTACTGGAAGTCAGGATGCTTGTTTCCCCCCCAGCTCCAGGAAGGAAGTGATTAGAGCAAAGGCATGTTGGGGACTGGCAGCCAGGACGCCTGGGTTCTATGCAACCGAGCTCTTGTTCACTCTTCATCCCTCTCAATGGGGAGGGAGTAAAGATGATGCTGCCGCACTAGTTATTATTATTTATTATTCTTAACAAACATTTATATAGCGCCAGCAGTGTCCCTGGCACTTTACAAAGTAATAAAATAGACACGGTCCCTGCCCCTAGGGCTTACAATCTGAGAGACAGGAGCTGGGGGAGAGACTTAGGAAGGGGAACAGAGGGAGAGACAAGGGGTCTAACATTCATGAAGATGCGAGGTCTCAAGTGCACGTACTTGGCTTGGTTACGATGAGAATGACAGCAGGCAGGTCCATGGGGCAAGGATAAGGGTAAGTCTCCTAGGAGGCTGCTGGGCTTCCCATGTTCATGTCTTGCCGCGTTCCCTAGAACTGCATTTAGCTCCCCGAAAACGCAGCAGGTATGTTTGCCATTTGGGCTGCGGGGAACCTGGTTCAGCTCCGACTCGGCAAAAAGCAGCGGGGAGTAGCCGCTCACAGAGCCCCCCGGCTCTTCGTGTTCCCGGAAATAACTACAGACCGGGCATGGATTCCCGGGGCAACTTCTACTTTCACTTTCCATGGGCGCTAAGTGCATCGGCTTTGCTGAACCGCTTCCAGAGAGAGAGCGCGACGGGCGGACAGGCAATCGCAGCGGATCGGGGCAGACGGAGGCCAGGGAACCCCCTCCAGGTGCGCACGTCGGGGAAAGGTGAGGAATCAGCCCCTTGGGGGCGGCTTGTCTCTGCTAGCCGGCTCTTCCCTTAGAGCAGTTTCTAAAGGAAAGGCCGCTCTGCTCTCTCTCTCCCCCAGCCCCTTCCCGAGGGGGCCTCAGCCTAACAGCCCCAGGTGCGAATTGCTGACGCCTTCATTCCTGCCAGGGGGCCTGGAATCAGTTAAAAAAGGGTGCGAGAAATCACCCAGGAAAAAGCTTGTCAAGTGCTGCTGACTTTAATGATCAGGTGATGGGGAGCGAGAAGGGGCTTGTCCACCCAGCCTGGGGCTATTCCTTGGGGAGCGGAACCAGAGCAGAAGAGCCTCTCTTAGCTAAACATTTCCCGGGGGGCCTGACTCCCAGCAGGGCGTGCTCTCGGGAAGCGGCGCCTGGAGCTACAGAAAGAGGAAGGAGATGGATCTTTGGATGGAAAATACATAAAATCGTGTCCCTGATTCTTTTTAGGGACATTCTAGTTCAGGGTGGGAACCTTTCCCCGCTTTGAAAATGGGTGCAAGCTTGTGGGGGTCGCATAAGAACTGGGGAGGGGGGGAGCGAAAGGGGTGTGCTAAGGAGGGAGGGGCGAGTCCAGTCCTTGGATCCCTCTCGAATCCTTGTGCTGTCATCTCCACTCCCTTCCCCTGAGCTCACTCCTTCAGTGCTTGAGGGCAGGGACTGGATCCAGGGATTGGACAGAGGCCAAATAACACTTTTAAAAACCCAGCTCTTGGTCAGATTTCTCACCCCTCTTACATTGCTGGCGGTAGCCTGCATTTTTCTCTGCGGTGCACACTTCCACCCCCGTTAAGTATACAAGGAAGTTAGCATACGCTTCACCTGGGTGTTGGAGTTGGTTTCTTATCAGCTCTAATCTGTTCTGATGCAGTTTTGCTTTCTGAGATCCGTTAATAAAACTCCTGATACGTCCCACTGAAATTAACTTTTCATTTTTACTGGCACTTTAATTTAACAGCTGGGTGTCTAGTTTGTGGTTAAAGACTAGCTTTCCCCAGGCTGAATTCTGCATCCAAAACCGGCTTTCATCATCCGTTCCTGCAGAATGCTCTGATTCCTATTTCTAGCACTTGTGCAACAATTTAATGAAGGAAAGGACAGTTCCTTTAAAATAAAGGGATGGGTGGTCATCACAGGTGGGACCTCTGAGGGCAAGCAGCTCACTAACAAAATTCTGGTGTCTCCCCAATGGGGGGAGAGCTTATAATCTGCTCCTCTGTACCAAGCGCCTGCAGTTGGGGGAGAACCTACCATAGAACTAAAGCATGGGAGTTGCACAAATGATTTCAAAGTATAAGGGAAGGATGAGTCCTTCCAGTTTCCATCGGGGGGGTGGTGGTTATGACATACCTAAAATGGGGTGGGGGGTGTCATCCCAAGCTATTTCATTCAATCTTCACATTTTTATGCCCCCTCTTCCTGCTTACGTATCTCGGGGTGGCTAACAGCATAATAAAAACACATAAAACCCCCAAATATAAAACATTAAAATAACCCAGACAGACCCCCCGTCTCCCTCCCCCATCACCCTCAGCAAAGGCCCAGCGGAACAGCCAGGTCTTACACTGTCTACGGAAAAAGGGGAGCTCTAAGGCCAGGCGGGCCTCCATCAGGAGGGATTTCCACAGCCGCGGTGCGGGAAAGCGCCCTCCTCATCAACGCCCAGGATTACTGGGAGGGGGGGGGGGTTTCAAGGAGGGCGCCTCCGGCCGCCCGCAGAGGCCGATCCAGGACCCAGGGGGTGAGGTGGTTCTGCAGAGATTCCCGACACAGTGGCAGATACCATGGTACCATCCCTCGCCTCCTTTCTCCAAGTGCCGGTCACATTTTCTCTTCATTGCTTTTGGACGAGCTGTCCTGGAGGATCCTGCCTTGATAGTCCAAAGAAGACTCCATCAGGCACTTGTTCATATTTGGGATATTAGAGCAGGCTGTCAGTCTCACCTCTGTCACATTAGGTGCCTGGTTGCTCCTCTCTCAGTTGGTGTTTTTGTGGGTGTCTTTACACAAAATGGGGCATGTGGGGGTGTCCATGATCTTTGTGTGGGGTGAGTGTGTGGGTGCCGTGCTTGTGTGGGAGGCGTTTCACACGTGAATGGCCCCACATGCAACTGCCCCATCCATGCACCGCCCACCCCATCCACGCGTACGGCACTCCAGCTTTTCCCGATGTGCCCCATGTGAGGACTGGATGAGTGGGGCGTGGGTCATGGGAGTGCGTACCGCCACGTGTACGCCTGCCTGTATGAACTGGGGCAACCAGCCACACCAGCAGACAGGTCCACCACTCATAGGCACTGTGGGCTGCGGGACACGGTCTTTGCAAGTCACAGGAACTGGCCGTGAGCACTGGGGAGCCTTGGTTTCCCAGCACTTTCACTGGGACACTTATGAGAAATGCAGCCCTGTAATCTGTATTTCTCATAAATGTTCTCTAAAACTTGCATATCTGGCCACCCTACACAGACCTCCCCGCAAGCCTTGCTCATTTTAAAACACCCAATCTATTTGTGTCCCTCCCTTTATGCCCCATCTCTTGGCCATTCTAGATTGTAAGCACTTTGGGGCAGGGACCTGTCTCTAGAATCATGACTGTTGTTCAGTGCTAGGCACATTGGTGGGGTATTTAAATAGTAATATAGGCATTTTGTAATCAAAAGGAATATTTTGCAGGGATAGTATATATTTTTCTACAGTATATTATAGATTTTTTTAAATTATGTTTACTAAGTTTATTAGTTTGTATACATCTTGTAATTTTGTAGTATTTATTTTTTATTATGTTTATTTGCCATGGTGCATTTTTGCAATTTGTATGATTTCAATTCCATGGTTATGTCCTTTGGATACGCCACAAATAAAATTGATTCGATTTTGAAAGGAATATTGTTTCTCCCTAGGTGCCTTGGCCTTAGGCACCAATGCAGGGCCAGCTACGTACATTTTGTATAAGTGTTCCTTAGGCACATTTTTAAGTGACAACTCTGGTAGGGATCTCTCTCTCATCACAATGGTTCAGAACCAAGCATGTTCTAGAGGAATTAATCAAAGACCCAGACTAAATACGTTGGCAAACAGTTTATGGTGTTTACCTTAGCTTTAGGGTAAACTTCTGTTTCATTCAAAGCCTGTCCCAGCAACCATGGTCTTCATCATCCAGCCAGAGGTATTTCCTCCCCCCAGTTAAATTACGTCATGCCGTCTGGGCCACCGCATGCACAGTCAAGCGCTCAGCAGACTCCTGGACCCAGCGTGCACCTTTTCCCCCTGATTGGTGGGGTCACGAGTCACTAACATGAGCTGTTACTGCTCAGCTGATCCCAGCTAAGCCTTTATGGTTGCTCTCTCCAAGGGTGTAGCCATAAAAGGGATTCTGGAGCCTACGAGATGGAGATGTGTGGGGCACGGTGCCTGGTGCAGGTCTGTCTTCTGGAATGTGTGGCCCCATTCCAGCTTCTGTATCAGGTTCTGTTTCAACCTAGCTACACTCCTGCCATCTCTCCTCCCACATCCTCCTAACGCTCTGGCTACAAAGTTGCTGGCAGCTGCTTCCCAGTGGTGCGCACTCTCTCTCTCTCTCTCTCCCTCAGCCATGGGCTCTGTCTGCAGCATAGATATCTAATACAGAGCTCTGCTGTCCTTCCACATCCTGCCGCATGGGTACACCGAAGGCTGAACCCATATGACTCAGCCCCTTGCTATGGAAGAAACTCCGTCCCCAAGTACTATACTCACAGGGCGGACAATGGAAATGCAGTGTATCACTGTTTGCTTGGTGCACAATTTAAAATAATGCAGTAGACAGAACTTTGTAAGGGCTTGTTTGTACAGGTGTTTGTTTAGAAGTAACAGCCTCCTACCCAGGTTTAATCTCGCTTGTGTTCATATGGATAACTGAGAGCCAGTGTGGTGTAATGGCTAAGTGGACCGGGGTGAGGGGGGACCCCAGTTCAAGTTTTGCCTTAGCCAGTCACAATATCCTCTCAGCCTAACCTACCTCACAGGGTGGTTATGAGCATTATTAAAAGTTGAGTTCTATGCAAAGCGCTCAGAGTGCCATGGCAGGGGGGGCACAATATAAATGGTGGGTGATACTTAGCTTTCTAAACAAGCAGTGGAGGAACTACCATCCAAAGTAAGGGGAACAGTTCCTCCATCTTACCCTTGAAGCCTTGCCCCTTGCTATTAATTTGTTGTTGTTTTATTATAAGCACTTGCATAGTGCCAGCTGCGTACCTGGCACTTTACAGAACAATGAGATGGATGTGGTCCCTGCCTATCTAAAAGACTCAGAGGGGGGAGACAAGGAGAGGGGACATAGGGAGAGACAAGGGACAAAACATTCAAGCAGATGCGAAGTCTCAGGTGCACGTGCTTGGCTTGGTTGCAGTCAGGGGGAGGGCAGACTGTAAATGTTGAGAGACAAGTTCTAACAGGCGTTGGGAAAGGTGGTGAGGAAGAGGTGGGTTTTGAGGAGGAATTTGAAGGAGCGGAGGGAGGGGACAAGGCAGATGTGGGCAGGGAGGGAGTTCCAGGCATAGGGGGCAACAAGGGAGAAGGGGCAAAGGTGGTTAGAGGAGCAGGGGAGACGAAGGAGAGCAAGGGAGGGGACGGGAGGAGTGGAGAGTGCGTGCAGGAGTAGAGCCAGGCTGGGAAGGGCTTTGTAAGTAAATACTAAGTTTGTGAAGGATGCGTTGGGTGAGGGGGAGCCAGTGAAACAAGGAGTGGAGAGGCTGCATGTGGCCGAAGCGACGGGCCAAGTGGATGACCCTAGCAGCGGAGTTTTGGATGGAGATAAGGGGGGAGAGATGAGAGCGGGGGAGGCCAGCAAGGAGGGGGTTGCAGTAGTCCAGGCGAGAGATGACCATAGCATGAACAAGGGTTTATGCTGAGGAGACAGAGAGAAAGGGGCAAATCCAAGCAATGTTATAGATGGCAAAACGACAGGACTTGGCAACAGAGTCGATGTAAGGTTTAGAGGAGAGGAGAGGAGAGGTGAGTATTGAAGGCCCAGGACAGAGCCTTGGGGAACCACTACCGAGAGGGGGAGGAGGAGGTGGAATTGGGAAGAGACACATTGAAGGAGTGGTCAGAGAGGTAGGAGGAGAACCAGTCAAGGACCGCAGAAGCCCAGGGAGCAAAGAGTTCAGTAGGAGTGGATGGTCAACAGTGTCAAAGGCAGCGGAAAGGTCAGGAGTAGAGGCACTTAGATTTAGCGACAAGCAGATCATTGGTAATCTTGGCAAGGGCAGTTTCAGTGGAGTGAAGGGGGCAGAAGCCAGATTGGAGAGGGTCCAGGGAGGAGTTGGCAGAGAGGAGATCCAGACAGTGGGAGTAGACAACTTGTTCCAGAAACTTTGAGGTGAAGACCGGCCGGTAACTAGAGGGGTCGAGGGTGGACTTTTTGAGGATGGGAGAGACAGTGGCATGCTTGAAGTCTCAGGGGAAGGAGCCAGTGGAGAGGGAGAGATTAATAACATGTAGATGGGGGGGCAACAGTGGGCGCAATGGAGGTGAGGAGGTGGGAGGGGATTGGGTTGAGAGGGCAGGTGGAGGGGTTGGAAGAAGGGAGGAGGGAAGGAGGAGGGGGTGGGTGGAGAGGGAGCAATGTCCTGGTGGATCTTGTCAATCTTTGAGGTGAATAATGAAACGAGATCCTGAGCAGAGAGGGAAGAGACAGGCAGGGGGGCTTGAGAAGGGAGTCAAAGGTGGAGAAGAGGCAGCGAGGGTCACGAGAGTAGGATTCAACCCAGGAGGCATAGTAGTGTTGCCTCGCTAGGGAGACAGTGGAAGAGAGGGAGGTGAGGGAGAATTTATAGTGGAGGAAGTCAGGGTGGGAGTGGGATTTGCGCCAGAGGCGTTCAGCAGCCCAGGTGCAGGAGCGGAGGTAGCGGATAGTAGGGGTGACCCAGAGACGGGAGTTTTGGGGCCGAACAGGGCGGGAGGAGAGGGGGGCAAGGGAGTGAAGGGTCATGGCGAGAGAGGCATTGAGGGAAGAGATGGCAGTGTCAGGGGAAGAGGAGAAGACAGGAGGGGGGGAGAGGGAGGAAGCAAAGCCTAAAGCGGTAATAGCCTGCAGATCACAGAAGGGGCATGGCACTGGGGAAGAAGGTGGGGGTTGGCGGGAGAGGTTGAAGGAAGCGAGGTGATGGTCGGACAGGGGACAAAGTTCAAAGGAGAGGTCAGCAACAGGACCGTTTCTGGAGAAGATGAGGTCGAGAGAGTGGCCATCGGTGTGGGTGGGGGAATCAGTTCAGAGGCGGAGATCAAAGACGGAGGTTAGGGACAGAAAGCGGGAGATAGAGGGCTGGGAAGGTGCGTCAACATGGATGTTGAAGTCTCCAAGAATGAGAGGGGGGGTATCATCAGAGAGGAAGAAGGTAAGCCAAGATTCATAGTCGGGGAGAAAAGAGGATAGGGGACCAGGGGGGCGGTAATGACAGCGACCCGAAGGCGACGGGGGGAGCAGAGACGCACAGAGTGAGCCTCGAAGGGAGGGAAGAGGGGCTGGAATCAACAGGAGTTGGTAAGGAGAAAGCTCACGCCACCACCCCGGACCTCGGGGCGGGACCGGTGAGAGAACGAAAGGCCTCCCAAGGAGAGGGTGGCGGGGGTGACAGAGTTAGTGGGAGGGATCCAGGTTTCTGTAAGTGCAAGGAGTTGAAAGTGGTGAGAAAGGAAGAGGTCATGAATGAAGGAGTCTTTTGTTAACGAAAGAGCAGCAGTTCCAGAGGGAGCAGGAGGAGGGGAGTTGATCGGGGGAAGGCAGGGAATGTGGATGAGGTTGGGGGATGTGGAGGGATGGGATTTGCAGGGATGGGGTGAGGGTGGGTGGAGGGGAGAGGGGGGGTTTGCAGGGAATGGGTGAGGGGGAATAGGCAAGGGGGAGAAATTCAGATGTCAGTGAGGCACAGCATAGTGCCGGGGACAGTTCCTTCCTATCACCCACAAGGGGTGAAATGAAGTGTCTCTTCTGTGCCCCATACCTAGGTGTGAGCATGTCCCCTCATTGATTTTAGCCTATCCTGGTGCGGGCTAGTGGGGTCAGGCATGATGGGAGACACTGGAGGCAGGGTTAGGGTTAGGAGGTTCCCTGGGGTGACCTCCCAGCTCTTCTTCCCTGTTGCAGGTTGCCTTGCCTGTGAGAAATGGAGGTCCCCATGGAAGAGCCCATCTGCTTGATTGAGAACAGCCGGCAAGGGAGTCTCATAGTGCGACAGGAGGCTCTGCAGGTGCTCTCGGAGATCCGGCAGCCCGTGGTGGTGGTGGCCATCGTGGGGCTGTACCGCACCGGCAAGTCCTACCTCATGAACAAGCTGGCAAAGAAGAGGAAAGGTGAGGGCGAGTTAATTGGTGTTCCAGGCTGGGAGCTCATGGGGACCCAGTGATGCTGCAGCTCCCCTGATCCAGGCCTGGGTGGGGGATCTGCCCAGGTGCCCATAAGCCCCCTATGGCAGGAGTGGGGATGAGTGCCTCATTGCCTGGCTGATTCACCCCTTGCTGGCAAGGGCCCTGTGCCCCATTGCAGCCCCCTCTGCGACAAATCAAGAGCGACCCCAGGCTATTCTGCTCATGCCAGGACTTGGCAACCCCCTGCTGTAACGTGCGACCTTCTCCGCCCGCAGGGTTCTCTTTAGGGAACACGGTGCAGTCTCACACCAAGGGGATCTGGATGTGGTGCGTCCCTCACCCACGCAAGCCCAACCACACCCTGGTGCTGCTGGACACGGAGGGGCTGGGCGACGTGGAGAAGGTGAGAAGAGAGCGGCGATAAAGTCGTAAGAAGCTGAAAAACGACTTAATGGCACCAGGGCCAGCCCTAGGCATGTGTGACATGCGCTAATGCACATGGCCCCGCGCCAGCCTGGGGGGTGGCAGCCCCACAAATGATTCAAATGATGCAAACTAGGACCCGCAGCAAGACTTCGCACATGGTCCTGCAAATCCTGGGGCCGGCCCTGAATGGCACTGGGTGAGCGGGCCCGCACGGGTTTGGGCTGCTGTGTCCTGCTCTGGGTACCTACCGTCCCAATAATCCAGTTAAGTGGGGACCAAGGAGCACTGGGTAGAAGGCCGAGCTATGAAGAGCCACAGCCCAGCCAATGGGCTTTCCGTGGCTGAGAACAATAGCTTCTTGAGAGCAGAAGTGAGGTCAGAGAAAGGAATAGCCAGGCCCGGGAATGAGCGAGGAAAGCTCTCGCCTCCAGGACTGAGGAAGGAAGCCAGGAACAGGGGGCTACGGGTAGGCCTGTGTAACCATGGAGACAGGGTCTGGGTTTAAAGGGCACCAGCAGAATTAGGTGTCCACATCCATATTTGGGGGATGGGTGGGTGGGAGGCAGGAGAGCACCCCCCTTCTGCCCCTTTCTGATGTGACTCCACTTCTCTTCCGGGCATCCTGAAGTCAGGCTGCTCAGAAAGGGCACGGCCTGGTGGGAGCCAGGGTCATGCCTCCTGGTTACTCCCCCTCCTGGTGCCCGTGCTGGCCCTCCCTGTAAAAGAGGGCATGGAGGAGCAGCCCAAGGGAGGAGTAGGTGATGTGGAAGCAAGTCAAGAGCCTGAAGCCTGCCTGGGCCTTGCACTAGGAGGAGGGACCCCGTCAAGGTCACCAACTTGGTCCCTCCCACCCGGGTCTTTGTACAGGGTCTTGCCATTACTAAGGACACCTCTCTTTACCCCCAATTCAAAGTGGGGGAGTTTACTCTGGTGTAACAAGTCCAAACTGATGTGGAGGACCCCTGCTCCCAAATCCTGCCCCTGTGGTTTTTTTTTTCTTTCCAAAAATGTTTTGAAACTCAATTTGTCAAATATGCGGTCAGTCGATCACACATCTTCCCCGAGGCTCGGAGAGAGCTGGGACTGGCGTTTCTGTCCCTGGTCTACCTCAGTGGAAGCAGGACCAGAATGAAGGAGAGGAGTCCCCTCTCCTTGACAAACTCAGGAAGAACATATTTTTTCTCTCCAGCACGAGCGCCAGAAAGGGGGCACAAGGGGATCCAGTTGCCCCCCCTGGCTTTCACCTGCCCCCACTCTTCTGAGTATTGTGACATCATGATGCTCGGAAAAGGGGAGCGGTCACACCAGACGGGCAGAGCAAAGCGGCTCTCCCACTGCCCTGCCCTTCCTGAGCATAATTCTGTTTAGCGCCCTTCCCCTCTGCCCCCGTTTTTACCTGACAAATTAGGTGGGGATAAACCCAGCATCTTTTGCCGCCCCTGGCTGCTATTCCATGATAAAAGGGGATGGCTAACTGCCTTGCGTGAGCAAGCTCCTCTGCCCAAATATTGGAGATGAAGCTCCCATCACAGTCCTCTGTGTTCAAAGGAGCCCCTTTTTAAATAGAACAGAGAACAGGAATGTAAACCTGGGATGGGAGTGTCCGTGCCCTCTGCTCCCTCTCTGTTTGCTCCCTGTGCTTATGTCATGGGTGAAATTAGGGTTCTGGTGGTTACTCCACAGGAAAGAAAACCACCTCAACCATTTAACCCCCTGCTACAATAAAGTCAGTTTCCAGAGCCTCCTGTCTGACTGATGGGCCTGGAATTGGGTTTTTCAGCCAGAAGGTGTTGGCTCCACACATTGGAGCTTATCTGAACTGGCCAGAGCACAGGATTCCATTTGCGAAGCCAAAGAGAGGCTGGAAAGGAGCCTAAGTTCTCCATGGAGCAGCAGCAGGAATGCAACAGGATGGAAGGAGAGTTCTCCCCCCTCCTTCTCCCCACTGCTAGGGGTCAGGAATTGTCCCAGACCGCCCAGTTTTCCTGACCGCTCTAGCTGTCTGGGATGGGAGGGGAACAGGACCATTGAAGCGTCCTGAATTTCCCCTTCCATCCCGAGTCTCACTGCTGGCTGGCCACAGCTGCGCGCTCTGCATGTCCGCCCAGAGTGGAAGTGCAGAGAGCGCAGCTGCGGCCAGCTGGCGGGCGTTTGGTCCAGCCTGTGGCGTGACTGAACTGGCAGCAAGTTCAGTCCGCTGTGCTCTGTCTCCCCGCAGCCTGCCTGGGGCTGGGTTCCAAATCAACAAGCCGGGGCTCCAGCTGCTGCTGCTGCTTCCCGGACTGAGTGGGCTGCTGCCTGCCAGTGCCGGCCTGGCCCCGTGATCATCTCAACAAGACACCCTGGGCCATGAGTAAAATAAAAGAGTGTGGGGCAGCTTGGGGCTGCTGCCCTGCCCCCGCCCTCCGAAGCAGCCTGGGTGGAGGGGGAGGAACTTCCATCGCCCCCTCCACCTGCCTGCCAGGGTGCCCTTGGCAGCCCCTACCTACCTCTCCTGAGTCCTGGTCGGAGGGGTTCCCTGCAGTGGCAGTACCATCCCGAACTCATGTGGAGCAGAAGGCCGCTCCCTTGTAAACAAGGTTCTTCGAGATAGCTCCGATCATTCTCACCACGGCACTGGGTGTTGTGAGAATGGTTGGAGCCTCTTGAAGTGCATGTGTGTGCAAGAGTTTGTGTGCGAGAGAGAGAATCTATGTGTGTGACAGTCTGCGAGAGAGAACCTGTGAGGGGGGGGAGGAAGAGAGAGTGTCTCTACATGAGAGAATCTGTGTGAGAGAGAGAGTTTGTGCGTGAGATAGAATCTTTGTGTGTATGTAACACAGAGGGAGAGAGAGTCTGTGAGTGTGTGTGTGTGTGGGGGGGGGAAATAGAGAGAGAGAATTGTTGTTCAAAGGTTTCTCAGGGTGTTACCCCCAATACTATGTGCAAACTTGTTCAAAGAGTTTACAGGGTGACTTGGGTATGTTATCCCCAATGTTCTTATATGCAGTGTTGTTCAAAGGTTTCTGAGGTTGACTTTGGTGGTGTTCCCCATAAAAAAGGAAACCAAAACCAAAAGACAAATAGAAAAATAAAAGTTGGTTGAAATGGTAGGGAATCATTGGTAGTTATTACTGGCTTGATGAGACACTTAAAACATCAGTTTCTCCACACAGTGAGCCTTGGCTATATTTTTTCACATGGCTAGGGAGAAATGGGACTAGTGGGAGAGAGATCTTGGATGGGACCTTAGTAAGAGGGCTCTCTATCCCCCAGTGGCAGGGCTTCATGCAGCAGCAAGGAATTCACAGGTTTAACAAATGTAATCTCCCTCCAATGTTAACTCTGGGAACTCCTTGCTGCTGGGTTGAGCCACACCGCTGGCTTAACCATTGGGTTGGCTCCGCCCACTTCTGGCACAGCCCTCTGTCCCAACATTTGCATAAATGAGTATAAAATCACATATGTAAATTTCATGCAAATATTTGTCCTCTTTTCTGCGTCAGTGGCCACCCTACTCACTGCTGTCTTGGGGCCAGCGTGGAGTGGCAGCACAGCACTGCTTTCTGCCCCATTGGGGATGAGATTCCTGGATGGGCAGCAAACAGTATCCAGCAGTGGAGATAAGGGAGGGGGAAAGAGCACGACTCTGAGCTAGGGGGGGGGGTGAGCTCTGCAGTGTGTCTAGGCCTTGTCCCTCCCCACCTGTACCCCTACCCTATGATCTGAGCTTTGATGCTATAGAGCGGGGCTGGGAGAGAAGCTTGAGCTGACCCCTGTGCTGTGGGCATTGCTGACCCCAGGGCAAACAGAGAAGCTTGTGGGTTTGTGCCTTTTGAAGAGGAAGCTGCTGAGGGGCAGGGGGTGGGTGTTTTTGAGCCTGGCTTCAAAAGCCCTCCTTGTTCTGCCTTCCAGGGCGACAGCAAGAATGACTCGTGGATCTTCGCCCTGGCCGTACTGCTGAGCAGCACCCTGGTCTATAACAGCATGGGCACCATCGACCAGCAAGCCATGGACAAGCTGCAGTATCCTTCGAGGGTGGCAGGTGCAGGGTCAGGGCCCCTTGTTCCCCCAGCAGTCACAATGACAGAAAAGGGTGACCCAGCAATATGCTAACCCGCCCCCCTCAGCTCAGTAGCTAGCATGCATTTCCGCTATCGGTTGCTGTAGAGGAGGGGTGGGGGGAACGTTTTCCTCCCTCAGGTCGCTTTGAAAACTAGTACAACCTCTGTGGGCTGATTAGGAGTTGGGCTAGAGATTCCCCATCCCTGCTATAGAGTCTACCAGTAGTGCTTACTGACCGGGGAGTGGAATTACTCCATTAGCGCTGGGAGTGGCGAGAGAGCAGTGTGGAAGGATCTGGGTTCAAGCCCAGCCAGTGGTCTATAATCAAAGGGCTGATAGTGAACCCTCCTCACAGGGGTGGAGGTGTATTATTAAGTATTTATATAGCACAAGCAATGTACCTGTCACTTTACAATCAATAATTATAGACCGGTCCCTGCCTCAGTGGGCTTACAAGACTGGGTCAGGCAACGTATAAAATGTGATGTCCGCTGGGTAGGCAGACGAATGTCCAGCACACTGATCCCAGTGCCCTAGCCGCTGCCATGCCGGATAGCCAAAATGGTGGACTCCATTTGGGCTGGCGGGAACAGACATGATAGCCCGTTGTGACCAGAGTGGGCGGGCCCTAACTTGGTCTCTGACCTCAGAGGTTTTCCAAGGTCAGAGCCTGGGTTAGGGCACAGGCCAGGGCAATCCCAGGCCGACGTCTGGTGACCTGCAGGCCAATGTCACGGCTGGTTTTTTTGCCCTGAGAAAAGGGGAGGGCAACAGAAGGAGCGATGGGAATGCATCCAAGAAGCTGTGAAGTTGCAGGCACACGTGCTTAGCCTAGTTAGAGGGGAGAAGGAGAGCCTAAGAAAATTAGGGCAGAGACTAAGGGGCTGGGGAGCTAGGAAAAGCCGTAGAGGCGGCTGTAGGAATCCCTTGCGGGGAGGTGCTGCTGTATTTGTTTCCTTAGCCAGGTCCCCCAGCTACGTGACGGAACTGACCGAGCTCATCAAGGTAAAGGCCTCGCCTGGCAGCAGCAGTGAAGAAATCGAGGATTCGGCTGACTTTGTTCGGTTCTTTCCATCCTTTGTCTGGGCTGTGCGGGATTTCACTCTGCAGTTGATGCTAAATGGGCGGCCCATCTCTGAGGATGAATATCTGGAAAACTCCCTGAAATTAAAGACAGGTAGCAATGAATGCTGATCCCCATGGCCTCGGGACAGCGCTAGGGGGGCTATGCTGCATGGAGACTGAGGGGGGACATGGTAAGGGGTGCTTTCCTCTGACTTAGTTAGGGTCTTTAGACGCAGCGGCGATTGGGTGCTTAAGACATTTGCCATGTGACTGTGCGTCGTGTCTAAGCACCGTTGCTATTTTTGGCCACTGGCCATTAGCCTCTTATTAACTCCTCGTTGGTTACCAGGATGTCTTGGGTGCGGCAGTTGAGTGTTTTCCCTCTCCCTGTGGCTAGTGTTGTGTCTAAAGACATCAGGTGGCGTGTTCACAGCCATTTCTGGTCTGTCTGCCTTGAATCCTCCCTGTCTGCCCCGAATCCTCCACTCTGTGCCACAGCCAAACAGCTCGTTCCTTGCTGCAGACGGTCTTTGCAATCTCCCAAAGCACTCGGGGGTGAGGATGAGCAGTGAAGAATGAGCTGTTTAGCTGCAGCACAGAGCAGAGGATTCGGGGCAGACCCAACTGCTCTCCTGCGTGGACTACAACTCCCATAATTCCATGGGAGTGCTTCTGCAAGGAGATTAGCCACTGAATGTGGAAAGGCAGCCGTTGCATCTAAGTACTGCAATGTATTAAACACGGGGAAACATGCGTGGCTCTTCAGTGGTGTCAGCACACATTGAGCCATCCCTTTCCATTGTGTCTAAAGGCAGCCACTGTTGATCTCGGTGAAACACTAAGGTTCTGTACCAAAAGGAACAAAGCGGGGGCATAAGAGGGGGTGCTGTCCTCTTTGGCTCAGTGACATTACACTGCACTGCTGGGGCACACGATTTATTTATTCCATTTTTACCCCGCCCTCTCGCAAGAGCAACTCGGGCAGCTTACAATCCTACAAATATAAAAATATAAAGAACAATAATACTATACAGCTATACTAAAACCCCGACTTGTGCATAAAAATTCCCTCCCCCACCTCTATCCAGCTAACCCATCCCACTCTCCCTCTCCAAACGCCTGGTGGGAGAGCGAGCTCTTACAATTACGTCAGCAGGCAAGGAGATTTAGGCTGAGGCGGACCTCCAGAATGGAGCTGCCGAGAATGCCCTTCTGTCCGTCCGAACTTACCAATAATGTGGGACTTCCATGAGGCCGCCCGAGGGATGCGCGATCACTCAGATGGGCAGGGCTTGGGCTATTAAGGGTTTTAAAGGTCAACACTAGAACCTTGAATTGGACCCGGAAGGCAATACTGTAGTAGGAGGGATGATGTGGGGGGTTCAGCAAAGTGTGCTCTTCTCTCCCTGTGCTGTGCTACAGAGGTGGCAGCTCTTGCAGGAGACAAGAGGTTGGTCTCTTGTGGATGTTAGAAAAAACTCCTGGCATCTTTAAGAGTTTGTTGTTATTATCAAGCATTTATATAATGCCAGCAATGTACCTGGTGCTTTACAAAGTAATGGAATAGACACGGTCCCTGCCCTAGGGCTTACAAACTGAGAGACGGGGGTAGAGGGGAGAGATGAAGGAAGGGGAACAGAGGGAGAGACAAGGAGTGTAACATTCACGAGGATGCGAGCTCCCAGGTGCATGCGCTTGGCTTGGTTACATCAAGAATGATGGCTGGCTGGTCCGTGTGGTGAGGATACGAGTACACAGACCTTAGGTAACAGATTGTACTGGATGGAGGGTATCAGCAGGAGTTAGGTGAGGGGAGCGAGGAGCCGGGGAGGGCAGAGCAGAAGAGGTGGGTCTTGAGGAGGGATTTGAAGGTACGAAGGGAGGGGGCAAGGCGGATGTGGGCAGGGAGGGAGTTCCAGGCGTGGGGGGCAGCTAGGGAGAAGGGATGAAGGCGGTTAGGGGAGCAGGGGAGGCGTGGAAGGGCAAGAGAGGGGACAGAGGAGTGGAGTTCACGGACTGGAGTATGGAGGGAAATTAGCACAGAGAGGTGGGGGGAGCAAGGTTGTGAAGAGCTTTATAGGTGAAGACTAGGAACTTGTGCAGGATTCGTTCAGGAAGGGGGAGCCAGTGAAGAGAGGAGAGGAGGGGCTGCACGTGGTTGAAGTGACGGGCGAGGTGGATGACCCTGGCAGCAGAGTTTTGGACAGATATAAGGGGAGAGCAGGGGAGACCAGTGAGAAGGAGGTTACAGTAGTTGAGGTGTGAGATGACCAGGGAGTGAACAAGGGTTTTGGCAGAGGAGACCAAGAGAAAGGGGTGATTATGGAGGGAGAAGCGATGGGATTTGGCAACAGAGTCGATGTAGGGTTTAAAAGAAAGAGGTGAGTCAAAGATGAAGCCTAAGTTACGGACTTGGGGGATGGGAAGGATGGTGACCCCATCGATGGGATTTACCCAATGCCCCAGCCAAATTCCAACTTGGGCAAGTCCACTCCGTCTCCTGCTCCACCCAACAAAGCAATTTTGCTTGAATGTTAAAATCTCTTGCCCATTTTTCTAAATCGTCGTCTGTCATTCCTGGGTGCTGTTGAGTTCTACCCCAGAAGCAGCTGTGCCTTTGCCCAGAGTGAAACAATTCCAACCTGCCCATTTCTTCCCACAGGCAGCAGCCGTACAACCCAGATGTTCAACCTGCCCCGCGAGTGCATCCGCCTGTTCTTCCCGGCCCGGAAATGTTTTGTCTTTGAGCGCCCTGCTAACGGCAGCGATCTGCATCGGCTGGAGGATCTGCACGAAGGCCAACTGCTTCCAGAATTCCGGCAGCAAGCGGACCGGTTCTGCCAACACATCTGGGACACATCCAAGCCCAAGACCATCCCAGGCGGCCATGTTATCACTGGGGAACGTGAGTCGCTTTAGCTTTGCATACTGAGAATTATTTATTATTATTATTATTATTATAGCCCCAGCCATGTACTCGGTGCTGTACAGAAATAGATGTGGTCCCTGCCCATGGCTTACAATCTAAAAGACAAGGAGGGGGCCCTTGGGTTGCTGCATGTGGCCCTTGGGTTGCCTAGGGAGAATATGGAGCGCTTTCTAGAGGTGAATTTGAGGAAATGCAGACAGCCAGGGTTGTCTTTGAGCAATCATGGCCCATCTGCAGTGCAAGCCCCAGCTCCAGGCTGGGACTTTTTACACTGCGGGTAGGAGGAGAGCAGTAAGTACGATAGTCTGCAAGCACCTTCCGTTGCCGTAATGATCACTCTCTTTCCCCCGTTTCTGGCAGTGCTGGGGAACCTGGCAGTGACCTACGTGGATGCCATCCGCAGCGGCACCGTGCCCTGCATGGAGAACGCGGTGCTGGCACTGGCCCAGATCGAGAACTCGGCTGCCGTGCGTGAGGCTGTGATCCGCTACGAGCAGCTGATGGGGCAGCAGGCGAAGCTGCCCACGGAGACCCTGGAGGAGCTGCTGGAGGTGCACAAGAAGAGCGAGGAGGAGGCCATCCGGGTGTTCATGGCCCGTGCTTTCAAAGATGACACCCGCCAGTTCCAGACTGAGCTGATGGTACGTTCCCTTCTCAGAGGCCAAGGATGTAACGATCCACAGAACTGAGAGTGAGGCTGGGCCTTGAAATATTATGGGATGCTGAGGTCTCTGCAGTTAGTGATGGCTGATTTCAATGGAGCAACAGTCCAAACTGAGGGGGGATAGACCTGCCTCAATGGCACACCAACATATTGCCCAAGTTAAATTGCATCCCTGCACATGCCTAAGTTAAATCACATTCCAACAAACACATTGTCCCCCTGGGTTCCTTGTGTCTTGGTCCTGCTTCCCTTGGGTCCAGTTGATTCCCCCACCTGGGAGCATAGCAGCAGCTGCCACCAAAATTGATCTAGAACTATTGCTGTCATTCGTGCTGCTGTGAGATGTAAGCAGTGCACTACTTGGCTCCTTCCGGCAGGGGTGTGCTTTGGGAGGGAGGGGGAAGAGCAGTAGTTGTTCGGTGTAGGAAATTCCAATGCCAGGGAGGAGCAGAATAGTGCTCTGCCTCTGGCTGTAGTTCTGGAGTTCGATGGTAGCAACCCTGAGGGCGGTGGTGGCTTCAGGCCATTGATTATACTACAGCACAGGGCTCTAAGCTTGCGGGCCCCAGGCTGCTGTGGGTAAGGATTAATTTTGCACCTGCTAAGGCTGCATGGTTAGTTTCCCTGCCCTGGTCACCAGTCCGTGGAGTCTCAGGCCTGGACACACAGGGCTCTGGCCCAAGCTAGTGCCCCACCTGGTTCCATGTTTGCTTCCCAACAGGGCAACCTGGAACAGAAAAAGGAGGAATTCTGCCGCCGGAACGAGGAAGCCTCCTCCGACCGCTGCCTGGCCGTGCTGATGGAGCTCTCTGAGGAGCTGGATGACAAGATCAACGAAGGCAGCTACTCTGTGCCTGGCGGCTATCAGCTCTTCCAGGACGACCGGAAAGACATGGTGGAGAAATACCGGCTTGTGCCTGGGAAAGGCATAAAGGTAGGGAAAGGCCCCTTCCTGCCCTGCTAGTGCATTTCTCCTGGACTCAATCCGTGGAGGGAGGGACAGCCCCTCCCTTGACCCCAAAGCTCCACCCCTTCAGCTGTCCTGTAAAATGGGGGGATGGAAGGGATGTATCCCCCTGTGTTTGGAGTGTCAAAACCAGCTCCATCTCAATCCCCCCGCCCCCCCCCTCCCGGTAACACATCATAAGAGCCCTGGACTGCCGGGATCTAGCGACAATGACGCCTGTTAGTGGCAGGGTCGCCACCTATGCAAATATTTAAGGAACACTTATGAAAAATACATGTTGCAGGGCCTGCATTGGGCATGTATTTTTCATAAGTGTTCCTTAAAAATGTGTATGTGGCAACCCTAGTTAGTAGGGTTGCCATACCTCCCCTTTAATCCAGGATGCTTATGAAAAATACATGTTGCAGGGCTGCATTGACTCAGTTGCAGGGCTGCGTTGGAATCAATGCAGCCCTGTACTATGTATTTTTCATAAGCGTGTGGCATTAAAGGGGCGGTATGCCAACCCTACCTGTTAGCATTTGAGTAGGGTGACCATACCTCCCCTTTAAGAGGACACTTATGAAAAAATACATGGTGCAGGGCTGCATTGGTTCTAGTGCAGGACTGCAACATGTGTTTTTCATAAGCGTCCTCTTTTTAAAGGGAAGGTATGGTAATTGGTAACACTACATTTGTGGGTTTAGAAGCCGCTGGAAGCAGATCTGTAGGTGCAACNCCCCCAGCTCAGGTCCGCTCCTGCTCTTCTCTGTGCCCATTCACGCACTGCTCCCTGGAGCAGTTTGACTCCCCCACTTAGAGAGGGGAGCTCTCTCTCATCCAGCCTGTGGCTTCTCTGCTGAAGCTGCTGGCAAAGGGCGTGGCAATTAGTGGCTGGTTTGTGGCACTGGAGTGAAATCCAGGCACTCGGGTGGGGGTCCTAGACAGGGCAGCAGATGGGAACAGCGGGTTGGGGTTGGCCCGAATCTGTTGATCTACAGGGGAAGGGATCCGTGTCCCGTTCCTGCATCCCCTGAGCCAGCCAATTCCTGGGGCCGGATGGAAACCAGCACCCTCCTATCCCATCTGCTCACGGGGGTGCAGGGCTGACTCCGATGTCTCTGGGGAGGCCCCTGTGACTGTGACCATTACTGTCCCTCCATTCCCAGGCAGAGGCGGTCCTGCAGGAGTTCCTGAAGAACAAAGAGAGTGTGGGAAACTCGATCCTACAAATGGACAAGTCTCTGACGGAGAAGGAGAAAGAGATGGAAGGTATAAGCCTGCTGTCTGGGGGGAGGGGAATACTAGTATTGGGCAGGGTGGCCATATATGCAAATTTAGAGGACACATGAAAAATCCAGGCTGCAGGGTTGCATTGGAGCCAGTATAGCCCTGCAACCTGTATTTCTCATAAGTGTCCTCTAAAATTTGCATATATGGCAATTCTAGTGGTCATTATATGGCAACTTATCTCAGGGACCGCCTCACCTTCCATGACTCAGGACGGACCCTCCGATCCACTGGGGGCGCCTATCTGGAGGTCCCCCATCTAAGGCGGGGGGCCACCCTGGAGAGGGTGTTCTCACTGGTCGGGCCACGGCTGTGGAGCTCCCTTCTGAAGGAAGCCCGCCTGGCCCCGGGTCTGCTCGCCTTTCGGCGGGCATGCAAGACTTGGCTGTTCGCCCAGGCCTTGGAGGGGAGGGAGGGGTAAATGGGGGAGATTGGTGTGGTGGGGAATTGGAGGGTAGGGTTGGGGGTTTTAAAATTATTTTTAAATTACATTAAAAACTGACATCAATTTTAAAATATTTTATTGTTGTACTGTATTGTTAGCTGCCCCGAGATGCCGTGGGCATGAGGGGGCAGCATAGAAATAAATAAATAAATAAATAAATAGTATTGGGGCACCACTGAGCTGCCTGAGCCCCTGGATGAGGAAGGCCCCAAGGACTCCCTGAGCCAGCCAGGCCTCCCTGCTGGAACCGTCCCCGCCAGTGGGTTGGGAGATGCTCCTCAAAGCCATAGGACACAACTCAGCCTCTCGCCTCGTGCTCTGCCCTGGGCCCCACTGATCAGTTCTCCTTTCCTCTGGCAGCCCAGCGGGCTCGGGCGGAGGCGGCTGAGCGCGAGCAGAAGGTGCTGGCGCAGAAGCAGGCTGAGCTGGAGCAGTTGGTGGAGGATCAGAAGCGGAGCTACGAGGAGAATCTCCGTCAGCTGGGGGAGAAGATGGAGGACGACCGGGAGAAGCTGCTGGAGGAGCAGAACAGGATACTGGATCAGAAGCTCAAGGTACCTGGGCGCACTCGGCCACAGGGTTGGACAATTGCTGGGTTGGTTCATCCATAGGCACTAACTGTGCGGGAGCTACGGGGCTTGAACCTCCACTGGGACCAGCAGCCCCCTCTTATGAAACCGTGGGGGGAGTCTCCCTCTTGGCATGCGGTGCAAAGGGGGCATATACAGGGCCCCACATCTGCCTTCCATGGCTCTCTCTAAACCCTGCCTGGTGCATACGCCCTGCTGGGAGGCTCAACTGGAGAAATAAAATAAACGTGACGTTGACCTGCCTGGGCCAGGGGGACTCAGTGGGACATCTGTTTCCAGGCTGCCAGATGTGCAGCCCCTCCTCTCTTCGCTTCACTGGCTTCCCCTTCCTGAACGAATCCTGCACAAGCTCCTAGTCTTCACCTATAAAGCTCTTCACAACCTTGCTCCCCCCTACCTCTCTGCACTTATCGCCCTCCATACTCCAGCCCGTGCACTTCGCTCCTCCTCTGTCCCTTCTCTCACCCTTCCACGCCTTCCCTGCTCCCCTAAGCGCCTTCGTCCCTTCTCACTTGCTGCCCCCCATGCCTGGAACTCCCTCCCTGTCCACATCCGCCTTGCCCCCTCCCTTCATACCTTCAAATCTCTCCTTAAAACTCACCTCTTTCGCTCTGCTCTGTCTGACTCTTTATCCTGCTGAGCCACTATTCCTATACCTACGATCGGTTTACCCTTATCCTTGCAACATGGACCTGCCTGCTGTCATTCTCATCGTAACCAAGCCAAGTACGTGCACTTGAGACCTCGCATCTTCATGAATGTTAGACCCCTTGTCTCTCCCTCTGTTCCCCTTCCTAAGTCTCTCCCCCAGCTCCTGTCTCTCAGATTGTAAGCCCTAGGGGCAGGGACCGTGTCTATTTTATTACTTTGTAAAGTGCCAGGTACACTGCTGGCGCTATATAAATGTTTGTTAATAATAATAATAATAATAATAATAATGTTGGCCTGCTGCTGCCCCAGCCCAGCTTGCTGACTGACCCAGAATGAGTCATCCTGGGCACTCAGCCAGTCTGTCTGCTCTTGGCCTGGCCTAACGCCAGTCATAGCAAGACAGCACTGAAAACAGACGTACTATCTCCACTGGGGGCCGCCACGGCTGCCTGTCCTTGGCCACCACAGCTGCCTGTCATTGGCTGCCACGGCGGGGAGTGGGGTGCTGGGTTACACTGGGGGCAGGGCTGAACACCCGCACATTTGTTGGCTTGCCATCTGGCCCGCCTGGACACACGTTTGTTCTGTGCCCCAACCCTGCCCTGAGGTTGGCAGCCGCCGTCTTCCGCCCCGGGCAGGGGAGTGGCCGTGGTGGCTGCCTGTCCTCACCCAGTGTCCAGATGGAGCTGCTGCCCAGCCCCTGGGCTTTATCCAGTAGTGGGGCCTGCTCGTTCTGGAGAGGGGGCAGTGGAGCTCAGGGCTGGGTGTAGAGTTGGTTCCCCCTCTTGATCTTGGTGCCCTTCCCGTAAGGAGTCTCATCTGCTTCTGATAGTAGCCTCCTGAGTGCTGTGCGTCTGGAGTGGGGAGTTCAAGACAGACCTCCTCCTTCTCCAAGAAATGGTCAGCTTGGTGCCCCTTGTGTTCCTTGCTGATGAGCGAGGCCTCTGCTAACCCACACCCAGCGCAGGAACTGACTAGAGGAGTGCCTCTGGGCTAAATCCGAATTTAGCCCAGACGTTTGCCTTTCCCTTTCTCTCAGGCTGAAAATTGAAGCACAGTCCTAGATTCCTATATTGGAAGAAATAGGCTAGGCTGGTGAAGGCCATCATGATGCCAGATGTAGTTCCAGCCCCATCCTGCCCTGAGGGCCTCCGTGCCCCCCCCCCCCCCCCCCCCCCCCCCCCTCCCCATCTTTCAGGACTTGAGCCCTAGTGATGACAGTGCCCTCCCTTTAAAGTGACCACCACAATTTGCTTCATCCCTCCTCTGCTTTGGAGAGACCACATCTGTGCCATCTCCAATAAGTGGCTGATGTTCAAAGGAAGATGAACCCTCTGGCAATGTCCCCTGTGGAGGAATCTCTTTCTGATTCCCTGAAATGGGGATGATGTGGGGTCCCCTGTAATTTAGATCCAAGCCCTGATCTTGTGAAATTATTGACCTTGCTTTCCCTGCAGGAACAAGCGGATCTCCTGAGGGAGGGATTTCAGAAGCAGGCCAACCAGCTACAGGAGGAGATCCGGCAGCTCAGGGAGCAGAACGAGAAGATCAAGAAGCCATCTTGGATTAGCACTGCATTGGGCACCCTGGTAGATGTGGCTTCATGTGTGCTTCCTGGCATTGTCGGCAGACCCCTTGCAGCAGCTTCAAACTTCATAAGGCGTTTATTCTGAAGAGCAGAGACTGGTAGCAGCCTGGCTTTTTGCTGTCACAAATACATTCTAGCATCAAATGTTGTTCACCTGCGGAACTCCTTGCTGCATGATGCTACATGAGTGGTTTAGTAAGGAATAGTCATTTCTATGGGTGTTAACAAACATGATGGCAGATGCCGCCATCCTGGCCCAACCTGAGTCAGGAACCTGCAGCTGACATGGCCAGGGTCCGCTCTGGCCACCAGACGCACAAGTGCAGCCAGGAGAGCCATCCCACTTCCTGGTTAGTGATCACAGCAGATGTAGCAGCAGCCAGCACCACCCCCATGCCACTCCCAGAGCTCTGCTCCCCGCCATGACAATCAGCCGTGGCAGCTAATCTCTGACCACCACAGCAGCCGGTCATAGCAGCCCCCTGGACCAGGCTAGGAACAACGGGTTAAAGAAACATGACGATCTGCTGTAGCCTGCTTTGGCCCTAGCAAGTAGACCCCAGCCTGTGTCTCTGGGATCCCAGCCCGGGCTAGCTGCCGCCATAGCCCAGAGCAATCCTGGGCCAACATCTGGCAGCACCTGCACAAACGTGCAGGTGAGTTCCATGCCAAAGCGTGACTAAGCGGCCCATCGTCATGTTCGTTACCACCCTAAGAATTCAAACCTCGTACGCAGCGATCTCAAGAGCTCCCTGTCCTTGCTCATACTTCAGAGTAGACTAGTTCCAGACGGAATTCCCCACTCTTTGAACCAGATTGCAAAGTGTGGTGCTTTCTGTGTATCTTCTGGCTTCCTTGTAAGCATCTGCTGCTGGCCACTGCTGTTTAGTCACCAGGCTGACTGAGCTCATTACTCTGATCAGGTGCAGGACAGACAGTTGGCAAATATCAGATGGACAGCACTGACTCTGAGCTGGGGAGGTGGGTTATTGCAGAGTTTCCTATCCTAAATGTTAAACAATCATATGTCAGGGCCCAAAAATCATGAGTGACTTTTTAAAAATCCATGATATCTTAAACCTAATATATGTAACTTTTGTTTCGGTTGCCTTCTGGTTCTGGAGCCTTTAAACAAAGGAGCACAATGCCATCCTATCGTCAAGCTTTTCTCTGTAACCAGGAGGGCTGGGATTTATTGCAAGACTTGCAATTTCAGGCTTTTGGAAAGCTGGATAAATCGCAAGACTTTCAGTTCAATCATGAGAACATATGGTCTCATCTGGCACAGCAGGGAGACTGGGGTAAATGGGCTTTTGGCCTACTGTCTCCCAGATCCTATAGGAAACTTTCTAGCCAGTGCTTAAAAGTGCCACAGCAAGGACTTGGAAGTAATAACTCCTTGGTTTAGTTTAGCTCTGCTGTTCTTCACATGAACACAGTGTTTAAAGCAGGAGTAGTCAGACTAATGGTGTTTTTACATGGACAAACTATCTCTGGATTGTTATCCAGGGATTACAAAGTGCTCTGTTTATACGGACACTTCTATCCTGGTATGAATCCATTCTGAGATAGTTCATTTGAACAGAACATTGCTGTTTCCCTGGGATTAGAGTCTTTGGGATGAATATCAATCCCGAGGTACTTTTCATCTGTGCACAGTGCACTGATTTCTGGGATTGAAGAAAATCGGATTTTCTTCATTTTTCTGAGTTTAAGAAAATGACAACTCATCCCTTTTGTTCTGCAGGTATTTAAATGTGGTGCTTTGCAATGCATTGTGGAAGAATGACGGAGGTAATATGATTATCCCACATGGTCATGTGCTACTAGATACCATAGAGGCAGACCTTCCTAGCGAGGATGTCCGCTCTTGCCATAATGCTCTCTGATATTAATCCTGGGATAGTTGTTTAGACAAATCTAATTTTGGTATAGTTTAACATCTGGATTTTACAAAACCTCGAAAAAGAGGTTTTGTAATCCTGGTGTTTTTCAGTGATCTGGGGATTACAATCACTGAATGCTGCTGCGTTTAGATGGACCTCTCATCCTGGGATTAATGCTCTAATCCTGTGATAAGTGTCCATGTTAAAGTGCCCTAATAAAGCATGCAATCCACTGGATTCAGGCATTGACCTTGGGGGACCTATCAGGACCCCTCCTCCTGGTTCCCTGATAGACTTCCTCTGGGTAATGATTTTGCATCGGGTATGGATTAGTCGGTGAGAAGAGAGCAAGTCAATTGCTTCAGGCTGTACTAAGAACAGTAAGAAGAAGCTTTCTGTTTCCTCGGAGTTGCTAATCTCTCCCACGAGAGGTAGAGGCTGCTCCCGTAGAGCAGAGGGAGCCAAGCGTGGGCATAAAAAGAGGGAGGGGGCATAGACAGGATGCATTCCACCCTCCAAGCTTGGAGTGCAGAGGACATCCTCCTCCTGGCCCAGTTCCTACTCCACGCAGGTGGGGAGAGAGTCTAACCACAGAGCTCAGGCAGCCTTGGAGCACAGAAGGACTTCTTGTTTCCACTGCATTTGCCCCACCGGCGACATTGGGGAAAATGCACTGAACACGGGTCTCTGGCTTGAATCTTGCTCTCCCTGACGGCCCTTCCTACATCCCTCACCTTTTTTCCTTTCAAACAACACCCTGCTCTGCAAGAGGAGGAACTAAGAGCTGCTCCCTCATTTTATAAATGAACAGCAGAGAGGAGACACAAAGCAATAGGTCCCAGAACTCTTAGCAAAGCTGTGCCAAAGCTGAGTTGATCCAGCCACAATCCCTAATGCTGCTGCAGTATTCTAACAAACTATACAACTACTGGGCAATATGCAAAAGCCTTCCTTTCTGAGTGAATTAAACATAATAACCAGCTATAAGCTTGAAGGGGTAGAGCAGGGATGGGGAACCTCAGGCTTGGAGGCCAAATGTAGCACACAGCTAGTTCAATGTTTCAAATCTATGATCTGGACCCTTCTCTTCCAGAGTGCACCCTTTAAGCACCTCTGCCTCAACTTCTATGTAGCCCTCAGATTTTATACCCATTTTCAAAGTGGCCTCTGGGAAGGAAATGTTTCCCCACCCTTGGACTAGAGTTTTCAAAAGGCAAGTAGAAAGATGGGATTCAAGTCTGCCCTATGTGAAGGGATGTTACTGGTTTGTCATTAATTTCTTATTTCCAAAGCTCCTATTAAAAGCAGGGGTGGAGTCCGCTAGAAGGTAGAATTTTGTGGGCCAAAGGGGCAGTCAGACTCATCCCACTTGCAGTTACTCCACAGGGGCCCAGGGGCTCTCAGGACTATAAGAGACACAGTATTAAGTCACAGTATTAGACTCCAGTTCCACTAGCTGCAGGGATCCCAGGCCCAGGCTGTGAGACCTGGACAGGCAGGTTTCAAGGCTGCTCCTCCTGCAGCGATTCTGGAGGGTTTTATGTTGCTTCAAAGGACAGATGCTCATTTGTTTCTCAGCTGTGCGCTTTTGCTTAAACCCTGCTGCTGGGAATAAAGTTTTGTCTGAAAAAAGCTTGTTCCGTGTCTCTGGTTTGATATTATCCTGGTGCGGCAAATTCAAAACGTAGACTCCATCCTGAATTATCGAAAGGAGTGGAGCATATGGCAGCAGAATGACTACGAAGCAGTGTGTGTGTGTGTGTGATGATTGGTGCAGACAGGACTGGGAGTCCAGGCTCCTCTTGAGTTCTGTGTCCAGCTCTGGCAGACACACGAGCTGGGTTGAACAGGGGGGCTGGGAGTCCCTTCCCCCAGGGCTGGCCTTACAATTTGTGGGGAATGGAGTGCACCAGGAACCTGGCCTGAGACCAGTGTTTAATGTGCTAACTAATGATCTGGAAAAGGGAGTAAAGAGTGAGCTGATCAAATTTGCAGAAGACACTGGGTAGTTTTAGTTGAACTTGGGGGTGGCCAACCCTGGGTTTGCTCCAGTGTCAGTCGCCGCCGCCGCTGCCCGGTGCAACGGCCCCCCCCAGGTCACAAGAAACCCCTTACCGGGTCCGGCAGCGTCCCGCCGCCTCCAGCCCAAGCGCCCCCAGCCGAAGGCGCCCGGGGCGAAAGCGGCGGGGAAAAAGCCTCTGGAGGGGCGGAGGCCGCTGAAGAGCCCCGCCCCCAGGTCGGCACTGCAAGGGTAGCAGTGCCGGTAAACAGAGCGACAGCCCCTGGAGAGACTGGCCCCCCTTAAAGCGAAGTGTGGAATTGACTATTGTGGTTGCAATATTGCCGTGTGTGTGTCCCCTATCCTTGTGCCCTTTTGTGACAGCACGTAGAGTGTGTGTTTCTCCCCTCCTGAGTTGTTTGGTGTTTATGTGTAGTCCTCTGCCCCTTACCCCAGATTAATTGAGAGAGGTGAGTGAGAGCCTGTGGGCTCGCGCGGTTGGGCCTTTCCCTCTCCCCTGGGATCATCCCTTCCCTACCTCTTGAGAGTGTGTATTCCCCGTGAACCTTAACTGTGGACCTTGGGACCCCTTCCCCTGTGGACCTGGCACTTCCCTCACTAGCCCTCCTTGCCAATTCCCTGACGAGTGCAAGTGGTGAAGCTGAACCCCCTTCCTTGTTCCCCAGCTCTGCGCCCTATGATGATAGGGGTCAAGATTCAGAGTGCGTGAGCACACGAACCGACCCAAACACTATCCTGACGGGCTTCCTTCCCTCACATTACGCTAACAGATCTCTCCCGTGTGCGAACGGTGTGAGTGGGTGGTGCTTCCCCCCCTTCCTACCCCCTCCCACCTGACATCCAGTAGCAGTGGGTTTAAATGGTGGCTACCACCGACTGCGGTCCACCTGTGCGGCACCCCCTCCGCTGCACCATAGAGCAATGGGTGAACCGCCAGCCGCTCTAGGCTGCTGCCAGCAGCTCTATGACTGTTGCTGGGGCAACCCCTGGCTGGAAGTGGAGCTGCAACAGCCCATTTGCATGTAGACAGCTGCTCCGCTTTGTGTGCTCTGAGTTTGGGCGGCCCACTCCGCTCCTAGTGCTCTGGGATGTTCTGGAACACTCTGAGCGGAGCAGGCCCCGCTCCTGTTCCGCCTCCCCCCCCCCCGCAGGGTTGCTCGCCTTTACATGGACAGGCCGCCCAGGGGTGGAGTGGAGCAGGAGCGGAGCTAAAACCCGAGCAGACTCTGAAGAATTGCAGAAGGATCTTGCAAGACTGGGTGACTGGTGGGCATCTAAATGGCAGATGAAATTTAATGTGGACAAGTGCAAAGTGATGCACATAAGGGAAAAATAAACCAAACTATATGTGTACACATAGTTTGGTTTCCCCCCCCTGTCAGACGGTAAGCCCTAGGGCAGGGACCGTGTCTATTCTATTACTGTGTAAAGCACCAGGTACATTGCTGGCACTATATAAATGCTTGATAATAAGTACACAATGCTGGGTTTAAAATGAGTAGTTACCACTCAGCAAAGGGACCTTGGAGTCACTGTGAACAATTCATTGAAAACCTCAGCTCCGTGTGCAGCGGTGGTCAAAAAAGCAAACAACGTGAGTACTTATTTATATAAGGATAAAGAAAATAAAACTGAAAATATGTCTCTATATAAATCGATGCCTTAAGTATTGTGTGCATCTCAAAAAATATATAGTGGAAATAGAAAAGGTACAAAGAAGGGCAACAACAAGGATAAAGGGTACGGAGCAGCTCCCCTACGAAGAGAGATCAGATAGATTTAGGCCCTTCAGCTTGGAGAAGAAATGGCTTGAGATGGGATATGATATAAGCTTATAAAATCATGAGTGGTGTGGGACGAGTGAAATGGGAACTCTTATTTTTCCATCTCAAATAGTGTTAGAAGTAGGGGACATTCCACGAAACAAACAAGATTTAAAACAGTATTTTCTCACTCAATGCACAATTAAGTTGTGGTATTTCTTGCTAGAAGATGTGCTCAAGGACAGTAGTAGAGCTGGGTTTAAAAAAAAAATAAATTAGACAAGTTTCTGGAGGGTAGGTCCATTAGCAGCTATTAGCTGGGTAGGTTTTGGGAATGTAAACTTAGTGTTGGGCGCTGGGAGTGAACAACAGGGAATGGATCCCCCCATTGGGACCTGTTGGGTACTTCTTCCAAGCGACTTGAGATTGGCCAATGTCGGAGACAGGATGCTGGGCTCGCCATTGGTCTGACTAGACCCCGTATGGCACTTATGTTCAGTGCGAAAATAAAACAGTGCCCTCTGGTAGCCCTGCCCCCTTGGGAGCATCCTCTGTGAAGCCCCAGACGTCGGACCCTGTTGACAGAGAGTGAGGCCTCTGTACCCTGCCCTGGTGAAAACGGGCTACTGTGAGGCCTCCAGAAGTAGAAATAACTAGTGGGGCCTTCTACCCAGTTACCCTGCCGTAAGGCCACCCCGTGCTTCCCCATTTGGGGTGGGACTGGGATCTAGTGAGTTAATGCAGACTGGGAATCCATTCTGGGCTCTGCTTCTACCTCAGGAAGGAGCAGCAGGGTAGGACTCCTCCTGTGTTCTTTCCCCAGCTCTGACATGCACTGAATGTGGCTGCACAAATCACTTCTTTCCCTTGTGCCTCAATTTTCCCCGCATGTAAAATGGGGTGATTGCTACCTCCCAGAGTCCGTTATAGACAGTGGGGCTTAATGAATTGCTTCTGTGAGGCATCCCTTGTGGCTTTTTTGGGGGTGTGTGTGTGCCTGCTAGGGGAGTGGAGGCTCCAAACTCCTTGGAGGGGAAATAATATGAAACAACCCAGGAAGGGAGCAGTATACAGGAAGAAAGCAGGGTGTGCTGCAGGCGCAGCTATGTGCTCATCAAGGCCTTGGGGGTGGGGAGGAAGGCTGAGCATCAGAGCTAGCCTGCAGAAATTTGAGACCCACAAACACTGTGTGCAGGATGCCGGTGAAGCCCAGGCTGGTTTCCCGGAATTGGCTCTGTTTAGAGGAAGGGCAATTCAGGTCAGCTCCGCTCCGTTTCACTTGCCCTTGGATCTGTTTACAGCCTTTGTGCACATCCAGCCTCCGCCAGTGATTCATTTGCTTGTGTGACTCTGCTAACGACGTCCATCTAGTGATTGATTTGGCCGGAGACAGATTAGGGCTGCTGCTGGTATACTTGTAATGAATTAATTAGGCTGATTGAAGCATTATACATGAATAAGAACCAAAGAGAATACTGCATACATATATTACATATCCCCTATATGTTTTGATTGCTTAATATATGTTAGGTGCTTGCTTGCTTTATGTGTTATAATTTTAGTTTAAATACAATAGAAATATAAGCTGTGAGGAGAAACAGGCTGGCAGAGATGGAGAAGGAAATATGTAGGTGAAAGGTAGATGTTGTGGCAGTAACAGGGATGCATTCTTGTTAGCCGATAAAAGAAGACTCAGAAGGAACAGAACTAGTAGTAAAAACTGTCCGTTCCCAGAACAAGGTTGCAGATAAGAACCAAGCAATGCAATAAGGGGGAAATGGCTTGCTCAGACAGAGAGACGCCTCAGAGAAGGGGTGTGGGGGATCTATGGCCTAAGGTCATGTCTTTCTTCCGGAAGGAGGACAGGCAGGACCTAATCTGGTCATGCCAAACCCCCAAACAACAGTGACGAACAGGGAAGGACCCCCAAACCTGAATAGCGAAGGGGAGGAACTTTCCTGACGTGGAACTGTTAGCCCCGTGCTCTGGATAACTCATAAGGGAAACAGCATAAAAGGCCAGTCGCGTCAGTTTTCTTGATCCTTTGCAGTCCAGCTTTCACCCTGGGTTTGGCACTGAGACTGCACTTGTGGCTTTGGTCGACGACCTGCGCTTAAATTAGATCAGGGCAGATTGTCTCTTTTGATTTTATTAGATCTGTTGGCAGTATTTGATACTGTTGACCATGAGATATTGGTGGCCCATTTGCGGGACCGGGCTGGGGTAGGCGGAATTGTTCTTGAATGGTTCTGCTCTTTCCTTGCTGGAAGAACTCAGAGGGAGAACTTCACGTGTGGAGTCCCGCAGGGTTCTATTCTGTCCCCTCTCCTGTTCAACGTGTACATGCAGCCTTTGGACAAGGTCCTGAGAGGGTTCAGTGTACGCTGTTGTCATCAGTACGCTGATGATACACATCTTTACCTCTCTTTTTCTGCAGACTCAGAGCCGGCAGTCTCGGTGCTTACCTGGTGTTTGGCGGCTGTGGGGGATTGGATGAGGGCGAGCCACCTGAAGCTGAATCCCGACAAGATGGAGGTGATGTTGGAGGGTAGGGCTGAAGGAGTGGTGGCTCCTGTTATTGATGGGGTTTGCCCTCCTTTAGCTACTCAGGTCCATAGTCTGGGGGTGCTTCTTGATCCGCAGCTCCGCCTGGATTCCCAGGTGGCGGCTGTGGCAAGGAGCGCTTTTTGCCAGCTCTATTTGGTGCGACGGCTGCAGCCGTATGTTTTGGACTCTTACCTGGCCACCATCATCCACGCCTTCATTACCTCTAGACTGGAGTATTGCAATGCAGTCTACGTGGGGCTATCCTTGGTGACGGTCCAGAGGCTGCAGCTGGTGCAGAATGTGGCGGCCTGTCTCCTTACAGGGAAGGGTCATTGCGAGCACATTACACCGGTGTTCCACTCTCTGCACTGGCTGCCTATTGGCTTCCGGGCCCGATTCAAGGTGTTGGTGTTGACCTATAAAGCCCTAAACGGCCTGGGCCCCGCTTACCTGTGGAACTGCCTCATGCCCCGGGCCGTGGTAAGGCCGCTGCGGTCGACCACGGATGCCCCACTCAAAGTCCCTGGGTTTCCCGGGTGGCGACGATGGGAAGGGTGTTCTTGGTGTCCGCACCTAGGCTGTGGAATTCCGTTCCGACACCTAGCCCCAGACCTCCCCTCTTTCCGGAGACAGTGTAAGACCTGGCTGTTCCGCCAGGCTTTGGGGGAGGGAGATGGGTAGGGTGGGAGAGTTTGGGGGGAGGGGGGTTAAGTTCCTCTCTTTTAATGAGTTTTATTGAATTTTAGGTATTTTATATTTATTATTGAATTGTTTTATATTGTATTTTTGAATCTTGACTGTGAGCTGCCCCACGCTGCCGTGTGAACAGGAGGAAGTGGTTTAAAAATAAGTTGAAATAAATAAATAAACGATCACATTATTTCTTTATTGATCATTTCTTTATTATCATAGTTTGATGACAAACAACTTTTTCAAACAGCCTTAACTCTGTCCTTTTGCACAGAATTATGTTGTGTACAACTGATTGTATAAAGTTGTCTACACTGACATTGCCAACAGTTCATTGTATAACATGTATACAATTTTTATACATCTAAACGACAGTTAAGGCAGTTTGAAAAAATTGTTTGTCATCAAATTACGATAATAAAGAAATAAATAATGTGATTATTTAGTTAGTGATAAATAATAAAAGTATGTATGGTAAGGAATTAAGTATATATAGTACGTTAATGTTGATGGTAAATTATGGAATATTTTCTTGCAGCGGTAGGCAGAAGTGCTCTCCATTATTATAAACGGGGGACTGCTGAAGTCCCAATATTGAGGAAACCGTTTGAGCTATAGTTCTGAAAATCTATCCATGGCTTATATTTGTGGGGACCATCATATGTGCAAAGTTTGAAGAAGATCCAGCCAGAAAATCAAAAGCTATAACTGTTTAATAGATAGAAAAATCTGTAAATAATTTCCATGTTTTTTGGTGTTTAATTTTTGTGTAAAGTATGTTAAATGTTTTTTGAATTGTAGTTGTAATTAATTTTCATGTTTTCTGAAGTTTCAGTTCACCACAGTCACCACAGTCAATCCCCACCAGGGGTCAAAATCAACCATGCTTCCGGAGCTCACGCCCGGACCATCTCTGAAAGTGTGGTCAATGCGATTCCCACCGGGAAACAAAAAAAAGTAAAGTCTGAACGGCAACCACCAGCCGGAATCAAGCAGAACGATTCCCAGCCAGGGACAAAGCATGCAGCGTCGCTGCCAGGCAACAAGCAACAACATGGGCCAGGGAGGAAGATTTAAAGGGCACCCGGCAGCAGGGGGACGTGGTTGTCTGACAAGACTGGGGGATGGGGGTATGCACCCCCCCTCACCCCCCATTCCCCAGTCTCGCACACCCTTCCCCCTTCCATCCCAGGCCCCCAGCCTCTGTTCCCCGGGTCCCCTCGCTACTCACCCCCCCTTCCCCAGTGTCTCCCCAGGCTGGGGGTCTGGGATGGAAGGGGGGGAGGGTGTGCGAGACTGCAGAATGGGGGGGAGGGTGGGTGCACACTCACCCTCCCCCCATTGCCCAGTCTCGCACACACTCCCCCCCTTCCATCCCAGCCCCCCAACCTCTGCTCCCCGAGTCCCCCCCGCCACTCACCCCCCCTTCCCCAGTGCCACTGGGGAAGGGGGGTGAGTGGTGGTGGGGACTCGGGGA
>QEPC01012618.1:482637-501169 GCA_003113815.1 Sphenodon punctatus | reverse complement strand
GCACACTGGGCTGAGGATTTCAGTGTATTATCCACAATCACTCCCAGATCCTTTTCCTGAGTGGTAACTCCTAGCTTAGTACCCAGCATTGTGTACTCATAATTTGGATTATTTCCCCCAATGTGCATCACTTTGCACTTGTCCACATTAAATCTCATCTGTCATTTAGATGCCCAGGCACCCAGTCTTGTAAGATCTTGCTGCAGCTCCTCACAGTCTGCTCGTGTTCTGACTACTCAGAATAACTTGGTGTCATCTGAAAATTTGATCACCTCACTCTTAACACCCTTTTCCAGATCATTAATGAATATATTGAAAAGAACTGGTCCCAGTACAGATCCTTGGGGCACACCACTTTTTACATCCCTCCATTGTGAAAACTGGCCATTTAGTCCCACTCTTTGCTTCCTGTCCTTTAACCAGCTACCAGTCCATAGCAAAACACTACCTCCTATCCCATGGCTTTTTAATTTTCTCAAGAGTCATCTATGTGGGACCTTATCAAATGCTTTCTGGAAATCCAGGTACACTATATCTACTGAGTTGCCCCTGTCCACATGCTTGCTTACGCCCTCAAAGAATTTGAGGGGGTAAATAACTTGAGTAAATATTTGAGAGGGTAAGTACGTATAGTTTGGATTATTTTTCCCTATGTGCATCACTTTGCACTTGTCCATAATAAGTTTCATCTGCCATTTCGATGCCCAGTCACCCAGTCTCGTAAGAGCCTCCTGCAATTCCTCACAGTCCGCTTGGGTTTTAACAACCTTGAATAACTTTGTGTCATCTGCAAATGTGATCACTTCACTCTTTACTCCTTTCTCCAGATCATTAATTAATACATTAAACACCGGTCCCAGTACAGATCCCTGGGGCATTCCACTATTTACTTCTCTCCATTGTGAAAACTCATTTATTTATTTATTTAGTCATCCTCTTTGCTTCTTGTCCTTTAACCAGTTACAAATCCACAAAAGGACACTGCCTCCTATCCCATGGCTTTTTAATTTCCTCAAGAGACTCTCATGAGAGACCTTATCAAACGCTTTCAGAAAATCCAGGTATACTATATCGACCGGCTCCCCCTTATCCACATTCCTGGATCTGACCCCTGAATCCAGCCAGTTCCTACCCGCAACACGCCCCCCCTCCCAAACGTTGTAAAACTGAGCTCAGGTCTTGTATGTTTTCACCCTTTGTCCTTTCCTCTCCTCCGATTTGGGGGCAGGGCCTAGGGCAATCTTAGCAGACAGTAAATGGGAGATATTTGGTAAAATTACATTATGGAGGAGAAGTCACCGTAGCCACATGGAAACTTGAAACAAGAGTTACACCATCTGGGGTTCTAGTGGGCCCTTTGACTCTCCCATGGAGAGATACCAATTTACATCAGCTGGGGATCTGGCTCTAATGGTGTGATGCTGTCTGGTGCTATTGAATGCAAAACACACCTGAAATGCCGGGGGTTATTCATTCCTGAGTAAACAAATCCAGGGGTAGCTCCACCAGGGGTCACCTTGTTTGGGGTTAATTGCCCCCCACGCACTGTTACTACTACATGGGTGCTGTCACACAGATATCTAGGGGGAAGTTACCCGCCGCGGTGGTAAATACCAGACAGTTCCCAACCCGTCTCTGATCCTAGCTGCACAAAGCGCCAAGGCATGCACACCATGGCCACGATTTCTGCTCACACCAGTCCCTAGACACGGAAGCACTTCTTCCCAAAAATGGTCACTCAGGTTAATACCGACAAACAAAGGATGTTTCCCTCGGCCTGGGTAGTGATTGCGTGCATATGAGAGAGACTGGGACACACACACAACAAAACAGAAGCCAAGCAACGAGGAAACAGGGTTTAGTAAAACTGGTTTAGTTACCAGGCGTGAGTTGTTTTTTTACCTTCCCAAAGGACGGTATGCACAAAGGGATTGGGAGGTGGCATGCCTTTTGCAAACAAATCTCTTCTCACTTTCTTTATTAATCAGACCTGCAGCCTCTTCCCTTATGCAGAGAATGGATGAGTGCGCACAGGAGAGACTGACCCCACTCACCAGCCATCCCCACTAAAGGTTTCAATATTTCTCCAGCCTCTTGGAAAAAGCCCTGGGCAGCAAAAGGTGAGAGTGTCTCTTCTGATCTGAACCTTATTTCGCTCGCTCTAGCATCCCATCAGCTGCTCCTGTTTGAAGAGGGACTTTTAAAATAGCAAGGAACTGTTTGCTCCACTCTTCCAGAGCTAGTAATTTCACCAACCAGGGCCGCAGTTCTTTACTTGCACTGGATGGATTCAGCCCCCAGAGAAGGGAAATTCCTGTGATGTCTTAGGAAGGATTTGGGGTGTTTTTAAGTGAGACAAGTCCACACAGGGCCACCCACTCTCCATGCATCCAACTGCTTGTGTGACCATGGTGTGTGGGGAAATGTGCTCCCACGACCCACTCATGGCCACGCATGGAGCACTCCTGAAAAATCTGGAGTGCCCCGTGCAGGCCACCATTGGCTGCCTCTGTGGATGGGGCAGCCATGCCTGGGAGACACTTGCTTGAAGCACTCCCCATGCGCATCACATGTGTGGATAACTGACAGCTGCTCCACGCAGTGGCCATGCCCCCCCCCCCACGCTCTTTTCAAAACATGCTTTCTTTCTTTTTTTTTGCAAGTTAGAAGTTTAGTGTTTGAATTTCTGAACCCTGCTAGCAGCATCCAGTTTGCAGAAATTCAGTGGAGCCCTCTGCACCCTGCTCCAAGCCCCCAGCCCTCATGCTCTCATGCTCTCGTCTCCTATGCTCTAAATAAACCCTCCATTTGTCCGAGGCATGTATCTTTGATGCTTCAGCATGATGTTCTCTTCTCTGGTCCAAGCCCAAATTTCCAGGAGGCAAATTTTATTTAGGGTCTCCTTCTCCCCTATAAATAAGCTAACCATGGACACCTGAGACTTCTCAACTATGTGAATGTCCTCTCTCCTTATGCTCCCCACTCCATTGTCTCCCCTCCCTTGACTTCAATGGGAAGGGGAATCGGGGTCCAACCTCCCCCATCCCCATTCCCCGGGGCCCACTATCGGCCTCGGAGGGTGGGGGTAGGGATCCACATGCCTAACACCGCCACCTCCGGGGCCCCTGCTGGCTGGCATGTACTTACCAGTCTGGGCCTCAGAGGATGGGGGGGTGAGGAGCCATCATCTCTACTGCCGGCCGCCATATCTCCTCTACTGCTGGTCAGCTGGGCAGGGCTGCCTCCACTGCTGGGAGACTGGGCCGAGCTGCCTTCACTGCTGGGCAGCCACCCCACAGCTGCTATGGTTGTGGGTGGCCTGCCGGCAGGCCTTCTTCCTAGGATGCACTGCTGGAGCTCCCGGCTCTGGCAGTGCACATGTACAAATTAGCACCCGGGACCATTTTGCGCACGTCCAGTCCTTTTCCATAATGGTGCTGGCATCATCAGCACTATTTTGGAAAAGGGCAGCCTTTCTAGGCATGTGTGGAGCCATTTCTGTTTAGTTGGAAAAGAAAACACCCCCATAAAACTGCTGATTTTCAGCAATGTTGGTGGATGGACAGCAAGACTGGGAGAGGGGAAGAGAGAGCGAGAGAACATTCCCTGGCAAAAGCCATTTGGCCTAATGGAAGGCACGTGGGTCTACTCTTGCTTAAGAAACGGGCTGTTCATTTACAACAGAATCAGCCGGCTGAGGGGTTGGTGTTTGTGGGAGAGTGAACGTGGAGGCAGGTGTTCCCCCCGTTACTGCCCGCCACCCCGGTTAAAGCGTTCTGGGAACGCTTGGAGGAGGCTGTAACAGTAGCCTGCGTGAACTATTGCCGGTGCCTGCTCAGCACAGACCTGCAGAGGAGCTTCAGGCAGCACAGCTGTTGGTGATCCGAGTGACGAGGAACCCCGCCCCTTCTACCCAGCCTGACAGCATTAAAGCATTGCTGCTGCCTGTGGCAGTGCCGTAGGTGCGCACCATGGGCGTCGCGTCTAAGGGCTGCACGTGCAAGGGTGCGCTCTTGTGTGTGTGGCCTTAGGCGCCGGCCGGGCAAGGCTTCCAGCCCCATGCATCTGAAGTCTCTGCCGTAAATAGCTGACAAAGTCATCCACCAGTAACCTTGGCTGCCTTTGCTGTTCAAACTTTCTTCCGGGTTTTAAATATCGAACCAGGTTTGGATCTGTGAGTTACTAATGTTTTAAACTATTATACTGGGAGGACTAGAATCTCTCCTGGGACTGTGGACCTTTGTGACATTTATTATTATACTTATTGTTAAGAGATATTTTCCTTCTCGGATGGGGGATATATAAATAAGATAAGCGCTCTAGACAGATGGTGGCCTCTGTATCAACTCGTCAGAACAAAGGAAAATAGAAGTATATCTGTTACCGCCACAGCCCCAGGAGGTAGTATTGGGACATCCGGTGGTCAACTGTGAGTTGCTTAATTTTAGTACACCTTATGGGTCTCTTTCTGAGGTTGCAAGCTTATTTTCCTCTACCCTTATTGGTACGGGGCCAGAACGGGAAAACCCAGTCCCCAAAGCCCTTATACAGGAATCTGGGAAACATGAGGGGATAGCACCCTCTCGAACTGTATCCATGACAACGCTGGCCGAACGTAGATCTATAACGGCAAGGACGGTTAAATATATCTTTGATCAGCTAAATTCTATGGCACGACAGTTGGATGTATTAGCTGGGAAATGTACTAATGGGAATATGACCCCTTCGGGGCAGTTGCCCAGTCAGGTGTTGACTGGTTGTAATAAACCTCATATGACTGACATAGATCATCATGCCATGGAGAATCAGCCTTACAGTGGTAAGGATGAGAGAGAAATTGTTTTCCAACAACCCCTCTCTCAAGGTCAGAAGGATGAGGTCACGTGTAGGTTAGCTAAAGGGAAACTGGCACTAAACATATATCCCACAGTTAGGGGTAATCTCCCTTATTGGTCATCCCCACTCGAGGTTGCTGAACATCTGCAGGTTTTATTGAAACTGAAAGTCATGAGTAAAAACATTAGGCAGGTTGATTTTTTTGCCCCGACCTAAGGGGTGTAAAGGAGTGCTTGTATTATTTGATTCCCATAATTTGGTATCCACCATCATGGATAAAATGGTGCTCTTAAGAGCGAATGCTGTCTTTCCCTCGTACATTTATAATACAGTCTCTGCAAGACGGCCCAGGGATCCAAATATAAATTCCTGGGTCCCCTCCACTAACCTAGGGATGAACCCTAAGACTCTGTCTAATATTACTATTAAAGTCAAGGAGCACGGTAATGGAGCGCAGGCAGATGTAGTGATGCCTGAGCCTATGGAGGTGCAAGAGAAGCAGCAACAGACTGCAGAGAGGCCTGAAGGGGATGATATGTTGATATTGCTAGAGCCGTCGATAGTAGTTAAATCGCAAACAGCCCACCTGATCCCATCTACCCCATCTCAAATGTGCTCAGAATTTTTGCCTCCAAATCAGAAGACTTTTTTAGTTCAGATGACAGGACTTCAGAGTCAAATAGAACAGTTTATGCTACAGGAGGCGGGACAAGGAATTAAAGTGTCTGGGAATGATCTAAGTTCATGGCTAGAGCAGTTAAGTAACTGGCCTTCTGTGGAAGGGAAGAAGGGGATAATTCTAGCCCAAGCACCATATCCATCCTTGGAGGGTACCCTGAACTTTATTGATGGGGCTAATGTGAGTGGACAACCTGGCGAGAGCAAGGAATCTATTTTAGAATGCCATCCTCAGTTGAACCCACTGGGAGTTCCAACAAGCCCTAGTATGCCATCACTAGAGCCTTTGCAAGAAATTATGATGCCTCAGGATAATTTAATTACAGCTTCGGGGGATGTGGACGCCAATCCATTGGAAGGGTCAGGAGTTTCAGCTTTACAGACATGATTGGCGGAGGCCTCAGGGAGAGGCTTGCTACCAGTCATATCATGGAATATTGCTGGATGGGCAGCAAAACAGATCGACCAGGCCTTTCGGATTCATCTTCAAGTTTTGGCATCATTTGCTTGCAGGAGACATGGGTGGCACAAGACTCTTCTCCACTTAACTTGGAGGGTTTTAGTGTTTGGGTTTCCCCGGCCCTGCGGTATGCTGTTAGGAGCCGCCCTAGCGGGGGTTTAGCGACCTTGGTGGCCCTTGCGCATAATATTCAGGTTATGCCTATTGACAGCCCAGATCCCAATCTCCTAGTTTTGAGGTTATGTGGTCCATCGCTGATTAAACCTTTTTTGTTAATCAATGGATATAATCCCCCAAATTTGAAAGATTATTTTTTTTGGTCTACGTTTTCAGAAATCATTATATCCAACTGGATGTCTTATCCAGATGATGGTTTAATCCTATTAGGAGACTTTAACGCCAGGATCGGGAAAGATGTTAATACATTGATGCCTTTTTCAATGCTGGACGATTCTATGGGTTGGGATTCTGATTTGAATGTGCTTAGGATTTCTGAAGACCTGAAGGTTAATGTAGCTGGACGTCAGTTCTATGATTTGGTCTCCTCCTTTAAACTGAAGATACTGAACGGTTCTAGCCCTAAAGATATTCCAGGCCACTTTACTTTTACCTCATACGTTGGAGGTAGTGTGATTGACTATACAGCCATCTCCCAATGCTTACTCCATATAGTGAAGGATTTTGAGGTGGGCATAATGGCGGATAGTGATCACTTTCTGTTGCAGCTTTTGCTGCATTGTAGGCCTACGGTGGGGACCTCCCTTCCACAAACTGACCCAGTGGAATTAGTGGGCCGTTGTAGGATAAGGTGGTCACATGGGCTAGATGAGGCTATTGTAGATTTCCTTGACACAGGCAAGATGGGTACTTTTGTTCACCGGCTGGAGAATGTGAATGATATAAGCCAGGTTATTGATATCTGGGGGAAACTGGTCCTAGAGCTGAAGCCTCTTCTCTCCTATATTCCCAAAGGGAATTATGCATGTAAGAAGGCCCAGGTGGGATGGTGGGACAAGGAGTGCAGCCAGGCAAAGAAATCCCTGCGCTCCTTGGCATGTCGAGTTAGGTCCGGTGATAAGGCTCTTATTATGCTTTATAAAGATCAACAATATAATTATAAGGCATTATTAGGGACTAAGAAAAGGAATCATCAACAATGGCAGTGGCTTTGTTTGCTCGAGGCAGTTAATAGGAAAGATTAACGGGCTTTCTGGAATCTGGTCAATAGGACCTGGAGTGGCTATACAGCTTACCAAGAGCCTACGGTTACAGCGGATAAGCGGGTTAGTCATTTTACCACACTTTTTAATAGGGTGGGAAATGAACCCCCGGCTGAGGTGTTTAATAGAGATGTTGTACCGCAATGGGAGCCTGTTTCTGGTGCTGAGGTTTTGGAGGTAATTCAGTCTTTAAAAACAGTGAAGGCCCCAGGCCCTGATTTTATACTGGGAGAAGTCTTTAAGTCCTCACCGGATTGGTGGGCAGCTGCTTTGGCATGTCTATTTACTCTGATAAATGCCTCTGCCATCATCCCGGATGAATGGAAATTGAGCTTGGTGGTGCCTATCTATAAGAAGGGGCCCCAGGGGGATCCCCAGAACTATCGCCCTATTAGCCTTTTCATGTATTGTATCTAAACTATCTACAGGCCTGTTATTAAGGAGATTGCTGAATTGGATTAGTACCAACGGAATTATAGCAGAGGAGCAAGCTGGCTTTATGCCAAAACGTGGCACAATTGATCATATATTTGTTTTAGATCACTTGGTGGGGAGATACAAGAAACTGCGGCAAAAGTTATTTGTGGCCTTTGTGGATCTCTCCTCGGACTTTGATCTCATTGATAGGGAGAAGTTGTGGGGAACACTTGGTAAATTAGGCATAGATACGTGGCTGCTTATGTTAATTCAATCTCTCTACTCCAACACCTCTCTGAGAGTGAGAATTAACAATAAGGGACTTCTCTCAGATGTAATACCCGCCACAAGAGGCGTGAGGCAGGGCTGCCTGTTGGCCCCCATATTGTTTAATGTATATGTCAACCAACTTATTGTAGCCCTAAAAGATCAGGGCCGATATACTGCTCCAAAAATACTTAATAGGAAAGTATCACTTCTAATGTATGCAGATGATACTGTCTTGCTGTCAACATCTCGCCTGGGTTTAACTTGTCTGCTGCATAATTTTGGACAGGAGTGTGATAAACTAGCTCTCACTATTAATTTCACTAAAACCAAGGTGGTTGTTTTTGCCCCTTGTTTTCAACCGAAGGCATGATTCATTGGCCGTAATAGACTGGAACAAGTTCCCTCCTTTAAATATCTGGGGGTTCTTTTTTTGCATTCTGCCTCCTGGAGACCATATGCCTTGCATTTAAAACAAGTGGTGTCAAGGGAAATTTACCCTCTTGTAAGGTTCTTCGACGCCAATGGGGAAGGCCATATTGTTATGGCTCTAAACATTTTTGGTGCCAAATTTATTTCTAGACTTCTGTATGGGTCCCAGGTCTGGACGGTGAACCCCAGTGTAGCCAAGATCCTTGACCAAGATCCTTGATCCTTGATCAATTCCTTTCTGAGGTCAATATTGGGTGTCCCGCGGGCTGTGCCAGCAGCTATATTGAACCTTGAGCTTGGCTGGATATCTTGGCAGGTTGGGTCTGATTTGAGTATATTATTATACTGGGTGAAATTGGTATTTCAGGGGATGCATACCCTTTTGGGGCGCTGCCTAATTGAGAAGTGAAATGGCTAAGTTATTGGAGACCTATGGTGGAAGGGAGTTGAAAGGAGACTGGCTCTACTGGGTTTTATTATTATTATTATTATTATTATTAACAAACATTTATATAGCGCCAGCAGTGTACCTGGCACTTTACAAAGTAATAAAATAGACAGGGTCCCTGCCCCTAGGGCTTACAATCTGAGAGACAGGAGCTGGGGGAGAGACTTAGGAAGGGGAACAGAGGGAGAGACAAGGGGTCTAACATTCATGAAGATGCGAGGTCTCAAGTGCACGTACTTGGCTTGGTTACGATGAGAATGACAGCAGGCAGGTCCATGTTGCAAGGATAAGGGTAAACCGATCGTAGGTATAGGAATAGTGGCTCAGCAGGATAAAGAGTCAGACAGAGCAGAGCGAAAGAGGTGAGTTTTAAGGAGAGATTTGAAGGTATGAAGGGAGGGGGCAAGGCGGATGTGGACAGGGAGGGAGTTCCAGGCATGGGGGGCAGCAAGTGAGAAGGGACGAAGGCGCTTAGGGGAGCAGGGAAGGCGTGGAAGGGTGAGAGAAGGGACAGAGGAGGAGCGAAGTGCACGGGCTGGAGTATGGAGGGCGATAAGTGCAGAGAGGTAGGGGGGAGCAAGGTTGTGAAGAGCTTTATAGGTGAAGACTAGGAGCTTGTGCAGGATTCGTTCAGGAAGGGGAAGCCAGTGAAGCGAAGAGAGGAGGGGCTGCACATGGTCGAAGCGACTGGCGAGGTAGATGACCCTGGCAGCAGAGTTTTGGACAGAGATGAGGGGAGAAAGGTGAGACCGGGGAAGGCCAGTGAGAAGGAGGTTACAGTAATCGAGGCGAGAGATGACCAGAGCATGAACAAGAGTTTTGGCAGACGAGACAGAGAGAAAAGGGCGAATCTTAGCAATGTTATGGAGGGAGAAGCGACAGGATTTAGCAACAGAGTCAATGTAGGGTTTAAAAGAAAGGGCTGAGTCAAAGATGAAGCCTAGGCTACGGGCTTGGGGGACAGGCAGGATGGTGACTCCATCAATAGTTATTGACAGTGAGGAAGGAGAGGAAGGATGAGGGGGGAAGATAAGGAGTTCAGTTTTAGCCATGTTGAGTTTGAGTTGACGTTGAGACATCCAGGTAGAGATGTCAGAGAGACAGTTGATGAGACGAGCTTGAACAGAGGGAGAGAGAGAGGGAGTAGAGAGATAGAGTTGAGTGTCATCAGCATAGAGGTGGTATTGGAAGCCATGGGAGGCAATGAGTTTGCCTAAGGATGAGGTATAGATCGAGAAGAGGAGAGGGCCAAGAACAGAGCCTTGAGGAACACCAACTGAGAGGGGGAAGGAGGAGGAGGTGGAGTTGGAGAGAGACACATTAAAGGAGCGGTCAGAGAGGTAGGAGGAGAACCAGTTATGGACAGAGCCACAAAAGCCAAGGGAGTGAAGGGAATCCAGCAAGAGTGAGTGGTCAACAGTATCGAAGGCAGCAGAGAGATCAAGGAGGACAAGAATGGAATAGAGACGTTTAGATTTAGCCACCAGAAGATCGTTGGTGATCTTAGCGAGAGCAGTTTCAGTAGAATGAAGGGGGCGGAAGCCAGATTGGAGGGGGTCAAGGGAGGAGTTGGAGGATAGGAAGTCAAGGCAGCGGGAGTAGACAACACGTTCAAGCAGCTTGGAAGCAAAAGGAAGGAGTGAGACAGGACGATAGCTAGAAGGGTCAGAGGGGTCAAGAGTGGACTTTTTGAGAATAGGAGAGACTGTGGCATGTTTGAAGGCAGAAGGGAAAGAGCCAGTAGAGAGGGAGAGGTTGATGATGTGCAGGAAGGAAGGGGCGACAGTGGGAGTAATGGAGGTGAGGAGGCGGGAAGGAATGGGATCAAGGGGGCAAGTGGAAGGGTTGGAGGAGGAGAGCAGAGAGGAGATTTCCTTAAGGGAGGCAGGGGAGAAGGAGGACATGAGAGAAGGAGGGGGAGGAGGGAGAGGGGTGGGAGTGGGAAGAGAGGAGTGGGAAGCGATGTCGAGGCGGATCTTGTCTATCTTGGAGGTGAAGAAGGAGGCAAGATCCTGAGCAGAAAGGGAAGAAGGAGGGGGAGGACAGGGAGGCTTGAGGAGGGAGTCAAAGGTAGAGAACAGGCGGCGAGGGTCCCGAGAACAGGACTCAATGCGGGAGGCATAGTAGTGTTGTCTAGCAAGGGAGATAGCAGAAGTAAGGGTGGAGAGACAGAATTTGAAGTGAAGGAAGTCAGCGTGAGAATGGGATTTGCGCCAGAGTCGTTCAGCAGCACGAGTGCAAGAACGGAGGTGGCGGATACTAGGGGTGAGCCAAGGACGGGGGTTGTGGGAGAAGGCAGGGCGGGAAGAGAGAGGGGCATGGGAGTCAAGTGTGGAGGAGAGAGAGGCGTTGAGAGCAGAGACAGCGGAGTCAGGGGAGGAGGAAGAGAAGACTGTAGGAAGAAGGGGAGAGAGAGAGGAGGCAAAGTCCAGGGGATCAATAGCTTGAAGGTCACGGAAGGGGCGTAGAGAAGGGGAAGAGGAGGGGGGACAGTGGGAAATGTTGAAAGAGGCAAGGAAGTGGTCTGATATAGGATGAGGATCGAAGGAGAGATCAGCGACCTTTCTCACCTTTCTCACCGGCCTTTCTGTTTCAATATCCAGAATTGGCTTTAGTCAAGAGGCGTATCTTGGACATTAACTGCCAAATGGATAGGATGGTTGCATCCTCCTCCAAGATCTCCCCATTCTATAAATAACTTATCCCCACTAGGAGCAGGACAAAATATCTGGGAACATTATCTGATATATCATTGAGGAGATCGTTTACCGGCCTGCGTATGCAAACAATGAGATCTGCAATTTTAGAAGGTTGTTATTCACGAACACCTTTTTTGGAATGCATCTGTCCTTGTAGATTGGGAATTGAAGATATTCTAGGGGTGGGACACCGGGGAGAATACCGGATGTACCAGTATCAGATCTCCCAGGTACCGGATTTACCGGTATCAGCATACCGGATTTTAAACATTGGCCGCAGTACCAGATTTTTTACATTGCGACTATTGACTTCAATGGCCGCAATGTAAAAAATCCGGTACCATGGCCAATGTTAAAAATCCGGTATGCCGGATTAAGCCGATACACGCAAATACCGGCAATATCGGATCTTGGGAGAACTGGAATTCCCACCCCTATTCTCCATTATTTGCTCTCCTGTCCTTTATGTGATGGCCCCAGGAATCAACTACTGCAGAGGACCTTTTTAAATCAGGAAGCCCCCCCAATGTGGAAATTGATCTTTCTTCTGGGAGATAGTGATGACAAGCGATCATATTACGTTGCTATTTTTGCCAAAAAAGCTGCCAAGCTGCGGGAAATGTATGGCAGACCTCAGGAAGGTAGTCTGGGTTATTTAGACCCAGATGCAGATTGAGAATGGATCATTTGAAGGATGCTGGTAAGGAACTGGAGATGGTTTTCAGGGGCACTGTTGCTGTAAGCAAGTTACATGTTTATTTGATCTTACTTGGTGCAAGCTGTTTGTAACTGTTATAATATTACCGGTGACTGTATTGATGATGATTTTATATTTGTGATTTGTGATTTTGTTCTGAGACTGTCATGACTTGTTGCCTATAGAGTAATAAAGAATAACTAACTAACAAAATCAGCCAGTGTCAAACCTTATTCCCCCAGGCTCCAGTAGCAGGTTCTCACAGAAACAGTTTGGATGTCGCTTGTTTCATATAAGTTACTAATTAGAATGTTTCTTTTCTTTTTCTAAGAGCAACTGAGCCATTGCCAAGTGCTTCCATGGGTGGTAAAAACTCCAAAGAGGGAATGGGAAAGTGGGAACTCTCTGCAGAGGATATGGAGAAACTGAAAGCTGGCAAACTGTCTTCAGAGGATATTGAGAAACTTAAGAATGCTTTTGAATTGGGAGATCTCCCAGCAGTGACCACTAAACTCCAGGAGGAGCTGGAATCCCTAGAGAAAACCACACTCAACATCGCAGTCACGGGGGAGGCAGGGGCCGGAAAGTCATCCTTTGTCAATGCCATCCGGGGTTTGCGTGATGATGACGATGGTGCAGCTGAGACTGGAGTGAGGCAAACAACAATGAAACCAGATAGATATCTTCACCCTGACCTCCCAAACGTAACATTGTGGGACCTGCCAGGAATCGGGACACCTGATTTTAATCCAGACCAATATCTCAATATAGTAAACTTCAGCTGCTATGATTTCTTCATCATCATCTCCTCAGAACGCTTCAAGATCCACGATGCCAAACTTGCTTGTGCCATTCAGGGCATGAAGAAGAGGTTTTACTATGTGCGCTCCAAAGTGGACAGTGACTTGGAGAATGAAAAGAAGAAAAAGGACTTCAATGAGGAGAAAATCCTGGAGAAGATCAGGACTGATTGTATTGATAACCTGAGAAAAGCAGGCGAACCCTCTCCCCGGGTTTTCTTGATCTCCAGGTGGGACTTGAGCAAGTATGATTTCCCCCTCCTGCAGAAGACACTGGAGGAGGAGCTGGACGATAATAAGAGACACATTTTCATGCTGTCCCTGCCAAACATCTCAAAAGAGATCTTGAAAAAGAAGAAATCTGCTCTGAAGAAATATATATGACAAATGGCCTTTTTGTCGTGTGCTGTTGGGGCTGCTTCTATCCCGGGTCTGTCTCTTACTTGTGATATTGGCATCTTGGTGTTGAGCATGATACGTTTCTGCAGGGTGTTTGGCTTGGATTATGATTCCCTCGCTCGGCTTGCTAAGCAGGTTGGCAAACCTGTTGAAGAGCTGAGATCTGCTATTAAAAAGTCCCCACTGGCCAGGGACATAACCAAAGAGTTTGTCATCAGCCTCCTGTCCAAATCTGTGGTTGCTGCCCTTTATGCGGTTGAATTAGTTCTGGACTTTGTACCCATCCTGGGTTCTCTCACAGGTGGAGGGATTTCTTTTGTTACCACGTTCCACTGGCTGAGTAGTTGTCTGAATGATGCTGAAAAAGATGCTCAAAATGTTCTGGCCAAGGCTCTTGAGACCAAAGCTATAGGGATGGGCAAACACGGTTCGGAAGTTCGGCGTTCGGACGACCAAACGCGAACCCGAACCCGAACGCGAACAAACCAAACACAGCACGGTGAAATGGACGAACAGTTCGGATCGTGTTCGGGTAGCAAAAAAAGGTTCACTGGAAGGTCAAACATGACAGGGAGGTGTAGTCAGTCACCGAGGAGCAGACTTCCAGGCACCAGGGGTGGAGAGGCTTGCAAGAAACGAAACTAATTATCTGCCTCCCCCCTTCCCAACACCTTCTGAGCTAGTCACTGTTCCTGAACAGCAGGCGTTGAGTAGGATTTTTAGATTGCTTTAAGTTTCATTTCAGTTTTGTACTGAAATGAAACTTAAACCTTAAACTGAAACCTTGTGTTATGCATTTCACTGTACAGACTCATTGAGTATGTATGTATTTCACTACAGACTCCTCTTCTGTTTGTGATTCCCCCCCCATCCCATATATATGGGATGTATATATATCCATATATATCCAATATCCATATATATCCATATAGATATATATCCAGATATACGGATATGGATATGGGATGGGGGGGATAGATAGATAGATAGATAGATTAGATGTAGAGACTTGTAGGAGTTAGCTTAGTGATAGAGATAGCGTTAGTGATTTAGTTTTAGTGTTTGTAGGAGTAGGCCTGGTTTATTAGATAATCCATTTAGTTCATAGCATTTAGAATAGTTAATAGCAGTTAGATTTAGTGTAGATATATATATATATAATATTAGATTAAAAAACCCATATAAAAACAAAAAAACAAATAAAAAACAAAAGAAAAACATATAAACCCAATAAAAAAACAAAAACCCATATAAAAAACACCCATAACAACCTTTTACCGAACGTCTGAACATCCGAACTGAACAGCCGAACGGCCTAACCGAACGACCTGTTCAGACGACTGAACTGAACAGCCGAACCCGAACTTGGTGAACTAACCAAACTGCCGAACCAAACGGACGAACTGAACGCAACCGAACCGAATGGATGAAACGAACGGACGAAACGAACGCAGCTGAACCGAACGGCCGAACCCGAACCACGATCTGTTCGCCCATCTCTACAAGGCTACAATGTATGAATAGCAGCAAGGAATGATCCATGGACCCATGTGGAGCAAAAGACCCAACCCCAGTCCAGCTGTGTCACAATTAGGGTTAAAATTCAACCTTGGTGTTTTTTGAGTGTCTCAGCAAGAAACATGTTTCTTGGCTTGTTCTTGGAAACGAGAATGAGCTGAGAATTGGCAGCTTCTCGCTGCCTTCTTGTCAAGGTCTCAAAGGCCTTTGTAACTGATAAGAACTGGCCCGGGGGCACTGGGAACCAGCTCCCTCAACGCATCCGGGCCAGGGCTTTTCCATTAGAAAGGCTGTTTGCAAAGACTTATGCTCTTTGCTTTGCAACCCCCTGTGCCAGGGGACAAAGCAGGGATCTGTTCTCTCCCCTGACACAGCGCTTTGCTTGGGCATTTCCCAAGGGGTTGCGCTGGCAGGGGGAAGTGGGGGACTTGGGTCCCCCACTCTGCGTGCCAGGGCAGCTCCTCAGGAAAAGTCCAAGCCACTCTCGGCAGCTTTCAAAGTGCTGCACCAGTGGGAGAAAGTAAATCCCTGCCCTCTCCCCCCAAGCAGGGCTTTGCAAAGGGACTTGGCATTTTCCCAAGGGACTGTCCTGACAAGGGGAATGTGGAACCTGGTCCCTGACTCCCGCTGCCAGGGCAGCCCCTTGAGAAGCTGGTTTTGCAAAGGGTTACTCAGCAATAGCCAGAGTGGTCCCTTTCAAAGTCGCAAGCAGCTGCCTGGTCAATTCCAACCTGAAACTGACCAGGCAGCTGCTTGAGGGCTTTGCAATGGGCTGCATTGTCCAGGAGAACTGTGACCCCTGGGGTACCAACCCTTCAGGGCAGCCCTTTGCAAAGCCAAGGCAGTGCATTCCTCCCAAACATACATTTGGGCAGGGGGTAACCGGGCTTGAAATCTCAGTGAGAACTTGAACCAGGTGTTGAGATCCCAGCGAGATCTCAAGCCTGGTTCTCTTTCTTGCGAGAATAGTTTTAATTCTTGTTTCAGCTCTAGTCACTCAGCACAGATCAATAGAAAATCCGACCCGGAGCAAGTGAGAGAAACCAAACCATGTTCCTTGGGGATTCTGCTGGGAGGCTACTGCCTTTATCGGGGATTACCAGTGAATGGAAAAGCCGCCAGAATGCCATCACCCTGCAGGGGAATGACGAGTGGACAAGAAAGTGTCTCTGTCGCCTGAGGAAAGTGCCTGATGGTGCAGGCTGAACACAGCGAGCACGTCCCCCGGGAGCAGCAGCCCAGAATCATACATTTCTCACTGGTGGCTTTGTTTTCTCTTTCATTTAACGATGTCGCTTGGATGTCGATTTAGATGTGTGGAGGAATTTTTATAAGGGACCCTATGGAATTAAATTACACATAGCCAAAGGAAGGTATCCCAAAATGGATGACACAGAAGCATTTTGGGTAAAACCTGATGCCTAATAGAAACAGTGCATTTGCCCTCTAGACAGAGAGCTATTTGCTTTCTGTATTCTGCTTTGCAAACTAAGGCCTTGGAAAGTGCTCCACACAGGCCTTAGATCTAGACATAGCAGATCTTCCCATAGCAGATAGCACAGACTGACCTTGCAGCTGTGCAAGGGGAATAGATTAGTGTAGGCACCTTATATTATAAACAATTTGGCTCATATAGTTTTGAGAAGAACTAACTCAAATGTGTAACTATTGTGTGTAATGTAGTAGTTTTCCATCACTGTGTTACATTGCACTTTGAGTGACATGCTGGTATTTTTGTAACCTATAAAACACTTGTGTATTCTGGGAGGGGCAGACCATCCTGTTTCCTTGCATGGAGACAGAGTTGCTCTCTCTCTCAGCGCTTTGAGATCAATAAAGACTCTGACAGATTTTACCAACAGTGTGAGTATAAATTTTTCCTCGACAGATGCTTTCAACATTGTAGAGAAAAGTCACCTCTCCTTGCTTATTTATCGTAGCTATTAATCCTCACCTTGCCCAGCAGGGTATTGTTTGAAAGTAAAAATAGTGACATAGTGATCTATATAGGAAGGACAGTGAGTTTTAACCTTTCAGGGCACAATTCTCTACCCATTGAAATCAATGGCAAAACTCCCACTGACTTTAATGGTGGAGGATTGTCCTGGCAGACTTCTGTTCCCCAGCTTGACGACAGGCTTGGATCTGTTGGATAGCTTTCCAGGTTCTGCTCAGCAGCGGAAAGGCAGGCCTGGAACGCCGTAGCGAGCACAAGGACGTTCTTGGCCTGCATCTCCATGGTTGCGGTTCCGGGGTCCATGAACTGAGCTGCCGATGGCAGAATGGGGTGGGATATTAATGACTGAAAATAAACTCTGCAGACCACGTGTCAAATGTTTTGAACCGCTTAATGAGCTGGGTGGCTGCCTAGCTAGGGCTGGCTGTGCACTGCATGTGACCTGCTTCCTCCACTCGCCCCGCTGTAAGTAAGCAATCAGCCACCTGGGACCCTCCTCTCCCAGCCACCATATCAAGAAGCTGCCCTCCCCTGAGGGTGGCAGCCCTTGGGTGGTGACTGCAGGGTGGCGACAAAAGGGCGCTGGCCGTTTTGTGGCTGTTGTGAGGCCACAAAACGGAGGCCCCTACTTCAATGAGGACATTCGTGCAACACAGCCTCTTCCAGCCATCGCTTGCATCACCACTGGCCTTCACCCGGACTCTCCTGTGCCTTCCTCAGGCCTGGTTATCCACTCTGCTGCTGTGAACACCGACCACTAGAATGTCTCCCCATATCTCCCCCAATCCCTCATCCTCCATCTCTCCTCTCCTTCTCACACTGCTGCTGTCTTCCTGGCTTCTCCCTCTCCCTCCTCCAACACTCTTTCTCCAACCTCCCCGCCCCTTATTTCCCCCTTGCCTATTCCCCCTCCTCCCCCTCACCCCCCTAACCATTCCCTGCAAGCCCCCTCCTCCACATTCCCTGCCTTCCCCCTGATCAACTCCCCTTCTCCTGCTCCCTCTGGAACGGCCGCTCTTCCATTAATAAAGCCACTTTCATTCATGACCTCTTCCTTTCTCACTGCTTTCAACTCCTTGCACTTACAGAAACCTGGATCTCTCCCTCTGACTCTGTCACCCCTGCCACCCTCTCCTCTGGAGGCCTTTCGTTCTCTTACGAGTCCCACCCCGAAGGCCGGGCAGGTGGCGTGGGCCTTCTTGCCAACCCCTGTCAATTCCAGCCCCTCTCCCCTCCCTCTCCTTCCCCTCCTTCGAGGCACACTCCATGCATCTCTACTCCCCCCTTCACCTTCGGGTCGCTGTCATCTACCACCGCCCTGGTCTGCTTTCCTCCCGGACTTTGAATCCTGGCTTACCTTCTTCCTCACCGATGATACCCCCGCTCTCATTCTTGGAGACTTCAACATCCATGCTGACACACCTTCCCAGCCCTCAGTCTCCCGCTTTCTCTCCCTAGTCTCCTCATTTGATCTTCGCCTCTGGACTGATTCCCCCACCCACACCGGTGGCCACTCTCTCAACCTCATCTTCTCCAGAAACTGTCCTGTTGCTGACCTCTCCTTTGACCTTTGTCCCATGTCCAACAATTACCTCGCTTCCTTCAACCTCTCCCACCAACCCCCATCTTCTTCCCCAGCTCCACACCCCTTCCATGATTTTCAGGCTATTAACCCTTTAGACTTTGCTTCCTCCCTCTCCCCCC
>QEPC01012618.1:446035-463521 GCA_003113815.1 Sphenodon punctatus | reverse complement strand
TTTAGTCCCTTATCCCTTTTCTTTTCCTCCCTACCTTTTGGAGGCATGTTCCTTTTTACTTTCGTGTAGTTTTTTATTTTATTTCGTTGGTTTTGGGCCGTTCTTTTTCGGCGGCTTGGGGGAGCGCTCGTGCAAAGCTGCTGCCGCTACTCGCGCATGCGCAGTTCTCCGAGGACAAAAATTTGCATAAAATGTACATCTGCTCATTTACATTTGTTTATGCAAATTTAGAAATAATTACTATAATTAATGACTGTACAACTCACCATAGTGGAGAAGACTGTGACCAGGTCACCTGTGCCTGCTCAGTCCGCTATCCATAAATAAGGTGGTAACCGCTGATGGGGAACTTCTTGAGGCCCCTGGTCTCCCTTCCTAAAGTCCCACCGCACAGCACACCATGTAGTGCTCTGTGCGGCTGCGCACCAAAAAGTCTCTTGCCCAGCCAGCCCTGCTCTGCTGTATGAGTCATTTCTGCCCACGGGGCTACGCACTGCCTGCTGCAGACTCCAGGTGGGACCCCAGGGCTAATTTCAGACAACAGTGCATCGGGTTCCAGTCCCAATCCGGACAGGCCAAATTGTCTAAAATAGAGGACTGTCTGATACGATACCGGACGAATGGCCACCCTAGTGAGTGGGAATGTGGCGAGGGAGGGCTAACCTGCGGGAGGTGTCCGGGGCGGGGTGGGGGTGGGGATAACCTAGAGCGGGGCAGGCAGGGGTATGGTGCTCCCAGGCATTCACCTCCAGAGGGCTGGGCTGGGCAGGCTGAAGTGTGAAGGCGGCAGTGGCCCCTGCAGGTGGGGAGGGATCATTGCAGGCTCCCTGAACCCTAGTGTGAGTCTGTGATCCTAGCCGCATATTAACATGCAGAGTTCGGAGTTCAGATTGGGATGCCCCCCCAGCGCTCTGTAGGCCTGTGGTGGTGCCTATAGCTGCCATAGTCTAGCTATGGCACTGAAGCTTGTTTTTAAGGTATATGGTTAGAACAAGCACAAAACCTTTAAGACAGAAGTACGCATTTGTCACTCTCCTGGCCACCAGGGAGCATTGCTTACTGGAATCCATATAAAAAATGTGTTTAGTATGGGTCAATGTAGAAGTGTGCCAACTTTCATGCTTTTAACTAGGGGGGGCAGATATGCACATTTTAGAGGACTTTTATGAGAAATACAGGTTGCAGGACTGCATAGGCTCAAATGAAGCCTGCAACCTGTATTTCTCATAAGTGTCATCTATAATTTGCATATCTAGCCAGCCTACCTTTAACCCAAAGTGCACAATTTTAGACTTAACCAGCCAGCTACTGGAGGGGACACTGCCCTCTGAGACTGGAATGCAGGGGACTGTCCCCTCAAACTCAGCCACTGCATCAGCCCCACACAGGGAAGATCTACCCCCAGATCTAATCTTTGGGACATGGGCTCCAAGCTGGGACTGGGTGTGAACTTGAAGCTTTCTTCATGAATTATCTTAATATAGAGAGAATTGTGTGGTATTTCTGGGTGTTCTTAAATGAGAGCTATCCCGCATGGGCCACGCAGGAGCCACACCTCTGGTCACCCATCTGATGGTGATGCAGGGGGAGAGGCATTCCCGTGAGCCACTCAACACACACTCATGGCCACTCACAGGGCACTGCTGAGAAACCTGGAGTGCACTCTGCGGGGCAAGTCCAAAAGACGTGTGGCAACCAGCAGCCACGCATCCCCTGATGGCCACCCACACTCGCAGACTGGTCCGCTGCTCATAGGCCCTGTGGGGAGGGGACACGGCCTTTGCAAGTCATAGGGACTAGCTACGAGCGCTGGGGAGCCCGGTTCCCCAGTGCTCACGCCTGGGACATGTCAGTTTCAAAGGCCAGACCAGTGCACTTCCCCCTCCCCCACGGTCCGTGGCAGGGGGAGTGCAAGATGGCTGCCAGGGTAACCACACTAGGAGCCACCTGTTAGAATCCCTCCCCACCTGAATCGGTGCTCCGCGGCCGTGCCACCACAGACTCCGCTCCCAAGCCTTGCTCGTTTAAACCCACCCAATGTGTGAATCATACTGTTAGCGGGTAATAGTTCTACCTGTGGGGAGGGCTTCATAGCTTACTACACACGTATGAGCATTCACATCGTCAGTGATACCACAGGGTAAATGCCAAATGTTTACCATCTTCAGCTTAGTTGTCAGATGTTTGAAAACTACTATCATGCCCTCCCCCCATGGCCTTCTTTTCCCAAGGCTAAATTAGGATGGCCAAATATGCAAATTTTAGAGGACACTTATGAGAAATGCAGGTTGCAGGGCTGCACTGGAGCCAATGCAGGCCTGCAACCTGTATTTCTCATAAGTAAGTCTAAAATTTGCATATCATCATATGGATTGTCTTCCAGCTCCTTCATCATTTTAGTTGTTCACATCTGAATCTTCTTCAGTTTGTCAACAGCTCTCTTGAAGTGCAGGGCCCCAAACGGAGCACAATATTCGATGTGAAGCCTCACCCGCACTGAGTAGAGGCTCCACCACCTCCCGTGTCATGGACAGGCAGTCGTGTTCATGTCATTCCCCCCATATTGCCACCAATGGGGAAAACACAGCCAACATGAGTCCCTGGTCTTGGATACGACACACCTGTTAATGCAGCTCAAAATAGGTTTCCTGCTCTGCATCCCTGTGGGTGTTTGCCGGCAAAGCCATGCCGGGGCGGGCTTTCAGACTGACGGCACCCTGTGCATATCCTGGTTGCACATTCCCCACACACGCAGCCAGAATATGTGCCCCTGGGGGGGGTGGAGGTCTGAAAGTGGCCCCAGTTCCTATCCCAAGCACTGAAAAACTGAGCAGAGTTAGGGGGCAGAGATGAGGGCTGCATGCACACTCATGGATCGGGGACAGATTCATGATCCGGACCCTCCTCTTCCTGAGCGCACCCCTTAAGCACCCCCCACCCCCAACTTCTCTGCGACCCTTGGAGTTTGTCGTAAATTTCAATAGAAAGTGTTCCCCACCCCCGACTGCAACGTCGCTGACAGATGCTTGTCCGGTCAGGGTTTTAAAACATCCAAAGAAGGAAATCCCACCCCCTCCCTGGACAACTTATTCCATTGTTCAACAGTTCTTGCAGTTAAGAGGTTCCCTCACATATTTATATTTCACTGAAATCTTCCTTGCTGCAATTGAATCCCATTCCCTCTTCTGCCTTCTGGGGTGTTTTCAGACCTGATGGCGCTGAGCACCATCACGCTTTAATCCTGCCTGGAGTGAGGTACTAACTCTGGGCAGGATTCGGCCCCGGTGCCAAATAAGAGTGACAGTGGCCTGAGTCGAGGGCAGGGAGAGGGTGGGGCAAGTCACCACCCCTGCACTGCTTGGAGTGGTCCCACTGGCCCTTCCCCTCCCTTACGGATGGCCATGGGGGCCCAATGAGGCCACCATGGCTGCTCAGAAGTGCTGCGGACCTGGACTGGGGTAAGAGTAAGCAGACCACCAAATGTGACGGCCTGTTTTATCCCGGTCCGGCATCAGTTGCACGGGCTATGGCGGCGCGGTGGGGCTGCCGCTGCCATGGCCCGTTCAGATCCGGATTCTGGCCCAGCCCAAAAACTGGTGGCTGATTTCAGCTGTAATGACATGTCTGAAACACCCTGTGACAGCGGAGAAGAAATGTTTACCATCTTCGGGTTACTTGATGTTTGAAAACTGCATATGATGTGCCCCCTTTAAACTTCACGTCTCCAGGCTAAAACATATCCAGTTCTTTCAGCCTTTTTTCTTGTCCTCCAGCCCAATTGTGAGTTGTCTGATCTGCTCAAAGGGCAGTACGCACAAGGGACTGGGGGGTGGTACGCCTTTCCCAAACAAATCTGCTTTCACTTTCTTTATTAATCAGACCTGCAGCCCCTCTGCCCTTACACAGAGTGTTTAAAAACTCTGAGTGGACGAGAGAGCACAGGAGAGAAGCTAAAGGTTCCAGTACTTCTCCAGCCTCTCGGAAGAGCCCTTGGCCCGGCAGCAAAAGGTGAGTCTCTTCTGATCTCAGTCTTGTTCGCTGTCTCTCTAGCGTCTGAGCTCTTGTTTGTGCCGGGCTGAAGGGACATTTAAAATAGCAAGTACTGTTTCTTACACGCTTCCAGAGCTAGTCATTTCACTGACCCGGGCCTCAACTGTTTGTTCGCACTAGATGGATTCAGCCTGCAGAGTGGGGAAGTTCCTGTGATGTGTTGGAAGGATTTTGTTGACAAGTTAGAAGTTTAGTGTTTGAATTTCTGAACCCTGCTAGTAGCAGCATCCAGTTTGCAGAAATTCAGTAGACCCCTCTGCACCCTGCTCCAAGCCCCTAATCCTCATGCTCTCTCTCTCTACTTGGCCCCTATGTTCTCTATTAGCTAACCCCTCCATTTGTCTGAGGTGTGTATCTTTGATGCTTCAGTGTGATGGCTCTCTTCTCTGGTCCAACCCCTAATTTCCAGGAGGCAGGTTTTATTCAGAGTCTCCTTCTCCCCTTTAACTAAGCTAACACCAAGAGCACCTGAGAATGATAAGTAGTAGTAGTAATTTATTACGGCACTGGTTTTCACCATAGCCGGAAATATATAAAATACAAACCAAACCATAATAATATAAAACACACAGATAATACAAAGTCCAAATAGATCGGGGATCACCCCAATTCAAGGATAACACCACTTCCACCAAGGAGCAAGATACAATATGGAGAGAAATCGCCGATGACAAAAATCCCCCAACAGGCAAACTTGATACAATAAGGGACCATAACGAAATTGAAGGGAGTATCCAAGCCCTAAAGATGTGCACCACGATAGCAGCCAGTACAATGAGATTCAGGTTAATTGTACACCCCGTCCAGTTAGCAGCGGAGCCTATTCACCAATGCTGGGCAGAATGGCGGATTATCTATGACCCAGACATATTAACGATCAAGTCCGGGGGATGTTATCTGCCCGGCATTGGAGCATTAAAGACACAAAAAGGGCCACATCTTTGATAACACATGCCTCCTGTGCATTCAACAGGAGCCCCAGTTTCTGGATCTGGGGGAGGTATTCTCGCCTCTTCCATACTGAAGCCAGCCAGACCGTTCGTAAGGCTTCATACCACGGACAGACCAGCAACATATGGGGCACATCCTCTACAAACTGCTCCGAGCAGGCACACACCCCAGCGCCCCACAACTTGTTGGGGTCACGTTCGGCGAGACTTGCTGAATGAATCAGGTGGAATCTTAGTGCCGCAAAATGCCTACGCAATACGGGGCTCTTCAAAACATCCAAATATTTTTCAAAGCCCCACGTTTGTTTAAGTGTAAAATAATGAGGGGCTGTCTTCCACTGGGAAAGATGTGCTAGGTCCTCCTGCCACGCCATATCTCTACTTCTCAATTTAATCTCCGCCTTAGTTTGCATCAGGTTTTTCCCACTGAAGTATTCTACTGAGAAGCCCAATTCCTTCAAGTGGCGCTTTATGCAGGAAAGCCATGGGTACTGTAAAGTTCCCTCCAAATTCACCTCCTTGGCTATGCTTAATGATACCAGATAAGAGCCAGGACTCCTTATCTTCCTAGCCCAACAGCTAGGTAGGGACTGTCTAGCCAAACTTGCTATAGAGGGCATCTCCGTCTCAGCTCTTACGGCTGCCCCCGGAGTAGCTTGGGGGACTCTCAACAAGCCCCTCAAAAATTTATTCTGCACAACCTCCAGGGGCTTTAGGTTGCCCTCCAGAACAACAGTCTGGCCAAAAAGTAATAGGGTCTGAATCTTGCTCTTGTATACTTTAAGTAAATCTGACAACTTAATGGGCTCCAGCCTAGATACCAACGCCAAAAACCCCTTGGTCATTGTTGTGGCTTTTAAGGCAATCTGCTGAAAATGCCTTGTCCAGGATCCACTACTGGAGATATTTATCCCCAGACAGACGTAAGAGTTGGTCTGTAAAAACTCCTTATCACCAAACTTCCATTTAAATTTACGCCGTCGGGCTCTCCCCACAACCATCACCTGGGATTTAGTAAAATTAATGTCAAGCTTATTTTTATCACAGTATTTAATCAAGATGTTAAGTTGTGAACGCAGACCGTCTTCCGTCTGTGAAAATAAAACAACATAATCTGCATACATCAATGCAGAAATAGGACAATCCTTTATTTTGGGGAGGGCAACACCATTACCCATCAGAGCTGAAATTAAATCGAGACTGATAAAACTTGTGAATGTTCCTTTCTCTCCTTATGTTCCCCTCTTCTCCCTTCTTTCTTCTGGATTGTAAGCCCCTCGGGGCAGGGACCTGGCTGCTTCTAATTAATTACTGTAAAAGGACCAGGTACATTGCTGGCACAAAGCTGCAGCAGGCGGCAGGCAATCATGAGGCAGAAGAGTTTAAAGGCAGCTGGGCTTTTCTAAGCCTGAAAAACTGCAGCTAGAAGGAGGCAGGGTACGTTCGTTTTCTTTGTTCAAATGATGCAAATAGACTGTGACAGTGATCAGTGTTCTGAATTTATGCACATCCAAACGGGAGCATTTAATTTTAATGGGATCCATGGGGTCATGGAGGAACTGACAATGGTTTCCTAGTAAAGGGTTGCAGGGGCTCTAGGAGTTTGCCCTTGAAAGGGCATTAAAACATCTCTCTGGAGCTGAACAAGAACTCTCTAAAGTCAGACAACACTTTAAGTGCGCTCTGGCTCTGCTTCCTCTCACTTCCCATTGAGGGAGTCACCATCCAGCCTGTCCCTCGGGTGCATAGCCTCGGAGTCATCTTTGGCTCCTCCCTCTGCTTTATGCCTCAGATCCAGGCTGTTGCCAAGTCCTGCCGCTTCGTTGTGTATAATATTGCTAAAATCCAACCCTGCCCTACTGTTGTCATTGCAAAACCCCTAGTCCACGCTCTAGTCCTCTCTTATCTTGACTACTGTAACTTCCTCCTTACTGGCCTCCCCTGTTCTGATCTCACCCCACCCCCACCCCCCATCTCCGTTCAATGCTTGCTTTGACCACGTTCAGCCCCTCCTCTCCACCCTACACTGGCTCCCTCTACATAAACACATTCAACACAAGCTCCTGGTCTTCACCGTCAAGGCTCTTCATGACCTTGTTCCCCCGTATCTCTCCGCTCTTGTATTCCCCAATATTCCTGCCTGGGAGCTTCATTCCTCCTCTACCCCCACCCTCACCTGCTCGCGACTCTCATGCTCCGAACACCTTCACCCCTTCTCTCTTGCTACCCCCATGCCTGGAACTCCCTTCCTGGATACATTCGTTCTGCTTCCTTCCTCCCAAGTTTCAAATCCTTCCTGAAAACCTACCTATAACAGATACATTCATTCTGCTCCCAACTTTCAAATCCCTCCTGAAAACCTATCTCTTCCATCAGGCTTTCCCAGCTCCTCATGAGTGATAAGAATCTCCTGTGTGAAAATAAGTTAAGCACATGCATGCACCTGCAACCTCATGAATGTATCCTTGTCTCCCCTGATGTTCCCCTCTCCCTTGTCCACCCCTTCCTTGTCTCTCTTAGATTGTAAGCCCTCTGGGGCAGGGACCTGTCTTCCACTACTGATTGTACAGTGCCAGGTAAACAGCTGGTGCTATATTTAATAATAATAATAATTAATAATAATGCGTGAGGGGATTGTGGTCACAGGAAAATATTTCAGAAAAGTCCCCTTCGCCGACCTCGTGGCAGCGACGGGAATTTGTTGAGCCCCCCCTTTTCTCCTTCACGGAGGCACTGAGCTGTGGGGAGGGGTTTGTCATGGCAACGGGGCCTGTTAGCAGGCCCCTGTTGCGATTTGAAAGAGGTTGCCCTGGCAACTAGCCCATGGAGCGCATGCGCATGGCGCAATGCAGGCAGAGTGAGCAGACTCCGCCCCCTTTAGCAGGGGCTGATCTGTGGGAGCCACGTGGGGCTGCATTTCGGAGGAAGAAGGCAGAGAGTCAGCCCCACCCGCCTCCCCTCGAGCACTGTGGGTATAATTCTGCTTGCCGATAGAAGAGCCAAGGAGGAATTTTTAGTGGACAGCCTTTTTTAATGGACCAAATTTTTCGCCTCCTTCACAGTGTTGAGTAGGATAAACAGGTATTCCTCTGGCTTATTCGGCAAATTGGAATTCTGTTTAATCATAATCATAATTGGCAACACGTAGTAATCTGTTTAGTAGTGCAAAAGTTCTTGAGTAGGTTAATTAACAATCAGAACAAGTTGGTCAAGAATTGAACCGAACAGAATGAGTCGTGAAGAAAGTATTGTGGGGAAAATGTTGTTGCACTCAGCCGGGGTCCAGTATGCTAAGGTAGGTTAAATAGGATGAGAATAGGGTAGTAAGAGCTATCCCCTTAAGAGATGGGGAGGTGATACCTAGTGTAATGTGGGGCACAGCATGCACTGGGGTCAGGACTCCTGGGGAGGGGTGTCTTAGCAGGGTAGTAAGGACATGCGCTGTCCTCAACCCCTTGCGGGCACTTACCTCCTTACTCGTGCCCTGAGTTGGGCATGTTGTTTCCCCCTGTTCGGCCAGAGCCAGGGTGCTGTCGAAAGGGGGATGATGTTTGGGAGAGGTACTGAAACTGGAGAGCATATCCAGATCAGTACCCAAGTTAATAAGTTAAAAAGTAGCTAGCATACTGGACCCAAATTGCTTGTGCAATCCACCGGCCTGATTCACTGGTTTGTTTAATAAAGAGTGCGGCCAGTTTTACAACCCATATCAGTCTCTGTGTCTCAATGGGGGTGGGGGGGTGTGCTGACAAATAAATAATTTGTTTAAAATAATTTTGTGACATTTTACATGCTGTGCCTCAAATTTCCTACTCCTGCTAAAGGAACTGGCTGTTCGTTTACAATAAAATCAGCCAGTGTCAAGCCTTACTAAAACTCAAACTGAGACGAATTCCCATTTCCCCAGCACCCAGTAGCAGGTTCTCACAGAAACTGTTTGGATGACACTTTGGTTTCATATAAGTTACTAATTGAAATGTTTCATTTCTTTTTCTAAGAGCAACTGAGCCATTGCCAAGCGCTGCCATGGATAGTAAAAGCTCCAAAGAGGAAACGGGAAAGTGGGAACTCTCTGCAGAGGATACGGAGAAACTGAAGGCTGGTAAACTCTCCCCAGAGGATATGGAGAAACTTAAGAATGCTTTAGAATCTGGAGATCTCCCAGCAGTGGCTGCTAAACTCAAGAAGGAGCTGGAATCCCTAGAGAAAACCACACTCAACATCGCAGTCACGGGGGAGTCAGGGGCTGGAAAGTCATCCTTTGTCAATGCTATCCGGGGTTTGGGTGATGATGATGATGGTGCAGCTGAGACTGGAGTGAGGCAAACAACAATGAAACCAGATAGATATCTTCACCCTGACCTCCCGAACGTAACAGTGTGGGACCTGCCAGGAATCGGGACACCTGAGTTTAATCCAGACCAATGTCTCGAGATGGAAAACTTCAGCTGCTATGATTTCTTCATCATCATCTCCTCAGAACGCTTCAAGATCCACGATGTCAAACTTGCTCATGCCATTCAGGGCATGAAGAAGAGGTTTTACTACGTGCGCTCCAAAGTGGATGCTGACTTGTATAATGAAAAGATGAAAAAGAAAAATGACTTCAATGAGGAGAAAACCCTGGAGACGATCAGGACGGATTGTATTGACAACCTGAGAAAAGCAGGCGAGTCCTCCCCCCGGGTTTTCTTGATCTCCAGGTGGGACTTGAGCAAGTACGATTTCCCCCTCCTGCAGAAGACACTGGAGGAGGAGCTGGATGATCATAAGAGACACGTTTTCATGCTGTCCCTGCCAAACATCTCAAAAGAGATCTTGAAAAAGAAGAAGTCTGCTCTGAAGAAATATATATGGCAAATGGCCTTTTTGTCGTGTGCTATTGGGGCTGCTCCTATCCCGGGTCTGTCTCTTGCTTGTGATATTGGCATCTTGGTGTCGAGCATGATACGTTTCTGCAGGGTGTTTGGCTTGGATTATGATTCCCTCGCTCGGCTTGCTAAGCAGGTTGGCAAACCTGTTGAAGAGCTGAGATCTGCTGTTAAAAAGTCCCCAATGGCCAGGGACATAACCAAAGAGTTTGTCATCAGCCTCCTGTCCAAATCTGTGGTTGGTACCCTTTATGCAGTCGAATTAGCTCTGAACTTTGTACCCGTGCTGGGCACTCTCACAGGCGGAGGGCTCTCTTTTGCCACAACATTTAAACTGCTGACGAGTTTTCTAAACGATGCTGAAGAGGATGCTCAAAATGTTGTGGCCAAGGTTCTTGAGCCCAAAGCGACAATGTCTGAATAGCAGCAAGAAATGATCCAATGGGCCCACGTGTACAAAGCCACAACGCCATCCCAGCTGTGTCACAATACCTCGGTGCATATAAACCAAATACTGAATCAGCCCCAGAGCAAGTGAGAGAAACCAAATCAGGTTCCTTGGGGATTCTGCTTGGAGGCTGCTACCTTTATCAGGGATTTACCAGTGAATGGAGAACATGATTTTGATAACCTTTTAAATGAGACCATTTTCAAACATCTCACGACAATATCAGCAGTGTCACTTCAGGCTCTGGCAACACAAAAACAAGCCGTAAACTCAAATGTGTTTCTCACATAATATTCTTGCTGATTCGAACCGCTGGCTTTGGGGTGGATTCTGAGGGGGACGGCACCATGAACGGTGGCCAACTTTGGATCAATTTCAATATAAATCTCCTCGCTGCTTATATCCATCCTATGTTGTGTGATCTCATGAGTGACTGAGGAGTCAGTCCAACCTGTCAATCCCAGAGCACTATGTATCTAAGGCCGCTTTTAGACGATTGCGTGGTCCGCTTGCGCGGGGTTTCAAAAACCCCGTGAGGAGAGATTACACGTGACGCCGCCGGCAATCATATGCCTGATATGTCGCCACGCATTCTTTTCAAGCCGCAAATGACCTACCTCAATCAGGCTCCCGGTCAGTTCGCGGCTTGAAAAGAATGCGCGGCGCCGTATCAGGCACGCGATTGCCGGCGGCGTCACTTGTAATCGCTCCTCGCGGGGTTTTTTTAACCCTGGGTGAGCGCACCGCGCAATTGTCTAACAGCGGCCTGAGTGACTGAGGAGTCAGTCCAACCTGTCAATCCCAGAGCACTATGTATCCATCCACTATAGACAGTAGCCAATGCCATCCTAGCCACATCTCTTCTGTTGCCACAATTTCAGTACTTGCTGCTTTTGCTTTTATATTTTCTTAAACCTATACAATTAATTTAGATTTGAATAAAATCACTAGAATCTGAACTGTGAGACTGTGTCAGAAGTAGAGCTGAAATGGATATCTGATTTAGTGCCTGCAGGTTACACATGCATTTTGTAGTACTATTGTCAAGTACTCACGACCTGCGGGTCAGCAACCAGCAGGGCAGGGAGAATCTGGGAAGGGAGCACAGGCGTAGGGACCATGGCATGGGGGGTGGGGGGAGGTGTTCAGTTGTGACTCGGACCCTGGGGGGCCACTGGAGCCCAGACCTGGAACTTGCGCTGCCTCCCCCCACTGACTGCTTAAGCGGGTGCTGGCAGGCCTGGCCTTGGGCTGGAAAACCAGCGTCGACCCACTGGCTACCCTGCCCCCCCATGGCCCACTTGAAACCTGCCCCCCCGGCAGCAGTCTGGGTGGGGGGGAGGAAGGGGAACATAGTCCTCCTACCCGATGCTGCTGTTGCTGCCACTGCCGCCACCATTTAAAGGTCCAGCTGCACGTGCGCGTACATACTCTAGGGCGGCTATGTTTCCTAGTGTCTGGCATGCTGGGAAATGTAGTCCCAGGAAATGTAGACCCAGCACACCAGACTTAGGGAACATGGTGGCCCCGTCCCAGCATGTGCATGTGCGCAGAGGTGCCTTTAAACAGGAGCGGCAAGTGGTGCAGCACATTTGTGTACCACCGCTGGAAGCAGTAAAGCCACTAGCTACCCTTCCCGCTCCCCACCCTCGACCCACTTGAACGCCCCCCTGCATCAGTCTGGGTAGGGGGGAGAAACAGCGCCCCCCCCACCTGATGATGCCGCTGCCGTACCCATCTAAAGGCCCCACTACATGGCCCAACTTCCTGTTGCTAAGGCCTCCTTCCTCAAATAAGACACGTGTGTACGTACGCTGGGGCGGCCCTGTTTCCTAGCGTCTGGCATGCTGGGCAATGTAGTCCCAGCACACCAGACTTAGGGAACATGGCGGCCCGGCTCCAGTGTGTGCACGTGCATGGTGAGGCATTTAAATAGGAGCAGTGAGCGGCACGACAGGCTTGTGTCCCACCGCTGGAGGTGGTAAGGTGTGTATGTGTGTGTGTGTGTGTGTGTGTGTGTAAGGAGAGGTGAAATGTGTGTGTGTGAATGGAGTATGAAGGGTATCTGCACCCCTGGTTCCTCATGCCTGCACCCCCATTCCAACTTCCCTAGCCCCTCCTACTTGCACCCCTATTCCAACTCCCCTATTCCAAGCCCTGCAGGCCCTGGCCCATCTCCCTAGCCCTTCCCATCCCACCTGCAACCTGCCCATCTCCCCCCCAGCCAATCTTCCTTCACCCCCAGCCCCCATTCCAGCTCACCCTTGGGGGGGCCCATAACTGTGGGCTGAGCCCAGACCCTGCCCAGCCTTGCTACGCCCCTGCAAACGAGCTGCTTGGGGAGACCATGTGGCAGGCAGATGAGATCCGTGACCCCATTAACGGTTGGCCAGGGAGCACATGCAGTTGGTGTGGCAGAACGCAGCATAATGCAAAGCCTTTGCTGCCAACGCCTGCCTGGACCACTGGCAGGAAGACCGGCACTGGGCCTGCCTGTGGTGGTAGTTTGGGTGGCCAGACAGCGTGATCAAAGGCGAGCAAGGAGATGAGTGAGATGTGGGCACAGACACAAAAAGCCTGTCCCAGTCCATTCAGCTGCAGAGTCCCCTCCTCAAGCATGTTGCTACTACACGACCTCGAGCATTCTTGCTCAGGGACAGCAGGCACCATTTCCTAACCCCCACTGGTCGTTCGCACGAGGCTACATCGAACCCACCTGCCTAGCCTGGCTCCCCCCGCACTCCACCTCCCAGGGAAAGCACCTGAGCCCTCTCCGCACTCATGCTGGGTAACAGTTCCTGGGCCAGGTACGCTCCCCACCCCCCAACAATAATACCTGCATGCCTCCTGCGAACCTTCCTCCAAAGCCGGATCCACAGGAGGAGGGTTGGGAAGATGCTCCCCTGGCAGTCCCGCCACCCAAGCAAACACGCCAAGTTGCCCCCAAAAGGAGCAGGTGGAAAAAGAAACTTGGAATAAATATAGTTCTATATTTAAAGTTCTTTAATAAAACTTAATGAGGTCCTTTAATTTTTAATAACCCATGTTTTCGATGCGTCTGGAAAAGGTGGGAAGTTTGGGGGAAGAGTAGGACCGTAGAGAATGGCTGTATGGCATAGTGATAAGCTGTTTTAGGGGCTGGGCCTGGGAAGGGAAGGAGGGTGGCTGAGGTGCAGGGAAGGGAGACCTTGGAGAATGGTGGCATGGCACAGTAATAAGCTGCTTTAGGGGCTGGGGGGTGGGAAGGGAGGGGAGTCCGCTGGCCATGCACTTGCATTTGAGGGCATGGGGTCCATGGTAGCTGTAAAAGGGTGCAATTCTCCAGGTAAGTTCCCTCAGGATTAGGCCCAAATACAGCCAGCCACAGTCTTCACAGGAATTAGCTCTCAACCATTATTCAGTCTTATAATTACCCACATTGGCAAAGTCTGCACTCTCTGTCTCTTTCACTTAGGGTGTGGAGCTACAGGAGGTGGAGCTTATGCAGCTGGGAAGGACAGTAGGGGTGGGACTATTGGTATCGGATTAATCTGATAATACCGATAATTGTCAATATTGGATTAATCCGATAATTGTCGGTATCGGTATATCAGTTTGTTAACATTGCTGGTTTCTCTCAGATTTTTAACATGATGCCATTTATTACAATGGACAGAATGGTAAAGATCCGAGAAATCGGCAATGTTAAAAAACCGATATACCGATACTGATCAATCCGATATCGAATTAATCCGATACTGATAAAATCAGTAACCGATAATTCACCTGGAGTCCCACCCCTAGAGGATAGGAAGGCAGAACTGTCCCTCCCCACCTGAATTTTGACAGTGGTTTCTATACTGCCGCCCTCAATCCATTTAGAATCACAGAATCAGCCAACTGTAGGGCTGAAAGGGACTCCTAAGGTTACCTAGTCCAACCCCTTGCTCCAAGGCACCATAGTCTCTGCCTCCAGCAGGGATGGGGGAACCTTAGGTCCAGTGACCAAACACAACCCATGGCTAGATTTTATGTGACCCTTTTCCAGTTCTTGGATCCAGCCCCTGGATCCAGTTCCTACCCGCAAATACTGAAAGACTGAGCATAGGGTAAGGGAGTAGACATGAGGGTGTCACAGGTTTGAGGGTCCAACACCCCACTTTCCTAGGTTGGGTGACTCAATTTCCCTCACTTGCAGTCCACCAGAACCAGTTCTCTCTCTGGCTGGTCCAGTTCTGCAAAGGGGAGAATCCTTTTGCCACCCAAACTCCCAGGGAGCCTCCTGTTCACACACACTCTCTCTGGGTTCGCAAGAGCTTGCAAGCTCAAGTTGCACACTTGTGTTCCCAATGCTAGACCACAGACACTTTTTAATAAAGATAAGAAAGGTTATTGATTACATAAGCCGATATAGTTTGATACAGAGTGACTAATAAATGAAAAGTAATATAACGCATTCCTATTCTATACTGGGTAATTCCCTATATAAGATCTTACCCGACAGAGAGTCCATAAGTTTAAGTCCATTCTCAGTCAGTGATGTAAATGACTGGGCACTGATCTCTTAGCTGATAGAAAGCAAAGTTCTTCTCTCTCGATCCATAGTTCCAGCAGTCTCGCTGGCAGGCGAGTTGATGCCTCTCAGACTCAGGTCGGTCAGAGGTTGAATTGAATTCCCCTTCAATTGATAGCCAAGATGTTCCCTTAAGTACCCTTGCCATCTCTTTGTTTGATTTTCCCGCCTAAGGAAACTCCGTGGTTCCAAGCACGTCCGCAGAAAGGTAAACAGGAAGATCCATTTGCATCTCCATAGCTTTCTGTCTGCCTCTCTGGAGTGAATCCACTTTCTTTTATCTCTTTCCATTTTCTGGAGTTTCGAGTTCTCAGTTTTACATTACATGATTACATGTAGTGAGTTTGCCATTGTCAGTTTACATTACATGAATCGAGTTTGCAGTTCTCAACTTTAACATTACATATATGTGTAAGTTTCACTTTTACATATTTGCTAGACCTATAGTTGTGGCCTTATGTTCCTTCATGACAGAGGGCATGCACACAAGGCTAGGGGAACAGATCCATGATCTGGACCCTTCTCTTCCACACAGAAATCACATGCAATCTGTGTTTTGTTGCAATCCTTGATCTGGTGTAAAAACGGTGACTGGTGGGTTTCAATCTGTGGTTTTAAATGGGACCAATGATCATCTTGCATGGTTATGTAGAATGCATGGCATTGTCAGTCCTCCGTGAACTACTGGACTCAGGCTGTGACTGGGGAGCTTTACAAGGACGGGTGCCTGTGTTTTGGGTTTATAAATTATTTATTTTAAGCTTGATGTGCATGCAAACTGTGTTTTGTATGTTAACCCTGGGAACTCCTTGCTGCTGGGTTATGCCACCTACCGTTGCCCTGGCTCCGCCTACCGTTGCCCTGGCTCCGCCTACCGTTGCCCTGGCTCCGCCTACCGTTGCCCTGGCTCCGCCTACCGTTGCCCTGGCTCCGCCCCTAGGCTCGTCGGTCTTACTGCCCCTCCAGCCTCAAAACCCACCAGCCGCCCCTGAGGGGTAGAGTCTGCTAGAAGGCAGAGTTTGGGGGGGCCAAAGGGCAGGAGCCATCCCACTTGCCCAAGTGGTTTCAGGCCTGTAAGATGCTTAGTTTTAAGTCAAAGTATTAGACTCCAGTTCCACTAGCTGCAGGGATCCCAGGCCAAGGCTGTGGCCTGGGGAGGCAAGTTTCCCCAGCTCTGACATGCACCGGCTGTGGCTGCAGGTAGGACAAATCATCTCTTCTCCTTGTGCCTCAGTTTACCGCTGTGTAAAATGAGGGTGATTGCTACCTCCCCGAGTGAGTTAGAGTGAGACTTAATTAATTGCCTCTGTGGGGCATCCATTGTGGCTCTTTAGAGGTGGTGGAGGGGAGGGGATGCTTGCTAGGGGAGAGGAAGCTCCAAACTCCTCCTTGCAGGGGGGTGGGAATAACATGAAACCCGGGAAGCGAGCTGTACACAGGGAGAAAGCAGCACGTGCTGCAGCTGTGTGCCCAGCAAGGCCTGGGGGTGGGGAGGAAGGCTGAGCAGCATTGGGAGCTATCCTGCAGAAATCGAAGCCTCACGAACGCTGTGTGCAGGATGCCTGTGGAGGAGACCAGGATGATTTCCCGGAATCATCTCTATTTAGAGGAAGGAGGGGCCGTTTCACTTTCCCTTGGATCTGTTTACAGCCTCTGTGCACAGCCAGCCTCCCCTCCCCGCTCTGCCTCAGAAGGCTGAAGTTGCTTCCCAGTTCCTAGTTTCAAGCTGGAAGCTGAAGTTGGTTCCCAGTTCCTAGTTCCTTATTAAAAGTACTCCATTATATTAAACATATTCTTAACTATAAATGGACATTTTTATTAATTACTTTATTAATAAAAAAATTAATTTATGCAAACCCATAAAGAAAAAAACAAATAAGAAATGATGTTGGCAAATCCTAAACAAAGCTTCGGGTCCCCACAAGTCATGTATGTCCGTGGTCAGGAGACTCTTGTAAATACTCCCGTACATAGCGCTACCTGACCCAAGGCTTCGTTTTAGTGCAAATCTGTTGTATATAAAAGCCCCTCCCCCCAAGCAACTTCGTTTACTTTAATTGCAGGACCGAGAATAAGGAGCTACATTTGAACGACTGAAATGAAAATGAAGCTTGGGGTCACCAGAAGTGACACATTCCCCAAACCAGGAGACTCTCTTGAACACTCCCGTACATTGTTCAGCCTGACCCTACGCTTGGTGTCAGAGAAAGCCTGTCCTATATACACCCCCGCAACCACTTGTTCCCATTAAGTGCAGGAAGGAGAATAAGGGGCTGCGTTTGACCCACTACAAATTGAAAACGGAGCTTTGTGTCACCCAGAGTGACACATTCCCACAACTGGGAGACTCTCCTGAATGCTCCCATACACAGGGTACTTTCAGACGTTACGGGGCCCTTTGGCCCCGTACCGTAACGAACGTCTTCGTTCCCCGCCGGGGTCACCCCTGCACGGCCCAACAGACGTGCCGGGGGGATCCTGGCGGGGAAAGTGGGAGGGGCCGCGCGGCGCAACGTGCGGCCGCACGGCCCCGCCCCCTCCACGCACCCCGCCGCCCGCCCTCCGAGGAGACGGGCGGGCGGCGGGGCCAATGCGGCCGCCGCGTCTGGCCGATC
>QEPC01012618.1:432724-445935 GCA_003113815.1 Sphenodon punctatus | reverse complement strand
ACACACACACACACACACACACACACACACCCCGCAACCAATTGTTCCCATTAAGTGCAGGACTGAGAATAAGGGGCTGCGTTTGACCCACTACAAATCGTAAATGGAGCTTCGGGACACCCTGAGTGGCACATTCCCACAACCGGGAGACTCACCCAAACGTTCCTGTACATACTGCAGCCCGACCCGACACTTGGTTTCAGATAAGGTCTGTTGGTGTTTCACCTGCCTGAGGGTTCCCTCCAGAGGCCTGGATTGGAAGGGGGTTGCTGCCACTCATCCTGATTCCCTCCCCCCCCTCACCCCCGCTGCAGGTATAATTGCAAGGACAGGACCCTCTGGGTGCCAACCCTTGGGTGCCTTGAGAGCCCGTGGAGACCCAAGCCGACTACACGGCAAAGTAGCGTGGGAGCATGCAGTGGGAGTGGAGGTGGTGTTCTATTCGCCTGTGAAGCAGCTGAACCAGACACATCCATCGTTGGAGGGGGAGGCCGAAGTGTTGCAGCAGAGGAAAAAAGCACTCCTCCCTTGGAGTCTCTCCAGGATCTCAGACTTTGGCGGTGCTGTGCGGAGCAGAGAAACTACCGGGACCTGGGTCTTCTTGCACCAACCACCTGCTAGAGATCCAGTGATCCTGGAGGGGTCAGAGCTCTGCCACGTAGGCTATAAACTCTGCTGGGCCTGCGGGTGAGCCGAGTACGGTGCTGTTCTGGGGGAGTAGTGGTAGTGGGATCGGCTGGTGTGGCCCCCCTACTTGCCCCCATCTTGTGCCAGACCTCCTAGGGGCTATTTGAGGTCACTGTGTCTCCTGTGGGCCCAATCGCGGTCCCGTTGAGTATCGGATTGGAGAGCTTCTTGACCGAGGAAATTCAGCGAGCGTGGGGCAATTTGGGCTTAAATTAGAGAGGAAAGAATAAAAGCAGATCTCTTCTTCTGCTAAAGAAGGCTCCCCATTAACAACTTAATCCTCAAAGTGCTCTACCAGGGCAAGCCCCATTCAGGTGAACGGGGCTTGTTGTGTGATCAAACAATTTGAGGACTGAGTTGCGAAGAGGGAGTCTAAACAGTGTATTGATATACTGGAAAAGGTGCTGAAAAAACCATGGGACAACTGCCAAAAATTGTCGTAAATGTCACTAAAATTGCTGTAACTGCTGTAAATTTCCATGAACTATCGTAAATGCCATAAAAGTTACGTACGCTCCCATAAATTCTGAAACTGCCATAAACTACCATAAATTTTTGAAAACCACCGCAAATTGCCATGAAGTATCGTACATTGCTGTTCGTTGCCATCGGCCTGATAGCGGACAAGCCGAAAAAGCGGCAGCCCAAAGCAGAACGGCAAACAATGCCGCCACTTCAGGCCTACTCACCTCAGGCGGTCTGGGCTGGGCTGGCCAGGCTGGAGGCTACAGTGTGAAGGCAGCAGTGGCCCCTGCAGGTGGGGAGGGATCACTGCAGGCTCCCTGAACTCTAGGAGTTTGCAATCCTAGCTGCATATTAATTAACATGACGTTCAGATTGGGACCCCCACCTCACAGCGCCCTCATGTAAATCATGCCTTTGGCAGTGCCCATAGCTGCCATACTCTAGCTACAGCACTGAAGCTTGTTTTTAAGGTATATGGTTAGAACAAGCACAAAATTTTAAGACAGAAGTACGCATTTATCACTCTCCTGGCCACCAGGAAGCATTGCTTACTGGGATCCATATAAAAAAATGTTTAGTAGGGGGTCAATGTATAAGTGTGCCAACTTTCATGCTTTTAACTAGGGGGGCCAGATATGCACATTTTAGAGGACTTTTATGAGAAATTCGTAAGCTCAAATGCAGCCCTGCGAACTGTATTCCTCATAAGTGTCCTCTATAATTTGCATATCTGGCCACCCTGCTTTTAACTCAAGGTGTACAATTTTAGCCTTAATTGCCCAGCTACTGGAGGGGACACAGCGCACCCTGAGGTTGGAATGGAAGGGACTGTCCCCTCAATCTCAGCAACTGCACCAGCCCCACACAGGGAAGGTCCAGCCGCAGATCCAGTCTTTGGGACATGGGCTCCAAGCTGGGACTGGGTGTGAGCTTGAGGGTCTGTTCATCCATTATCTTAGTGCAAGGAGAGTTGTGTGGTATCTCTGGGTGTTTTAAAATGAGATGCTACCCTGCATGGCCGCTCAAGAGCCACTCATCTGACCACCTCGTCTGATAGTGATGCAGGGGGATATGCATTCCTGGGAGCCACTCAGCACACACTCATGGGGCACTGCTGAGAAATATGGAGTGCAATGCAGCCCTGAAACCTGTATTTCTCATAAGTGTCCACTGATAATTGGCAACACTTTACTCAGTAGCCCAGTAGCATGTAAAGCAAAAGGCTTTGCCTGCTGTAGGGCATTTGTTCCAAGCACGGGTGAAACAAGTCTGAAATTGCTTCAAGCCCTGTAGCCACTTACAGGAAGCAATAAGCAAACTGACTCATCAAGCCCCGCTGTGCTGCCCTTGCTGTATGAGGTCATGGGCGCAGGGCAATGCGTGGCATGAAGGCAAAAAAACCAGTGGATTTAAAATCCCATTTCTTGGCCAACCATCAGATGCTTCCCAAAATAACTGTGTGAGTGTGATACTGCTGGCGGAGGCTGCTGCTGCCAGTCAATGGCATTGCTAAAATATGAGCAGAGTTACGTTTCTGCAGTCTCAGAAAAAGCAGCAGAAAAGTAACTCCACGAAAGAAAACTGTGGATTAAGAGTGTAAACTGCACAACAAGTGGAACATAAACTCATATAATTCAGTAACAAAGGAATTTACAAAGTATGGATGCAATCTCCTGTGTGCTTGTTGTGCCGCTAGGTTAGATGGGGTAGCTCTGGCGTGGGGCGGGAGGTGAGGCAAGCTGACTAACAAACTTGCTCTCCGAAGGAGTCAGATAGAAAAAGAGGGAATAAAGGGAGTGAGTTACCTTTAATACCCATGTGACTGATGCTCACTCAGTTCAAACAGCAACAACAGCCACTAGAACCAATAAAAAGTAGGGGTCTCTATGATCCACCAATCACAACACACACGGCACTTTCCAATAGTTTCCAAACGTTTCCGACACTTAATGATAGTTCCTGTCATGGGGGTGGGGGGAAAGGGGAAGAGACAGGAAAGGAGGGGGTCCTTCACACCGACCACACACACTCGGGACTGCTCTGTCTGCGGGAACGCTGGGAAAAATGCCCGTCAGGATAGTATGTGGGCCCTTCCAAGTGCTGCTGCACCAGGAAGTCAGGCCCCTATCATCATAGGGTGCAGAGCTATAAATGCGGGGGGGCGGGGGCACCACACACACCAACACGTATAGGGCAGGGAGGAGTGAAAGGCTTGGTGCGGGAAGTGCAGGGAGTACGGGGGGAACGGGGCCCAAGGCAGGAGGGACCAGGGAACGGGGCTCTCACACCACAAGGGGGAGGTGAAGAAGGGAGACACCCAGGAGGGGGAGGGGGAACCAACTGCCCGCAGGCTCACACAACTGACGCACCTTCTCTTAGGAAAAAGCAAAGGTCAGATTCTCGCAACCATCAACGAGAGGAACTCAGACTGTATCCAGGCAAGGGAGGGAAAAGGGCTAGGAGGGAGGTCTAAGCAGGCAGGGGACACAGCAACCAAACAATAAATCAACACAGTCACTTAGCTTCAGGTGGGGCCAATCTCTTCTCTCCAAGCGCACAGCTCTGTTCACCGGCGCTGCATCCTCTGCAGCGCCGGCAGATAAGGTGCAGGCCCCGCCCCCTGAGCATGCTTGGAAGCGTGCCGAGCACCGCAGAGGGGGGCGTGGTCCCGTTGTGCTGGGAGCCGGCTGTGACGGGCTCATGCTGCTGGGGCCTGCCTCGGGGGTTACCGCGGCGTCTGGAGATGGGGGCGGCTCCGTGCCTCGTGACACGTTGCGGCTGTCGGCGTGGGGTGTGTGGTCTGGGGCCGGCAGGAGCAGCCAGTAAGGTAAGGGGCNGTTGCGGCTGTCGGCGTGGGGTGTGTGGTCTGGGGCCGGCAGGAGCAGCCAGTAAGGTAAGGGGCGGTGAAGGCTGACAGTACCCCCCTCTCTAAGCCCCCCCCCCGCAGGTGCCAGGTAGGTCCAGGTTTCTCTGGATGGCATTGATGGAAAAGGTGGAGGAGCCATGGTGCCTGAACATTAGTCACGGGCTCCCAGGAGCACTCGTCTGGGCCAAAACCTTGCCAGTCTATGAGATAGTGCAGCCGTCCATGGTGCAACTTGGCATCCAGGATAGTCCGAACTTCGTAGTCGGGTCCAGGGCAGACTGGATGTGATTCAACGTCTTCCCCTAGAGCATCAGGGGGGCCCGGCAGAGTGGCAGGTTTGAGGAGAGAAACATGAAATGTAGGATGTATACGTAAAAGAGGAGGGAGCTGTAGGGTGTAAATGACTTTGTTTACTTGGCGGAGAATGGGAAACAGTCCGAAGTACTTATGGTCAAGTTTCGCTGAAGGACGTTTGGAGGGGTAGTTTTGGTGATCAACCCAGACCAAATCCCCTGGTTGTAGCTGCGGGGTCGGCCGTCAGTGCCGGTCGGCATACATCTTTTGTAAACCGCCCCGAGCTGCTGTGCAGGATGGGGCGGTATAAAAATCTACCAAATAAATAAATAAATAAATAAAATAAAATCTTGTAACACTGTCGAGCTTTCTCCAACGTAGTTTTGGCCAGGGTCTCGACTTGCTGTATTTGTTGAGCGAGTGCCCCGGCGGCAGGAACGGAAGGTGCAGGGCGGTCGGGTGAACTTATCTGCGGGTGGTATCCGTAGGTCACGTAGAAGGGAGAGTTCCCTAGTGATGCATTTAGGGCATTATTGTAGGCAAATTCTGCCATTGGTAGCCAAGCATACCAGTCGTCTTGGAGATAGTCAATATAACATCGCAGGTACTGTTCGAAATTTTGATTTACTCGTTCTACCTGTTCGTTGGCTTGGGGGTGATAGGCCTGTCTCTTATACACATCTAGATGTGTATAAGAGACAGGGATATAGTCGGTCACCAAAAGTATCGATGGAGGAGATCAAGGGTTCGCTCCGTGCCGGGGTGGCCAGCCAATGCATCGTGGTGAGCCCATAGGAGGTGGGGCCGACAGGAGAGAGGCTCCATGATCTGATGGGCCCTTTTGATGAGGCCATCTTCAATGGTGTAAGCAGGGTTCTCCGTGGGGTGTAGCTCCTGTGCTGAGGCTCAGCGTAGTTGGTCTAGGGGGACTGTGGTGGCTGCGAATACTTTAGCATCCAAAATGGGCCTGCAGGGAAGCAGGTCCCTGTCCTTTCCTTCTTGATATCGTGATAAGGCATCTGCGAGGATGTTCATCTTCCCTTGGCGGTATTGTATGGAAAAATTAAAATGGGCAAAGAATAATGCCCAGCGAGCATGTCGGGAATTCATGATTTGAGCTGTCTGTAGAAATGTTAAAATTTTGTGGTTGGTAGTGATAGTTATAGGATATTGGGCTCTTTCTAAGTAATGTCGCCATGTCTCAAAGGTGGCCTTGATCGCGAGGAGTTCCCTGTCAAAGATGGTGTAGTTCCTCTCTGCAGGGGACAGCTGTTGTGAGTAGTATGCACAAGGAAGGGGCTTCTCATTTGTGGCCTGTTGGAGGAGAACCACTCCAATGGCTACACTGGCTGCATCTGCTTCGACAGAAAACAGTTTATGAAAATCAGGATGCTGAAGGAGGGGGGATTGCATAAAAGCCCTCTTCTGGAATTGGAAGCTGTACTCTTGCTCTGGACCCCAGGTATAGGGATGATCCTTTTTCAGGAGTTGGGTCAGCGGGGTGTAACCTCTGCATAGCGGAGTACATACTGTCAATAATAGTTTATGCTACCGAGGAAATGTTGGAGGGCCTTAACTGTCTTAGGGTTTGGCCAATGTTGAATGGTGAGGACTTTTTTTTGGTCCATCTGGACTCCATTTGGGCTGATGATGAAGCCCAAAAATTCTACAGAGGTACAATGAAAGGCGCACTTCTCCTGTTTGCAGTAGAGTTTGTGTGTGTGCAAACGTAAGACTTGTCGAATGTGTTGCACATGTTGTAAAAAAGAGGAAGAATAGATCAGAATGTCATCTAGGTAAGCAATCAAGAAGGTGTCTAAAATGTCTTGAAAAATATCGTTTATAAAGTGCTGGAAGGTGGCTGGGGCATTTGCAAGTCCAAAGGGCATGACTAAGTATTCAAAGTGACCATATCTGGTGCGGAACGCCGTTGTCCACTCGTCTCCTTGGCGTACTCGGAGTAAGCTGTAGGCCCCCCGGAGATCCAGCTTCGTAAAGAGTCGAGCCCCCTGGAGGTGGTTGAGGAGCTCAGGGGTAAGGGATAGTGATTTTTTATCATAACGCTATTTAGGCCCCGATAGTTGATGTAGGGCCTTAGGCTACCATCTTTTTTTGCCACGAAAAAGATGGGGGCCCCCTCAGGAGAGGTGGAATGCCGGATGAATTCATTTTGGAGGGCCTCTTCTAGATACGAGCATAGCTCAGTTAACTTTGGAATGGAAAAGGCGTAGATACGGCCAAAAGGGGGCTCCTTGCCTGGGATCAAGTCTATAGGGCAATCATAAGGGCGGTGAGGGGGCAGCTCAACCGCCTGGGTTTGACTGAAGACGTCTGAGAGGTCGACGTACTCCTGGGGCAACTGTCGTTCAGGGGCACTGAGGGCTGTACAAAGAGTGGGAGTAGCTCGAGACGGCGGGGCATGGATCTGGCAGTGTTGCCCACAATAGGAGGAGTTAAACCGAAGTTGCCCTTGCCCCCAACGTATTTGAGGCTCATGCAACATGAGCCAGGGAAGGCCAAGGACCACACAAAAGAGGGGGGTACATACCACATCAAATACGAGGGTTTCAGGATGCTGTCCTACTACACAGAGCAGTGGGGCTGTTTGCTGGGTGACAGGCCCAGAAATGAGAGGGGAGTCATCAATTGTATGAACGGCTTCGACGTGTTCCTTGGGCTGGATCTGGATCTGGTGGGTGTGTACCAGAGTGGCATCCACGAAGTTTCTGGAAGCCCCTGAGTCGATCAGTGCCCAGACCACAAGCAAGTGTTGAGTGTCGATGGTGAGGGTGAGTGGTACTCGCAGGTGATGTGGAGCATGGGCTATGGCCGAAGGGATGCTATTTATGGTCGAGACGTCCCCTGCCTGTCTCGACTCTTGACATTTCCCGATGGCCTACAGACAGGCGGCAAGACTGGACAGTCCTGAATAAAGTGGGTTGGATCCCCACAGTAAAAACAGGCCTGCGAACGCCGGTGCTGATCCCTCTCCTTGGGCAAGAGGGGTCCCCTGGAAGCCCCTAGTTGCATTGGCTCCGGGTCCAGTGTTTTAGGTACGGGCTCCTCTGGGCTGGGGGGAGCGATGGGTCCTAATCTGTTTGGGAAGCCCCGATTGTCCTGCCGCCTCTCTCTGCGTCGCTCTGTTAATCGGCCATCGATTTGGAGTGCCAGGGAGGCTAGTTGAGCCCAGGTGGGAGGGAGAGTAGTGTAGGCTAGTTGGTCCTTGATGTCATCTGCAAGCCCCCTCCGGAAGTGGACCTTGAGGACATCATCTGGCCATTGTAGCTCCAGCGTGAGCTGCTGGAACTGGGTGATCTACTCCAAAAGGGGAGTTCATTCCTGGCGAAGGGAGATAATTGCTGTTTCAGCATCCCGGAGCTTTATGGCTAGGCTGCCTGAATGCATCAAGGAGAAAAGCTCAATGATGCCTGTTATCTCAGTTTCCACCCACACTTCATCTAGGCCACGCCGGATTTCCCACCAGCACTGAGGCTGAAGGGCAGACGGCAACAGGGGGTCAGTACTTGGAACACACACTGACAATGAAAAAGAGAAAGATCTGAATGTGCTTTTTTTGCTTCTGCTAGATATTTCCCTCATTTTGGAGGGTTCTGTGAGGCTGGGTTTTTTGCATCTGTGCAGAGGGTAAGGGAAGCCCCTGCAGTGAGAAAATTGTCTGACTCTTACAGGAGTCATCGTCTATAACTCCAGAGACTTGTAAGAAGAGCCCCCTAATTATATAATCGAGAGAGAGATTGTGGTTCTGGAAAGGGCATGGCTATAATAGGAAGAAGTGGTGCTGCTGCACTGGGCACCCCAAGCCTGGGGCGGGGGCACACTCCCTTGTGCAACTGCATACTCTGCCACTGGAAAGGGAGGTGCCGGTGGGGCCCCATTCCACCTTCTGCATTAGGACTCCCTCCAACCTAGCTCTGCCTCTGATTGCTGCGTTAGTCCCAAATGTAGGCGATGTAATGGGGACAAAAGGTTTCTTTAGACCGACACACCTGCCTCACTTCTGCCCCGCCTCGCCCCCAGGTGGCTCATCCGTGTAAAGACAGGCCACCCCAGGGTAAGGTGGAGCAGGTGGCCTTAAGCGGGTATAAACGGACCTGTCTGCTGCCGGGCCCACAGTCTGTCTGTGCGGCGTCTCCCTTCCCTACACCATACAGCTGCAAGCAGATCGCCTGGCACTCTAGGCTGCTGCCCACAGTTCTGTGGCATTGCCAGGGAAACCCCTGGCCTGAAGTGGAGTTTCTACCACCAAGTAGATGGACCGCTGCTCCGCCTCCGGTCGGTGCTCCATATTTGGGCAGCCAGTTCTGCTTGTGGTGGTCTGGAACATCCTGGAGTACCGCAGCTGGAGCAGGCTGCCAAAACTCAAAGCACTGGCCAGGCACAGAGCAACGGTCTTTCTACTGGTGGACAGGCTGCTGCAGCTCCGCTTCAGGCCGGAGATTGCCCCAGCAATGCTATAGAGTCTGTCTGCAGCTCTATGCTGTAGGGAAGGGGGCGCCGCACAGACGAACTACAAGCCCAGCAGCTGCCAGGTCTGTTTAAACCCAGCGCTGTCAGAACTGTGTGCAGGGGATGCGTGGCGGGTCATCCCCGGAGCAGGTTTGGCGGTGGTCCATGTAAAAACACCCAAAGTAGTTATTGGACCTGCTTCTGTGGCTGAGCATATGCAAGCTTTGTGGCTACACAATGCCCTTCCTCAGGTATGGAACAAGTCACTGGACAAATACAGGGCAGGTATATTTGAAGTGGCCGTGACATGGCTGGGAGTGAATAGGAAAAAGGTAACTTGGGAGGGGTATGTAATTATATAAAGCAGATCCAATGACTCAGAAGAGGGACACCCCCCCCCCACCATAGGGAAAGCAGGGTAGCATGACTCTGCTATCCCAGAGGGCAGTAACTGTCTCTTATACACATCTAGATGTGTATAAGAGACAGATCCCAGAGGGCAGTAAGGCTCAAGGAAGCTTAGCTTAGCCTTGCATCAATGGGGCCGACGAAGGAAAGTGAGGCATGGGAACTGCAGGAGGCAGGCTCTCATGGAACTGACTGCCGGTGGCTGGGCTAGGATGCCCACATGACCCTAGACGGTAGATAAGTAAGACCTGGGAAATGGTGGCCATTGCTCTGTTTTCATTGAAAGTGTAAATCAGGGTAGGAGAATCTCCTGGGCCACTTTGAAAATTAGTACAAATGCCATGGGCCAGATAGAGGGTGGGGGAGGAGGCACTTAAAGGGTTGCTTACATGGGGGAAGGAAGGGGAGGGTCCAGATCATGGATCCTCATACATCCTCTATCCCTGGGGGCCTTTTCTAATTTTAGCACCCTTTGTTTCCCCTGATCATGTTCCTTCAGTGCTTGAGGTAGGGACTAGTTGTTTGGGCCAGATCCGGGGAAAATGAGGTGAGTGAGATCTGTCAGAGATTCCCAACTATAGCTTGTGACTGTCATGCGTGTTATGAGTTACCAATGTATTTAAATTTTTTTACCATCCAGGAAAGAACTCTTGTCGGCTTTATTTATTTATATTTTTCATAATAAAAGTTATTAGTAAATCTGTTTTTTAAAAAAATAATTTCCTCAGATTCCATCAAATCAAGGATCTTTCAAATTGCATCACTTTTTTCTCTCTCTAGAGCTGACAGCTTATTCAGCTGTTTCAACCTATCATATAGATCAGTGAGTTTCACTCTTTTCTCTCTTTCTTTTTTTTTAGGGAAGCAGCTTGCGAAATAAATTGACCCTGTAGAAAGACCTTAGCCATCTCCCACAACAAAAAAGATGAAGTTTCCTCCTGATCATTGATCTTCAAAAATTCAACAAAAATGTCTCCAATTGGCTCTTTAACTAGGGGATTAAATAAACAGGATTTTTGCAATGTCAGCCCTACATTCTTATTCTGGACATCATCTCCAATCCTAATTTCTAACGAAACGGCATCATGGTCAGTGAAAACTACAATCAGAATATCACAAACAGATGCTTGGTGACACATCCTTTTTCATTAATATGTGATCCATCAATGATGAGGTCTTATGCATCCTCGAATACAAAGAGAAATCTTGCTTCAAAGGATGGAAATTTCTCCAAGCATCCAAAAAACCATTTTGTTCAGTCAATCTCGCTATTCTTTTTTGTCCCCTATGCAGTTCCAATTGAGCAGATCTATCAAGACTAGACAAGGGAGTATTTAAATCTCCACATAGAACAACTTTTGTCATAGCTGAGGTCTGTATAGAATCAAAACAATACTGGAAGAAAGAAATTACCTTTTGATTTGGTGCATATATACCTACAATAGAAATCTCTTCACCCCCAATAAACCCCCAGAAATTAAGATAAATCTTCCATCTCTTTCGTTAACTGGATCCCAGTTGGCCACAACCTTTCAGCATAGCCCTTCTGGGTTCTTCTTAATATACTTTAATTGTACTGGGGTAACATTGGGTATTTTCAGACGTGACGGGGCCTGTATTGGCCCCATCATGGAATCACCCTTTGATCCCCCGCTGGGATCAAACCGGCACGTCCAACAGATGTGCCAGTGGATCCCAGCGGGGAATCGGGGAGGGGGCGGGGCTGCGCTGCACAACGTGCAGCCGCACAGCCCCACCCCCCCACGCTCCGTCGTCACCCATCCTCTTGGGAGACGGGCAGGCGCCGCAGCCAATGTGGCCGCAGCGCTCGCCTGCATCAACCACGCCCCGGAATCTCGCCGCTGATTCTGTGCCGTGGTAGGCGGCCAGATGGTACGATCCCCTTGGTCACGGGGGGGAATCACATTCACCACGTATTCGGGGCTGGTCCCGCCGGGACCTCCGACCGCATGGTGAATGTGATCCCCCCCCCCCGTGATTCACGGAGGTGAACATCTGGGGGGGAACTTCCGTTCCCCCCATCAGACGTTACGGTCCCTTGCTCACCATGTGGGTATTCAGTGTGGTTGAGCATGGGATCGTAACATCTGAAAATACCCATAGTATCTACTAATGGTAATTTTGAGTTATGTTTTTTTTTTAACCTCTGCACACAAGTGCATGTGGGACCAGATTTGCTTAATTTCTTTTTCCATAAATGTACAGGCTAGGTCTTTCTGCCATTTTTCTATGTAGTTATTACATTTATGATACAAAAATACTTTTAATTCTTTGTATAATCAGGAAAGTCTTCCACTGGAGTTGTAGATTTCAATATCTACAACTCAACACTTTTGATAATTCCATAATCAAAAAACCTCCGGTTTACAAGAAAGGTTAAGGCTCTTGCAAATTCAAGCATGCACCAAAAAGCCTGGAAATTGCTCCCACCTTAACTTCCGTGCCATGTTAGCAGTAAAGATATTGTACAGTCTCACATACTGTGCTCACTTACAACTTAGGTTCCATGCACCCACACTTTGCCTTCATCTTTCAGCCCCAAGGGGCAACACTGAAGCTGGGGACAGAAGGGCATGAACTGACCCCTCACCCCCTCAGTTTCCTCTTTAAGAAAGAGAGAATTTAGGAGTTCTGGCCTCCACCCCTTCTCCCCTCTAATCTACTTGGTCCCAGCCCTATAACAGAGAACTTGGGACTCCTGACTTCCAGCCTCTCCACCCCACTCTAATCCAGTAGGCTGTACTCCCTTCAATAGTCCTTGTTCGAAGCCTGTTCTCCTCTCCCCTGCTCTCAACCTTGTAACAGACAACCCAGGAATCCTGGTCCAAGTTGCCCCCACTCCCCTCACAGAGAACTCAAAAGTCATGGGAAATACAATGTTTGTATGTGTCATATGGAACAGAAGTGTGTGTGTGGAATCACAACAACAACAACAACAACAACAACAACACAGGAGAGGAAGTAGAATAGCAGGGAGGCAGGCTATTGGGAGTCAAAGGATAGGGAGTCAGCTATGGTACGTGTGTAAAACGATAGGACTGCTGTTCTTAAATGGCACAGACCTAAAAGAAATGCTAGATTTCCTTGCTACAATGTAACCAAAGCAGAAGTGTTTCTTTTGACACAAATATGCCAGAACAGACATTGAATGCTATTGTAACTCATTCTTTGTTGAAATTTAACCAAAAGTATATACTGGAGTTACAATTATGATATTGTAACTAAATGGAACTTTTGTGTAGGCCATTGTGGCCCTCATTTAAGATTATGTAGAATGCTATAAGTTAAGTAAGACATTATCTATTATATTCATTGATTTAGATAGTTAAGGAAAGGAATGTGTGAGGAGGAAGATGGTCAAATGGTCAGAGGAGGTAAATTACAGGGTGACATGCAGACTGGTGTGAAGGAGGCAATATCCCTGTCAAATGATGCCTGAGAGAAAGCAGAGACTTCGTGTTCCCAAAGCAAAACCGAATAGTTTATAACTCACAGGGACACTGGAAACAGAGGACGGTCAGGAGCTGATAACAGAACTAACGGTACCAGAGAGAAAAGAGATGACTTGGTCAGACAATAAGATGCCTCCAAGGGGGTGTGGGTGACCCAGGGCCAGGGAGTCACGCCTTCCCTCCGGAGGGAGGGGTGGGCAGGACCCTATCAGTCAGGGCAAATGCCCAAACCAATGACTAAGCAGAAGGACCCCAATCATGAATAAGCCATAAGGGGAACATTCTGGAGTATAGGGCAAACAGCCCCTTGACATGGATAAGTAATGAGAAAAACACGTATATAAGGCCAGCCTCTGGATCAGTTCTTTGCCCTTCACGGTACTTGTCCGCTAGCCTTTATCAGGGCACCGGCTAGCTCGATGATTGGCCCTCTCTGGGACTTCTCCCTAGGAAGTTCTACAACTTGCTTCACAACTAGGCTCTTTCTCTCTCGGTTTTGGTGGGCCCCCTGCCCGCCCTCCTTCTGGAACCAGACCGTTGACCTCTGATCA
>QEPC01012618.1:358239-382145 GCA_003113815.1 Sphenodon punctatus | reverse complement strand
GTTCATCATAAGGAATTCCTTGGTATCGCCCCTGTAGGACCGATGTATACATGGTTTGCAACCTTAAATTACTAAAAGCCTTTCTGAGGGAAGGCTCCATAAGATTGTAGACATATGATGCCCCACCCTTAGGTGGGATAATATATTTATACACGGGAGAAATGAGAGAACCAAAAATTGACATAGGTGGCAACTCTAAAGCTGAAGGCCAGTAAGTTTCTATAACTGACTTGTTTCAATACCCAAACTCACTTGCTTTTCTCTTTTTCCCCTAAAGAAACATTGTTTCATTGATTATCAGGATCACAGGAAATGGTATTAATGAACAGTGCAAATAAAAGATACTAATATGAAGGAAAATCTTTTTTTAACCTTGCTCGGTAAGATTGTTTTTCTGCTGGCTTCTAATGATCCAGTCATACAAAAGACAGTGGCTCTTTTTTTTTTTAAATGTCTGCTTCGTTTGAAAAAGGCCCTCAAATGTATTGGTTGTTATATCAACCTCTTCTGGTTTTGTTCTTCTCCTGCTTATTCTGTCTTTGCTTTTATATTTGTTTAAATGGTGAACAGCCAAAATAAACTGATTGAATTGGATTGGAGATACTAATAAATGGTCTGTAACCATCCTACAGTAGAGACCCACAACTGGGGGGGTGTGTGTGTGTGTGTCCGTCCTAGCCTTGGGCAGGCCTGATTGCAGCCCCTATTAGCTATTGAGCACAAGAGCATTGCTCTAATAGGGCAGGGGGAGCAGGTGCACCAGGGCCTACAATTCTGGAGGGCACCTGTTGCAGCTGCGTTCTCTGCTGCCGGGAGGACGTTCGGGGGGAGATATTCCATCTTCCGCACTAGGGCCCATTTCAACTTCGCTACACGTGTGGTTTTGCACTATACACCAAACCCTGCCCAGTCCAACCCCAACAGCTCCCTCTCACCCCCTATCCCTGCCTGCCAAAAGCCTTAATAAAAAGAAAGGTCTTACACCGCCTCCGAAAGATGGTCAGGCTCGGACTCAAATGAACCTCCAGGGGAAGGGAGTTCCACAGCATTGAGGCATCCCCTGCGTGCCCTCGTCGTGCGGACAAGGGTGGCAGATGGAACCCAAAGGAGGGTGCTCCTGGCTGAGTGCAGGGGTCACAGCGGGGCATGGTAGGACAGTTGGTCTTTCAGATAAGTGGGGCCCAGGCCATTTAGAGCATAAATCCAGCACCTTAAATTGTGCCCGGAAAGCTATAGGCAGCCTAGATCTTGGTGCATCTTAACAAAGAACATACTGGCAAGCTTGGTTATGATCATCAAAAGTAGATGCATCTCAGTCCACTAGAACCACCAGTAAACATCTGACAGTCTACTGTATCGTTCGCTTTAGTTATCTACTGTTAACAGAATCCCTCATTACGGCCGTGTACCATTCTCTTTCTGCACTAGCCAGTACCGTATTTTATAAATCCATATCTGTATCTGTTTCTGCCACCTTCTTTTGCATCCCCCCTTCCCTTTGCACCACACCCCTCTCCAAGCTTTTACCGCTCTCCAATCTCGCCCCTTTCCCCCCTCCTTTCGTTGCCCTTGTGTATTACACCCCCCACTCTGCTTTGCCTATCTTCATCTCCACTCACCTTATTTCTAGTGCTTATTCACTCACTACCGCCTGTATCTTTTAATGTACCCCCAGCTTCCCTTCACACCCTTCTCCTTTGTCTTGCCTGTCTCCCCGCCTGTTCTCACCTGCTGTTACTATGGTTCATTTATCACCCTTCTCTCCCCCACGCCCACCTCCTCTGTTACAAGATATATAGTCACCGTAATTTGCTCACATCTTCAGTTCTGACTCCTACGTGCCTGAGGAAGGACCCTGTCATGACTCATCACTTATGAGGTCCAAAGGCTTGCATATTTCCACCAACAATAGTTGGTCCGATAAAAGATATCATTTGAACTACTTTGTCTCCATTCCTGTTCATGACGAATGGAACATCCACCTCTAACAGCTGAATCAAGGCAGTTTTTGTGCAAGGCTTAAAGTACTGAGTTGGAGCTAAGCTCAGCATTTTCTCAGTCATCACGGAGAGATGCAACAAAGTCTTCTGGAACAGAGGTTCTGATTGACAGAGCAGCGACCCATTAAAATTCACGTTCCAGACGTGGGAAGCCACTAGTTTATTGACGACACTGGCTCTCCCCATGGCCCAAACATACAACATACATGAATAAGATAAATATACAAGAAATAATATTGCTAACTATATATATATATATATGTAGTATATATTGTTTATATACTATATAATCAATTGGATTTCTCCCTAGCCCCACAAGGTTGCATCGAAAATCCCCATAAACAGACACAAAAACAGAGTAAAATACAAAAATATAAACGTCAGGAAAGGATGCACTAAGGCTCCTCATCCTTTGACATCAACTCCTATAGCTGAGTCAAAGGAAGAACATAAGTCATGAAACACTGCCTTGCTCTTCTACGGGGGTTACCACGGCAAAGCTTGTCCCCTGAAATAAAATGGAACTTGTAAACCCTGGAGCCTCCATCCTCACTCAGTTCACTTCATTAATTTGTTGTGGGTCTCCTTGTCTAAGGAACCACTCTACCTCTATTAACAATGGTACCTTAGCCTAACCCAACTGCACCAATAGGGTATGGGAAAAACTCTCTAGCCCATTGGGAAGCCACTACCATTTTTTATATTTTCCCCAGCTCAGCTGCTCTGTGTTATGGGATTTCCAGTAGCAACAGGTGTGAGGAGAGGAGATTAAGAAATGGAGATGTGTACGGATTAGGTCCATGTCCGCGGTGGCAAGGGTGGTGGGTGGGTGTGTCAGGAAGCACTAAGGTTGCCGTCTCTCATGGCTTGACCCTGAGACTCCTGTAGGCCAAAATGGGGGGCCGGGCCCAGGGTCAAACCGTGAGAAGTAGCAACCTAGGCATCACAGGCAAGAGGAAGAGGAGCACAGTCTTAACATTTGAGAACCACTGACCTTATTTCTGACATTACACATGAGTAACATCTTCTAGTTTTAATATAAATAGCAGCATCTTAGGAGACCTCACTATGTATAGCACTGTTGCTGCTATTAAATCTTTTCCGAGAAGAGGACAGAAGCATCTGTTGGTATTTGCATAATTCTGGAGCAACTGTGTTTGATGAGCAAAGTGTGATTTTTTTCTACTATTTTTAAAATTAGTTGGGTCCATTTCTAGCTTGTGTAAATCAGTTTTAGCACTATTGATGCCAATGACTCTGCACTGATTTACACCTTTTAGGGATATGACTATGAGCAATTGACACCAGCTGAGGAAGTGGCTCATTTCATTACATCCTATCAGCATTACAAAAGCAATAGATCGAATCCTGAAATCCTCTCCATCCAAAGCTACTCCTGAAGTGTGAATCAGAGCTTTGCTAAAGGAAGGATGACAGGATTTGGTCCACTGCAAGTTGACTGACTAACACAAAGGGGGTAAGTCCTTGCAGGAGCAGGGCAGAAGGACTTTCAATAACCCACGTGTGGGTGTGGTACTCGGGAGAAATTATATTTCTACAGTGTACTTTAGATCAGGGGTGGGGAACCTTTTCAGTCCTGGGGGCCACACTGAATATTAGTATGAGCTCCGAGGGCCACATACAGGTTGGGGGCAGGGGTGCTCAACAGGTGTATTCAAGAAAAGGAGGGTCCAGATCATGGATCTGTCCCCTACCCTAGCGCACATGCCTTCCTCTCTGCCTCCTTATCCTGAGCTCAGTGTTTCAGTGCTTGGTGGTAGAGACTGGATCCAGGGGCCAGATCCAAGCACTGAAAAGGGACCACGTAAAAACTTGCTGAGAGCCGCATTTGGCCCCCGGGCCTAAGGTTCCCCACCCCTGCTCTAGATGCTTTAACCGGCTGTTTATAGCCAAGTCTCTAATGAAAAAATGCCTCTGATGTCTAGAGTGTCTGTAGGATATGGGTACTGTTTCCACTGCAATAGTCATCTGGCTTATGGGAGGAAATGGGGTGGGGAGATTGATATTAATTTGTGTAAGTTGTTTATACTTTTTCAGCCCACCTTCCAAGTTATGAAATGGGCTATTTTACACTTTCATAAATGTACACAAATTACCACAAACATGTGCAAATTAGGAGGAAAAGGTGGCTTTGTGCATGTAGGTTGGAAACACACACACACTCAAAACCAAGGGGGAAATAGAAGAAACAGTGGATTTGGGACTAATTCTAATTTTTAAACCACTTTTCTGAATGTAAAGAGGAGAACGAGATGGCCACGCTGTTGGAGCAGCAGAGGAGATGAGGGAGAAGTGGGCCAAACAGCAGCTAAAAGATCAAGAGCGCACCTAGCTAGAGAATATCAAACGACTGGGAGCCAGAACGGCAGAGAGCAGAGGCACACAAGCTGAAAGCACAGGAAGAGTTGCTGCAGAAGGGCTTTGCTGAGAGAGCCAGGCTGTTGGAGCAGGAGATCACAGAACTCAAGAAAGGGTGTGTTTAGACAAGCGCCTCCCCACCCGTTACCCACCCATCATCTACGTTGCGGGGCTGCATAGGGCGCCACTGTAGCCCCGCATCATGGGTGGGGAGCTGTTTGTTTAACAACACCCAAAGAGGTACGCCTTGCCCAAGATCAAGAATTTTACCAAAATCTAGCCAAGGTGGCTGTGGATATTTTCCTACAGCTCGTTGGAGGATGAGCATCATCCCAGCCATAACACAAGTAGAAGAAATCAGAGAAAATAAGAACCACTCGCCGTATCTGCCTTGCTTTGACTGGAACTTCTAGACTTCATTCCTTAGCCCATGTCTAGCAGGGCCCAAATGAAGCCCTTCCAAGCTAATAGCCGTCTGATTTTCTGTTGCCGCCTGGGGAAAGCTTATTTAGATCTTTCTTGTTTGGAAAAAAAAAAAGCATTGCAATACAATAAAGAGCTCCCGTGGGATTCTTTTGCCTTTGCTTCCTATGACCCAATCTGCCTGAACAGAGTTACAGACAGATCCTGCGCAAGGATGGTTGCTTGCATTCTGCAGCTCCGACATCCTTTCAGCTGAGCAAGGCTTTGTCTCGCAAAGGCACAAATACCAGTAGGGGGGATGTTGACGGGAACGTGTCTTCCTTTGAAGTTTGCTACTGGTCCTCTAGCATTGCCTTGGGGAAGGAGGCCTCCCCAACCATTTTAGTTATGGGTGTATCCCTGTGCACTCCTTCTCATGCACGCGCCCGCACAAACGAACGAGGTCGATACACCTTGTCCAGGGTGGCACCGAGGGACCGACATGACTTTTGCAAACCTCCGAGAGTTGTGTGTACCTCTTGGTGTTACCCTCCCATGTCCAGGACTGGCCAGGAACCAGCCCCGGATTCCATTCCCACCAGTCAGCTGACTGACCTGCAGCAGCAAGTCCAAGTTGCAGTATTTCAGCTCCCCATCAACCAGCAGGGGGTGGGGAAGGATGGCAGTTTGATTGATTTATTGGCCAGAGTGGCAAACTACCTAGCAGTGGAGACAGAGGATGCAGCCACACGAGCTGCCTTGGGTAGGGTTCCCTTGCCACCTAGGCCATTCTTTTAGGAACACTTATGAAAAAGACATGCCACAGGGCCTACATTGATGCCTTAGGCCACAACATGTATTTTTAAAAAGTGTTCCTTAAAAATCTGCATAGGTGGCAACCCTAGCCTTGGGCAGGCTGCCATGCCTTGAGCAGTCGTAACCCACTCTGGGCAGTCGGACCATGCCATGCCATGCCGCCACGTGTTCTCCCTGCTGCGTGGCGGAGTGAGCAGCTGGCTGCTACTTGATGTGTCCTCGGAAAAAGGCCCAGGTTGCATTGCGTAGCAGTGTTACCCCAAATGGGGAAAGGCTGCCCAAGGCATGGTAGCCAGTGTGCTTGGACCCCTTCTGCCCCACCACATGGTATGCTCTTTGGCGGGGCTTTGAGCAGCTGTCGCCCGTGGCCAAGTCACGGCTGGGATTTTGGTCGGGCCAGGGGAGGGAGGCGGGGCAGGGAGGCGCCCACTCATGTGACCAGTGCCTCGTTGGCCCGACCCTGCCATGGTGGGAGCTCTGGCAGCAGCTTGGCCGCCTGGCTTCCTCGCGGAGGGCGAGGGCGACGGTCTGCATTACTCCCTGCAGTGGCCCTGCAGGGTGGCGGCCGTGCCTGCCCACCACGACACTGCACAGGGATTGAACCCTCCACAGCTCATGTCCCTGCACCCAGAGTAGCTCAAATGATATTTTTTACTGGCTCAACTTCTGAAGTTGGTCCAATATTAGTTCTTAGGTTTCCATCTATAGGGCTTCCACCTTCGGTCGTTTTTTACCTGACACATCCATTTTGGCCTATGGGAGTGTCAGGTAAAGCAACCCCTTCTCCATCTCTTATGTTTGGGACCTACACAACACCCACCCTTTGCCATTTGGCCACACTCCCACAGTGCCTTCTCCTAGACACAACCTGATGAGGATACAGCAACATGGAGGATGAGGAAAAGTAATCTCACTTTCCTCTTGCTGGTGTATCTTTCCCCCTTAAATAGGGTTGCCATATATGCAAATTTTTCCAGGACACTTATGAAAAATACATGTTGCAGAGCCTTCATTGGTGCCTAAGGTGCCAATGCAGGCCCTGAAACATGTATTTTTATAAGTGTCCCGATTTTTTTTTTCATATATGGCAACCCTAAAGCAAAAGCGGGATCTCGTATTTGAAAGAACAGACCCATGAAGCAGGAAGTTGTCCTGCACTGGCCTCTAGTGGGGGTAGAGCAGATAGCACCGGTCTCTAATTTCAGTCTGGTACGTCATTGCAAGCCTTCAAAGTGTATAGTAAGATAGTATAATGCACAGCGCGGGAGCCAAACAAATGCAGACGGTGCAACCGCATACTGTATGTGTTGGGGGGAGGGGTCCATGAATAAATTTGAAATAACATGAGTGCGAGGAGCACTGACATAAAATATGGGCCCACGGGGCCTCAGACGGGCCCAGGCCCCAAGAGGAACAATTGGCAGGAACACAACATGGGATGCACTCCAGGATGGAGTCATGGCAAGATTGGGGCCGGATGAGTAGTAACAGGTTCAGGAAGTTCATGCAAGACTGAGTCCAAGAGTCTGGCGAATTGGTGCAGGATCCGGTTTAGGTTCAGGAGAATAGGTGCAGGATCGGGCCTGGGGGCTTTGGGAACAGAAGAGGGACTGAAACATGGACCGTAGAGCAGGACAGACGGACAGGAGACAGATGATGGACAGGCAGATATGCATGGTTGCAGGGTAGGTTTATGGGCTGTTGCAGAGTGAGTGTGGCAGTGCGGCCCTCCAGAGCCTCTAGAGGGCGCCGGTAGCCTTATGGGGACGTTAGCTCTGATCCCCAGCATGCACAAACCCTTCAAACTAGCCAATTCACCCCAGTCTCCAACCAGCAAGTGGACCTGATGCTGGGATAAGTAACTATCACTGTCAGGGTTGGTCTTAGAAATTACGGTGCCCAGGGTGGGGGAGAAATGTAGGGCCCGATTCTCCCGCCAGTGGCAAAGTGGCCGACAGACTAGGGGTGCTTTCCGGCTCAAGGGGCGCTCTCTGGCTCGGTCTGGGGGTGCTACCCAGACCTGGGCTTAGGGATGGGCAGAGGGGGCACTCCCCTCTGCCCATCCCAAAGCCCAGCCATTTTGGCGGCACTTACCCCATCCACCGATGCTAGCCTGGGCCCCCACTCTGGGCCCACTCACCAACTCTCTGGGTCGGGCAGGCGCCACAGCAGCAGATTAAATCTGCCACCATGCCACCACCACCGGAAGTTGCCAGGGAGTGAGGGAGAGACGGGGCCTCTGCCTCTCCCTCACTCCCTGGCTGAGACAGACAGTGGCCGCGAGCTGGGGCTCTGAGTGCTGGGGGCCCCCAGGATTGGGACCCAGGGTGGCCACCCCAAACTGCCCCACGGTAAGGCTGGCCCTGTCTGCTGTATGTAATTTGGTCCTAGCCTCCAGCCTCCTCTCAAACCAGACCTATCACCACCAGTAGTACCAAAGTATAATATTCTTAGAAGGGGTCAACCCCCTTTTGAGTCCTTGGGACTTTAAGAAAGCCCACAGACTGTGTAGAGAATAACAGGGCAGGTCCCACCTGGCTATAGGTAACAACAGATACACCACAGTGAACCCCATATTCCTCTAGTCACCTCCATCCATAGTTCTACTTGCCTGTCCTGGGTGTCCCATTGTGGGAGAGCTCTCCTGGGAGAAACTTGTCCTACAACCACCCTGAGATAACTGGGCTTTTGGCTTTTATAGCCCTTGCACATGTTAGACCCAGTTCTTCCAAGCATGCCTGGGGACTTAGCCTCAGAGTCCTGTTTTGGCCCCAATGAGCTGCCCATGGATTTAGTCTCTGGAGAATGTCTGAGGCCCTAGTGAGCTTGCTGATAGACTTAGCCCCCAAACCACACTGTAGCCCATACACTCTGCTACACCCCCCTCCCCCCACCCTTCGAAAAGCTGAGGCCAAGGGGAGTTAAGTAAAGTTCTGTTTTGAAGAAACTTCTGCTGTGTGTTATTGAACAGAAAGCTAACTCTACAATAGGTTATGGGCCCAGGACATCTTCAAGGCAATTCTGAAGACTAGAAGTAGCCCACAAGGAGTGCAGACTGTGAAAGAAAACTCCCAGACAGAGAGGCGTAACTACTGACTGTGAGCAAGAAGGCCTAAATCCCAGAAGGGGAAAGGGAGGGAAGCAAATATGGCAAGCAGCTCAGAGCTCAGACTTTCAGTAGGAAAGCTGAACCATGTAAACTACCAATTGTGGAAGTTTAAAGTGGAAATGCTGCTGTCTAAAAATGATCTATGGGAAGTGATTATCATGAACAGTCCAGCAGCAAATCATGAGGAATGGGATAAAAAGGACAGGTTAGCAAAGGCTATAATAAGTTTATCAGTAGAAGATGACCAACTAATCCATATAAGAAGTGAGACCACAGCAAGAGGCATGTGGATTGCATTCCAAACTTACATGAGAGAACTAGCCTGAATAGCAAACTGTTTCTCCTGAGAAAACTATACAAAATGAGGCTTGGCAAAGAAAGTGAAATGCAGGAGCATATAAATGTCATGTTGGAAGTGGAACAGTTGCGCAGCATTGAAGAAGATATAAAGGACAGCCATGTGGTAGCCCTACTCCTCTGCAGCCTGCCTGAATCTTACAGTGCCCTCATCAATGCCCTGGAGACAAGGCCAGAGGCTGAACTGAAGCTGGAATTTGTTAAAGGTAGACTTGTGGATGAATTCCAGTGCAGAAAGGAGAACCTGCAGAATGATCTAAAGCAGGGTAATGAGACTGCACTGAAAACCTCAGNTTATAAGTGTCCCGATTTTTTTTTTCATATATGGCAACCCTAAAGCAAAAGCGGGATCTCGTATTTGAAAGAACAGACCCATGAAGCAGGAAGTTGTCCTGCACTGGCCTCTAGTGGGGGTAGAGCAGATAGCACCGGTCTCTAATTTCAGTCTGGTACGTCATTGCAAGCCTTCAAAGTGTATAGTAAGATAGTATAATGCACAGCGCGGGAGCCAAACAAATGCAGACGGTGCAACCGCATACTGTATGTGTTGGGGGGAGGGGTCCATGAATAAATTTGAAATAACATGAGTGCGAGGAGCACTGACATAAAATATGGGCCCACGGGGCCTCAGACGGGCCCAGGCCCCAAGAGGAACAATTGGCAGGAACACAACATGGGATGCACTCCAGGATGGAGTCATGGCAAGATTGGGGCCGGATGAGTAGTAACAGGTTCAGGAAGTTCATGCAAGACTGAGTCCAAGAGTCTGGCGAATTGGTGCAGGATCCGGTTTAGGTTCAGGAGAATAGGTGCAGGATCGGGCCTGGGGGCTTTGGGAACAGAAGAGGGACTGACACATGGACCGTAGAGCAGGACAGACGGACAGGAGTCAGATGATGGACAGGCAGATATGCATGGTTGCAGGGTAGGTTTATGGGCTGTTGCAGAGTGAGTGTGGCAGTGCGGCCCTCCAGAGCCTCTAGAGGGCGCCGGTAGCCTTATGGGGACGTTAGCTCTGATCCCCAGCATGCACAAACCCTTCAAACTAGCCAATTCACCCCAGTCTCCAACCAGCAAGTGGACCTGATGCTGGGATAAGTAACTATCACTGTCAGGGTTGGTCTTAGAAATTACGGTGCCCAGGGTGGGGGAGAAATGTAGGGCCCGATTCTCCCGCCAGTGGCAAAGTGGCCGACAGACTAGGGGTGCTTTCCGGCTCAAGGGGCGCTCTCTGGCTCGGTCTGGGGGTGCTACCCAGACCTGGGCTTAGGGATGGGCAGAGGGGGCACTCCCCTCTGCCCATCCCAAAGCCCAGCCATTTTGGCGGCACTTACCCCATCCACCGATGCTAGCCTGGGCCCCCACTCTGGGCCCACTCACCAACTCTCTGGGTCGGGCAGGCGCCACAGCAGCAGATTAAATCTGCCACCATGCCACCACCACCGGAAGTTGCCAGGGAGTGAGGGAGAGACGGGGCCTCTGCCTCTCCCTCACTCCCTGGCTGAGACAGACAGTGGCCGCGAGCTGGGGCTCTGAGTGCTGGGGGCCCCCAGGATTGGGACCCAGGGTGGCCACCCCAAACTGCCCCACGGTAAGGCTGGCCCTGTCTGCTGTATGTAATTTGGTCCTAGCCTCCAGCCTCCTCTCAAACCAGACCTATCACCACCAGTAGTACCAAAGTATAATATTCTTAGAAGGGGTCAACCCCCTTTTGAGTCCTTGGGACTTTAAGAAAGCCCACAGACTGTGTAGAGAATAACAGGGCAGGTCCCACCTGGCTATAGGTAACAACAGATACACCACAGTGAACCCCATATTCCTCTAGTCACCTCCATCCATAGTTCTACTTGCCTGTCCTGGGTGTCCCATTGTGGGAGAGCTCTCCTGGGAGAAACTTGTCCTACAACCACCCTGAGATAACTGGGCTTTTGGCTTTTATAGCCCTTGCACATGTTAGACCCAGTTCTTCCAAGCATGCCTGGGGACTTAGCCTCAGAGTCCTGTTTTGGCCCCAATGAGCTGCCCATGGATTTAGTCTCTGGAGAATGTCTGAGGCCCTAGTGAGCTTGCTGATAGACTTAGCCCCCAAACCACACTGTAGCCCATACACTCTGCTACACCCCCCTCCCCCCACCCTTCGAAAAGCTGAGGCCAAGGGGAGTTAAGTAAAGTTCTGTTTTGAAGAAACTTCTGCTGTGTGTTATTGAACAGAAAGCTAACTCTACAATAGGTTATGGGCCCAGGACATCTTCAAGGCAATTCTGAAGACTAGAAGTAGCCCACAAGGAGTGCAGACTGTGAAAGAAAACTCCCAGACAGAGAGGCGTAACTACTGACTGTGAGCAAGAAGGCCTAAATCCCAGAAGGGGAAAGGGAGGGAAGCAAATATGGCAAGCAGCTCAGAGCTCAGACTTTCAGTAGGAAAGCTGAACCATGTAAACTACCAATTGTGGAAGTTTAAAGTGGAAATGCTGCTGTCTAAAAATGATCTATGGGAAGTGATTATCATGAACAGTCCAGCAGCAAATCATGAGGAATGGGATAAAAAGGACAGGTTAGCAAAGGCTATAATAAGTTTATCAGTAGAAGATGACCAACTAATCCATATAAGAAGTGAGACCACAGCAAGAGGCATGTGGATTGCATTCCAAACTTACATGAGAGAACTAGCCTGAATAGCAAACTGTTTCTCCTGAGAAAACTATACAAAATGAGGCTTGGCAAAGAAAGTGAAATGCAGGAGCATATAAATGTCATGTTGGAAGTGGAACAGTTGCGCAGCATTGAAGAAGATATAAAGGACAGCCATGTGGTAGCCCTACTCCTCTGCAGCCTGCCTGAATCTTACAGTGCCCTCATCAATGCCCTGGAGACAAGGCCAGAGGCTGAACTGAAGCTAGAATTTGTTAAAGGTAGACTTGTGGTTGAATTCCAGTGCAGAAAGGAGAACCTGCAGAATGATCTAAAGCAGGGTAATGAGACTGCACTGAAAACCTCAGACAAAGCTCCTTCCTAAGAGGGAAACCAGAGTGTGCTTCAGATGCAAAAAGGAGGGACATTTAAAGAAAGACTGCTATATATGGAAAGCAGAACAGCAGAAACTGTCTCCACAAACACCTAAGCAGAGGGCTAAAGTCACAGACAGCAACACAGTCGCTCAACAATGGAGTGGGTGCTTCAGAGCAATGCAAGTCAGCTCATCCCAAAATTGGTGTGTAGACGCTGGGGCAATGAGCCACATGACTAGCGATAAAGGATTCTTCACAGGGCTGGATCTGAGCACTAAAGAAATGATCTACCTTGCAGATGGGAGAAGCATCAATGCAGAAGGAATTGGACAAGGATTCCTGTACTGCAACCAGTCACAGGGAGGCACACTGACCATACCCATGAAAGATGTACTCTGTGTGCCCAACTTAGAAGGGGGACTCCTGTCCGTGAGGCACCTGGCAGTAAGAGGGCTCACCATCCATTTCCAGGGAGACAAATGCACAATTCAAAGTGGGACAAAAGTACTGGCCAGAGCCACTGCAGATGATGCACCTGTACTGTCTGAGCACAGCGAAAGAACAGGCGAAGCTCACTGCTCACAAGCCACACGATGACTGCATCCACCTGTGGCATAGACGCATGGGACATAGACACCCAGACAGCATCAAGGAAATGCACAGAGAGCAGTTGACCAAAGACCTTAAGGTATCAACATGTCCCATGATCATGAAATGCGACTGTTGCATCAAAACCAAAGCCACGAGGGCTACGCTTCCTAAGAAGAGTCAGAATAGAGCCACGAAACCGCTTGATCTTGTACACAGCGACATCTGCGGCCCAATGAAGGTTCCCATGCCAGGAGGCAACCGGTATATGATAACTTTAATTGATGACTATTCAAGGTACACAATCACATACGTCATGAAGAGTAAAGATGAAGTATTCGACAAACTTCAGGACTATGTGACCATGACGAGCAACAAGTTCCAGCGCAGACCAAAGACACTGCAGACTGACAATGGAGGTGAGTTCACAGGAAAGGAAGTAGAGGACCTCCTGGGACTCCATGGAATTGAGCACCAAAAGACAGTGCCATATACACCCGAGCAGAATGGAACAGCTGAAAGGAAAAACAGAACGCTAACTGAAATGGTTAGATGCATGTTAACAGACTCTGGACTACCAGAAAGATACTGGGGTGAAGCAGCAGTTGCTGCTACCTACCTACAAAATCGGCTGTATTCTAGAACAGTGAGGAAAACTCCATATGAACTGTGGCATGGTCAAAAACCTAGTGTGGGCCACATCAGAGTATTTGGAAGTAAGACTTACGTATATATCCCAGAGGAGAAACGTACCAAGCTGCAAAACAGAGCAGTGGAAGGCATCCTCGTAGGATACAGTGAGCATTCCAAAGGCTACAGGATCCTGGATCCACGCACAGACAGAATAACCATTAGTAACAGTGTGACCTTTGTGGAAAACTCAAGCGACAGTGTGATGACTCTCCAAGGTCCAGGCGAAGGAGAACAATCAACCACGGACGAAACCACTGAAAGGGAGCAATCCTCTGAACAAATAGTCGAAATTGGCACAAAGGTAACAGACGTGCAGGAACAGACACAGCTGGCTGCTGATGCTGAGCCAAGGCAGTCGATGAGGTCTAACAAAGGCATTCCCTCCACTCGACTGTCCTACAAAGTCAGCACCAGTCAATTGTCAAAGACAGCATCCTGGGAGGACGTCTCGCAGATGTTAGAAGGGGAAGCAGAAAAATGGGTAAGAGCGGCTGAAGAAGAAGTAAAGTCCATGTAGGACAACGTGACGTGGACACTTACTCCACTGCCCGCAGGGAGAAAGACTATAGGTTGTAAAGGGACATTTAAAATAAAGTACAATGCACAGGGAAATACTGAACGGTACAAGGCCCGACTTGTCGCAAAAGGATACTCCCAGAAGTACGGAGAAGACTACGATGAAACATTTGCACCTTTAGTTAAGCACACGCTAAGCATAGCTGCCCGAAGAGGAATGCAAGTCAAGCATATGACGGCAGATGTGTTCACGAAGACACTAGCAGGGGAACGCCATCGCAAGCTATTAAGAAGAATGAACCTAGTGGGTTTGACTAGTGACTGTTAAGAAGGGGTGTTGGAATGTGCAACAGTCACAAGTAAAAGCCCATTGTAAGCCCTGCAAGCTCAATATGGGGCTTCCCCAGTAGGGGAAGGGTCAGGGGATGAAACAGGTTTTTTCCCCTCCTTGTCTCCTCTCTTCTCCTCTCTCTGTCCTCCATTTTGTCCCATGCAGTCTACAGTATGGAAGCAGGTCTTCTGAGTTTTGAGTAAAGTTCTGTTTTGAAGAAACTTCTACTGTGTGTTAGTCAACAGAAAGCTAACTCTACAATAAAAGGACTGTGGGTGTCACTGGGGTGGGGCCTTCCAGACACTCAGGCGTCACGTGTTCGTGGCTCAAGGCTTAACCCTGATCCAAGGCGTTCAGGCGGGGGGAATAATGCCCGTCAGGATAGAATGGTGGTCTTTGAGACGTACAAGATCTCAGACCTCTATCATCATAGGGCGCGGGCGACACAGGGAAGCCAAGAGCCTTGCCCCAACCTCACACACGTATCACTTGCTCTAAGGGAAAACGACGGGGAAGGTACAACCAGTGGGGGTTCACGTGAGGGGCAAGGGTAGGGCCCCAGTGAAGGAAGGTCGATGGGTCACACAACCAACCAGGAAGGGACGTAGCCCAGGAGGGGTAAGGAGGGGGGACCACTCACACAGGCACTCACCGTTCGTGCTCTCAATTACTTATGCAGACACTCAAGGAAACGCTGGGGAAGGAAGGTCCAATCGTTCGGGGCTTTAAGTCCACACTTGCTCCGTTTGCTCCACACACACACATGAATTACTAAGCACACGTGATGCTGCTATGTCTCACTCTCAGGGCCCGGTTCCTCTCTGATCACCAGCGCTGCCCTGATGTCGGCACTGGGTTTTATTCTGAAGGCCCCACCCCCATACGCACCCGCAAACGCTCGGAACGCCGCAGCAGGGGCGGGGGAATGCTGCGTGCGGACGCTGGGGGCGTGGCTGAGGGCTCCGCGGTCAGGCTGGTTGCCCCAGGAGATGGCACCTGGGGAACTCTGCGTTGTGATGGCAACCACAGCGTTTCCCCAGGACACGAGCAGGCGGGAGGCCGCAGCGAGGCGAGTCGGGGCACCGGCCCCTGTCGTCGGGCGGCAGAGCTGACAATGGGGTAGGGGCCGGTCTCGTCCACTCACCAGACCCCTAGCCCAGGGACCCTAAAAAGGCATCCACTATAGCAGTGGCTCACAAATGTTTTGTGGCTACGTACCCTTTCAACTTTAGTGAAGAGCCAAGTACCCTGAACTAATTTGCATACCTTTACACAACCACGTGACTTGCAGCAGCTGGGTCATGCTATGGATCCCCAAGGAATGAACGGTCCGTGGACCCCAGTTTGGGAACTAGTGCTTGCTTCAAATAGGACCAAGCGGTCTCTGCCTTGGCATCCCATCACTGGACCATAGGGGCAGTTTTCCGTAGTCATTTGGTTAATGGAAAGACGATCTTGGAACACTTTGGAATATGAGATGCTCCCTAGGAAACTTTCTAGCTCCTTTTTTGTCTTCGTTCTTGGTGAGTCTTGTATAGCAGATACTTTAGAGATTTGTGGCTGAATGATACTGTTGCCCATGACATGTCCCAAAATGTTGGTTTCTCTCCTCCCGAAATAACATTTTTTGGGGTTAGCTGCCAACGAGGCTTGTCTTACTACTTGTAACATAACGATAAGGTGTTGAATATGATCAGACCAAGATTTGCTGAAAATTATAACATCATCTAAGTACACGGTGGTGAAGTCCCTCAATAGGCCTTGGTTATGTCCAGCATCCCAATAACTCTTCTACCTGGGTCATGGGATATGGGTCTAAATCCAAAACAGAATTTAAATACCTAAAATCCATGCAAACCCATGTGGAACCGTCCAGCTTTGGAACCAAGATCAAGGGATTACTCCACGGGCTTTTGCACATTCTGCAATTCCCCCACGTAACTTCTCTTGGATTTCCTTTCAGAATGGTTCTTGTAGCCCTATAGGAATGCAGCAGGTGTGACAATGATGGGCAGCAGGTTAATATGGTCTTTTGCTTTGTTAATACATCCTGGTAATGAAGGGAAAACATCTGGGAGTCGTTGAATTAAATGGTTTAATGCCTGCTTCTGATTGCTTGATAACTCAGGTCCCATCTGTACTTGTTCTTTGTCAATTGTTGATTGTTAATTCTGGGCCCCCAAAGTCTTCCTCTTCAGCAGGTTCTATCAACAACACCTCCCTGCTTTGGGGGGGGAGGGGGGGAGTGTCTTTTACTGTTTTTATGGACTTTTTCATATGCTTTTATATATGTTTTATATGTTATGTTTATATTTTATTTCTAAGCCACCCTGGGCCTTTTTTTTCTGGACAGGATAACAAATTTAAATAAATAAAATAACTATGTACTGGTGGGCTGAGTGACTGCATTTCTAAGAAAGGCCATACACTCTGCCATCTCCACCTCTCTCAGGGGGTCTCCTGTTCACCAGTGGCTCCTGCTCATTTTCCACCCCACAGGTTTCTCAATCAACTGTATACACCTGAGTTCTTAGCTGCCCTCCTGCCCTGTTCACCTGGCGGCTTCTCTTCTTAAAGGGGCTGGCCCCCTGCCATGCCCGCTATCCCAGGGAGTGATCCCCCTTCCCCCCCAGGCCTCCCTGTGACAGGGTGTCTTCTCATGTTATGGTAACCACAAGCAAATGTACTCTGTGGAGGTACTGGTTGATGTCATCCCATGGCAGAGCAGTTTGATCAAATTTCAGGTTGCTCTGTATTTATGCTGCCACTCAGACCACATGGGGAGGCCCATTCAATGGCAGCATAAATAGGGAGACCAGTCTTCCCATCCTAACTCCCCAACTCCAGTTAAAATTGACAGAGTCCGAAGCCTACCGTGAAATTGATAGTTTGGAATGAAATTGACAGAGCCCCCAAGTCACAGTGAAATTGACAAGCCCGCCTCTCCCAGCCTGTACCAGTGAAACTGACAACCTGTGCCTGTGAAAGAGAACCAGGAACCTGGAGTGAAATTGACAAATCATGTACCAGTAAAATTGACAGAGCCTGGAGTGAGATTGACAAAGCAAGCACCTGTGAGAGCAGGAGCCCAGGGTGAAATTGACAGAGCCCACACCAATGAGATTGACAAGGAAATTAATCATGGAGACAGGAACCAGAGTGACATCTCAAAGTTGTCACATTTCTGTGGTAGCCTGGCTGACCAAAGTCAGGTGGCAGGGTGGTGGCAATGAACAGACTTTTATTGTGTTCTGTGTTTTTGGCTGTTTTGGTCTGCTGCAGATTTCCTTGGTTAAGTTCAGTCTAGGTCATGTTTAGTCTGTGGCTAACTCCTGGGTTTGAGTGAACAAATGTTTTATTTTGATTTATATCCTGCCCTTTCCCACAGGCTCAGGGCGGCTTACAATAGAAAAATATTGTAAAACCAGTAAACATTCAGTAAAACCAAGTAAATCCCAATTAAAACCATTCCCATCCCAACCCTCCAAGCCTGGCCAAATATAAAGGTCTTATATTGTCTTTAGAAGATGCTTAGACTTTGGTAAACCTCCAGAAGAAGGGAGTTCCAAAGCTGTGGGGTATCAAAAATGCCTCTCTGCATGCCTGAGTTTTCTGGACCTGCTGCAATGGTGGTATTTGCGAGGGTACTCCTGGCTGACCTGTACAAGGGGGAAGGAGGTCTCTTAGATATGCAAGGCCCAAGACATTAAGGGCTTTATAGGTCAAAGCCAGCACCTTGACTTGAACACTACTGGCATCCAGTGCAGACTTAGAAGCAGCGGTGTAATGTGTTTCCAGGAGGCCCACCCCTCCACTTTCGGCACCAGCTTCAGTCTTCAAGGGCATGTAAAGTGCATTGCAGTAGTCTATCCTCAAGGTTACAAAAGCATGGATGACAGTGGCCAGGTCCAAATCAAAAGGTTGCAGCCTCCTCACCAGACGGAGTTGGTGGAAAGTGCTCCTGACCACCGCCAAAACCTGATGTTCCAGGTGCAACAGGGGATCCAGGAACACCCCCAATGCTGTGAACCTGAGTGATAAGAGGAGGCTGGATGCCCTCCATAGTAAGTGCCTTTATTCCCTCCCCCTCCCAGTCATAGGGCTGGCCAACCATCATCACTTCTGGATTCAGCTTCAATTGGGTCACCCACATCTAGTCCCCAACGGCAATCAAGCACTGCATATGCACTGGGATTGCAGGACCTGGATCAGATGAAAAAGAGAGAGCTGGGTATCATCAGCATACTGATGGCACCACACCGCAAAGCTACATATGATCTCACCTAGCAGCCTTAAGTACGCATTGAACAGGAGAGGAGACCGAACGGAACCCTGCGGGACCCCACAGGGGATGTCTCATGAGGACAATGAGTAATTGCCCATCACCACGTGCTGGGACCTCCCCAACAGGAAAGAGCAGAACCATTCAAGAGTGGCCCCATGGCACCTCTGCCAAGTCCCACAGTTGCCTCAACAAAACCTCATGCATCACTGTGTCAAAGAATACCGAAAGGATCAACATAGTTGATGAGGGCCACAAGTGCCATCTCACTACCATTCCCAGGACAAAAAACAGACTGACAAGGGTCCAGGAATCTGATAGGGTCAAGATGCTAAGTGGCTTACCCGTTCAATAACCTTCCCTAAACAGGGAAGAGTACACATAGGGTGATAACTGGCCAGAGAGTCAGCGTCAAGTGATTGTTTCTCAAGCAGGGGTTGGACAACTGCAGTCTTAAGGGCAGCCAGCACCCTGCTCTCCTGAAAGGAGGCATTGGCAACCCCAGCCAGCAAAGCTCCCAGTGACTCCTGGCTGGCTTTCACCAGCACACTCTCCTCGTTGGTGGGGGATACTAATTGAAACTGATCCAAATAAGAAGGACAGGACTGTGCTTTCCCAACCCCAAACTTTGACTCTGCAGTCAAATTAGCAGCCCCCAAGTCAAGGTGAAAATGAGTGGGTTTTGTCTGCAAAGTGCAAGCTCTGTTACCTGAGGTCTGTGCACTCCTGTCCTCACCACACGGACCAACCAGACATCATTCTTGATGTAACCAAGCCAAGCGCGTGCACCTGGGATCTCGCATCTTTGTGAATGTTACACTCCTTGTCTCTCTGTTCCCTTTCCTTCATCTCTCCCCCCACCCCTCTGTCTCTCAGATTGTAAGCCCTTGGGCAGGGACTGTGTCTATTCAATTACTTTGTAAAGCACCAGGTGCATTGCTGGCGCTATATAAAGGCTTGCTAATAATATAGTGGGCAGGGATGAGAGGGTGTGTACTGGAGGATAAACAATTGGGGAGCGTTGGCTCTGTCACACAGATCAGGGCAGCCCCAGCCCTGCCTGTCAGGCACCTCCCTTCAAGGAAAAGGGGCAATACTGGTTATAGGTCCACACGGTAGCCGTTCTGCCACAGTGTATGCAGGTAGCAGCTAGTGCTTGCTTTTCTCGCTCTGCAAAGGAAAGTGAATTATGTCACCTTCATGGTAACTATAGGTGAAAACAGAGATGACGCTAACCACCCTTTAACCACCCTTGGTGGTTATTTATGCATGTTGTAGGGCTGTACTGGTGCCCTATGCAGCCCTGCAACATGCATAAATGACCACCAAGGGTGGTTAAAGGGTGGTTAGCGTCATGTCTGTTTTCACCCAATGTTGACTGCCAAGCATTTTGATGTTATAGGAGGGGACCCACATCAGTATTTTGCACAAATCCAAGTTCCTGGATTAAGCATTGACTGTACCTGGCGCTCATCCTAGATTGAAACTCAAGCATTAATAGCACAGAATGAGCGCTTAATGGCATTTCCATTTCTGCTCTCAGAGAAGGCACTTGCGATAAGGAGACTATAAAAGCTCCTCTCTTGCCAAGCTAAACACAGCGAGGACTCATTTATGCTACCCATTCAACTAGTAGCATTAGGTAACTCTAGGTCTCTAGTTGTCTAAACCTGAATACAAAATACCATAGTGAATATTTAAAGCCTTGCAAGACTTGCAAATCAACCAGATCCAGAACTTCACTGTGGTCTTCCAGCTCGGGTCCTTATAAACCTATCTATGATAGTGAGAGGCCCTAAAAGACCCTAAAGACTGGTGCAAAATGGTTTCAGGATCACACCCTACAGTTGGACTCATGGCCAGGGTTCCTAGTTTTCTCTTTGGGATGGAAGAAAACCAGAGAAAAACAGAGATTTTGCCTTTTTTCCAGAGAAAAACAGAGATTTTGCCTTTTTTCCCGAGAATTTCACAGAAAATGGCAAAAACACAGGTTTCGGGAGGAGGACGCAGCCAGCGCAGAACATCACGGATGCGGAGTGGAGCCAATGGGAAGCAACGTGAAGGCATGTGGGTTGGGGTGGGGGGCAGGGGAACTATGAATTGGGGTGGTCAGGTCTTCTAGACCTTGAGAAGAGGGGGCAGGCGGGGGGGCTAATTGGGCCCGTAGCAGCTTCCCCAAATGCCAGCCTCTCGATGGTCCCCCTTTCTGGTTGGCAGAGCAGTTCGGGACCAGGCTGGGAGGAGGCGGCAGTGAGCACAGGGCAGTGGAGGGGAAGCAACCTAAAGGCACGTGCTAGGGGGGGAGCTCTGCATTTGGAGGGGTGCCACCACAGACCTAAAAAATGTTTTGAGGGGGGACTGTTGGTGGGACAGGTAGCTGCAAACTGCATAGAAAATAAAATATTACAATAAAATGTGGTGTTAAAACTCATACCTACATATATCGTGGTCAACTAGCATTTACATTTAATCAGAGAAAAACAGAGATTTGGGAGTTTTTAATCTAAGAATTTATGGTGGGTTTTTTTATCCGAGAATGTCCAATCTTTTGTCACGGAAAACTAGGAACCCTGCTCATGACTACACGGGACGGGAGGAGGAACTCAGAGAAGGTTTTTTTTTAATCACCGGGCCATCATTTCATAAGAACCACACCAGTGAAGAGGAAAATCTACTCACAGCTGTAGCCTTTTAGGACAAAGCTCGTATGTTCCCGCAAAAAATTTGTGTGCCGTTTTGGATACCTACTAGCACCACAGCCAAATTTGCTAGGTCAGGGGTTCCCAAATTGCGATCCATGGGGGCACTGGTGTTCCATGAAGCTGAGGTAATAGGAATGAGCGAACAGAACGCTGTTCGGATGTTCGGACATTCGGTCGTTTGGTTCGAAACCCGAGTTCGGGTTCAGCTGTTCGGTTTGGTGGAGTTTTGGCCGAACTCGGCCAAACATTCAAAAAAGTGCTATCGGTACCGAAACCGATTTTTTTCCGGTATCGGTATTTTTGGCCCTGAAACCACCCCTGGTGCCAGGAAGTCTGCTCCTCATCTGCCTTCCCCTTCCAGTCACATTTTTCCTGCCCAAAGTCACGTTTTTTCCACCCCCAAACTCATCCGAACTCATCCGAACCTTTCCGAACTGTTCGGGCCGGAAGTTCGGTTCGGTTGTTCAAACAGGCCGAGTTCGGTCCGAACTCCGAACTGCGTTCGCCCATCCCTATGAGGTAAGTGATCCACAGCTATAGCAAAGCAAGCACCCGTCCCTGCCAGCACTATGCCCCACATTCTGAGAGGGGGATGACTGCAGCCAGCCAATCTGCATTACAGTCTGTTTATTTAATTTATTTTACAGTCATCTTCCGGCTTTCTCCGGGAGGGTGGCTGCAATGATAAGAGACCAAAACGACATCCCCTGCGCAGCCATGGCCAGCCCACATTCCTCAGATTGCAAGGAATGGCAGGAGGATCTTTAGAAACTGGGCAACTTAATGGCAGATTAAATGTAATGTTGACAAGTGCAAAGTGATGCACATAGGGAAAAATAATCCAAACTAACACAATGCTGGGTTCTAAATTCGGAGTTACTACTCAGGAGAAGAACCTTGGAGTCGTTGCGGACAATACGTTGAAATACTCAGCTCCATGCGCAGCAGCCGTCAAAAAACCAAACAGAATGTTAGGGATTATTCAAGAAGGGAATAGAGAATAAAACAGAAAATATCATAAAGCCTCTATAAAAATATATGCTGTGGCCACACCTTGAATATTGTGTAGTTCTGGTTGCCCCATCTCAAAAAAGATACCGTAGAACTAGAAAAGGTAGAGAGAAGGGCAACAAAGATGATCAAGGGTCTGGAGAATAGCTTCCGTACAAGGAGAGGCTTGATAGCTTAGGGCCCTCCAGCTTAGAGAAGAGATGAGAGGGGATATGAGTAAACAGGGAACGTTTATTTACCTCTCAAATAGGACTAGAACTAGGAGACGCTCCATGAAACTAACTAGCAGTAGATTTAAAACAAATAAAAGCAAGTATTTTTTTCACTCAACGCACAATGAACTTGTGGAATTTGTTGCCAGAGGACGTGGACAAGGCCAGTAGCATAACTGGGTTTAAAAAGGGATTGGATACATTCTTAGTACTAATGGCTATTAACCAAATAGGTTGGGGGATGTAACCTCTGGCTGTTCTGTTGGGAATGGATCACCCCCATTATGACCTGTTGGGTCCTCTTCCCAAGCCATGGAGATTGACCGCTATCAGACACAGGATGTTGGGCTTCATGGACCATTGGTCTGACCCAGTGTGGCACTTCTTATGTTCTTACGATCGGTGAGGAATTCTGAGAGCTGGCAGTCCAAAAGGGTTTGGGAACAGCTGTGCCAAGCCAGTTTCTTCAGGTCTGATCTGGGCCTGCTCAGAAATACAGAGCATGTTGCTGAGGGGAGAAGTGCCAATGGAGGGGGGAGGAGGTTAGGAAATGGTCCACACCTCAGGGCAGGGGTTTAAACTAGATGACTTTTAAGGTCTCTCCCAAACCTCCAGTTCTATGATTCTATTATTTTATTGCTATAGAGAATAACATTAAACAGGTGCACTGGACGGGCCTTCATCCTGCAGAAGGCAAAGAGTTAATCTTGCTTCTGAAGTTAACGATGACTATGATATCTAATACCCTGGAGTTAGTCATTATGGTGAAACTCTGGTTCGGAAGTAGAGTTCAGGCGCTCGTCTGCACCTCTGAAGAATTTCCTGCCCCCATCCAAAGCAGTGCAGCCTGGTCTACACACTCGCATACCTCTCAAGAGTCACTATTTTTTAGGATGAAGAACAGTCCATTCTGAATCCCACTGCCCATCTTTTAGGGGAGAGAGACAAAAAGATGGGTCTTCACTACTCAGGCACCACTATCCAGCATTTCAGAGGACAATGGAGAGATGATGGAATAACAAGATACTAAGTGGAATGATCAGCACGGCAGGAGAGTTTCTGACTTGCTTTATGGACTGGGAATGTTGGGAGGTGTGTGTACAGGTGTGAATGTGGGGGCAAAGCTCATTGGACGAGGGAGCGGGGCTTGTCTATCTGTGAGCTGGAAATGCAGGGAGGTATGCAGTCCCGAACATTACACCCATTCATACAGTCAGGCAAGGCTGTTGGTTTTGACCTATAAAGCCTTACACGGTCTGGGCCCTGCCTATTTGAGAGACCGCCTCACACCCCCCCCGGACTCTGGACCGGCCCCTGCGGTCATCCAGGGGCGCCCTGTTGGAGGTCCCTCAGGTTTCCCGGGGGCCCACGCAGGATAGGGCTTTCTCAGTGGCCGTGCCATGCCTCTGGAATTCCCTCCCGGTGGGGGCCCGTCTGACCCCGGACCTCCCGGTTTTCCATAGGAATGGTAAGACCTGGCTGTTCCGTCAGGCGTTTGGC
>QEPC01012618.1:327335-357909 GCA_003113815.1 Sphenodon punctatus | reverse complement strand
GGGGGAGGGGGGGGGATTTTTCCTCCTCATTTTTACTATTTTTATTATTGTTATAGGATGTTTTTATATGTTTCATTGTATTTTATTGATTTCGATTTTGTTAGCCACCCTGGGCTGCCTGGCAGGAGCGGCGGGGTACAAATCTGTAAAATAAATAATTTAATTCATTAAATTATTTTTGCACTACTGTGTACAACGTTTGATACAGATCACGTTGACACCAGACACAGCTGTAATTCATACATACATTTTGGCCATACAGAAATATTGCTTTTTACGGAGACTATGGGCTAGCCTTGCTCTCCTAGTCGAGTCATATTCATAACTCATAACCCATTGCCACAGCGTGTGCAGCCAGTCATCCATGCTCACAGACATGTGCCAGTCACCATGCAGTGGGCTGCCCTGTGAAGTTCACCTGACCCCAGCAGGTGCCTCTAATCCATGCACGCATTTGGATCGATCCACAAGAGCCAGGGTCTGGAGATCAATAACTACCTCATGCCTGTGACATCTCAGATCTATTTGCTCAAAGAATGCTCAGCAAACAGACGGAATCAGCTTATCTCAGTGATGGCAGGGAGGAGCTGGGGTGGAGTGGGCTTGCTACCACTCTGAAGGAGGAGAATGTCAGAGACAGGAACACACACGCACACACACACACAGACAGACAGACAGCTCTGTTTAGCCCCAAAGAAAAGCAGCTTCCATATATTTAGAAATTTAAAGTCAGGAGCTCTCTATCCTGCAGGCACCAGGGTTGCAGGGGGAGAAACCTCCCATCTATGCTCTTCGTGGGATCCAACGAATGCTTGGATGGATTTGTATTTCACCTTTGTATTGCTGGAAGGCCTTTTGGCTGTGATGATAATCACCACCAACCTGCTGGTCTGCGCTACTGTCTACCTGCACAAGGAGCTACGATGCATCACCAACTATCTCATTGTGTGCCTGGCGGTGGCTGACGTTGGTGTAGGGGCCCTGGCCATCCCCTTCTCAGTGGTGCTCAGCATGGAGTACACTCTGTGCTTCTACACCTGCCTCTTTCTCACCTGCTTCCCGCTGGTCACCACACAGTTCTCCATCTTCCTCCTGCTGGTCATTGCCACCAACACCCACCTGAAAATCAAGCTGCCCAACAGGCAAGTCATGGGCTCTTCCTTCTGGTTACTGGGCTGCAAGGCATCCTTTGAGTGTATGCGTTAACTCCATGTATTAGGCAATTGGCATCTCTGTGGCCTCAGTATGGTGCATCCAGGAGCATGCTAATTATTGTGTCTTTCATTGTCTGCTGCGTGTGTGTGTGTGTGTGTGCGGATAGATATTAGGACAACCATGGAATGGTGCTTCATTTCATATGAAAGACAATGGGGTATAAATCTTGGGGCAGACATTGCAGAAGCAGGATTTGGTAGATACTAGGACGTCCTAGAAAGTATTAGATTGTCTTGTGAACTGAACACCTTAGTATGCTCAGGGGAAGAGTCTTCCCATTCAGTGTGGCATGCTCCAGGACACTTAGATAGTCTTCACTTGGTTTGCCGGGCATCGTATCATCATAGGAGCCCTTCCCTGGGTACCAGGGAACTGGAGGACCATCCGTTAGTTTGGTGGGTTCTGTCTGAGGCCTTCTCCCAGACTGTTTGGGATTTTAGGCACCCCAAGAGCACTACGGGTGGTGGTGGTAGGGGAGCTGTGGCACTCACTGAACTCTTTCATTGGCAGCTATAACATGCATGTGAAGAAAGGGCGGATGATGGCCATTGTGGGCTTTTGCTGGCTGCTCTCTCTCCTGATAGGCCTCTCGCCCATGATGGGATGGAACCGCTTTAAAGATTATGTGGCGACCAACAAGACACTGACTGGCAATGTCCCTTCTGAGAGGTCAGTCTACATTCTCATTGGACGTGACCTGCCCTATGGTGGCTTCCTCTCCAAGGTCTACCCAAGCAAGAACGAAGACTTCAATTATAGTGAGATCCATGATGGCCACTTGGGACACTGCTCCTTTGCCTCTGTCTTCAGTCCTGAGTATCTGGTCTACTTTGTCTTCTTTGCTTGCACCCTGCTGCCCCTAGGTGTCATGCTGGGCATCTATGCTGACCTCTTCCGGGTGGTCCATGGACACTTCCAGTCCCAGACGCTCCGGGCAACCAAGAGAGGGGAGCTTAAGATGGCCCGCACCCTCTTGCTCTTGGTGGGCATCTTCTGTGTTTGTTGGATCCCAGTGCATGTCCTCTACAGCAGCCAGTTGCTATGCCCTGGCTTCAAGAGCTATGATTCGCTGGAGCGTGTGACCGTGCTGCTCTCACACATTAACTCCTTGGCTAACCCACTGGTCTATGCCATGAGGAAAAAGAACTTTGGACTGGCCCTCAAATCTGTATTCCTCAAGTATGTCTTGTATTGGCCCAAGTTGAGGGCTTGCTGCTGTCCCAATCCCAAAATCTACCCCCAGGTGTGAACGAAGAGCATCAGTCAAAACTTCCTCCTGTAGGATGTTAGGGCTGAAGTAGCAGAGGCTGTAAAGGATCCGCTTCCAGGACCACCTGTGATCATCATCCACCCGCAATCCTTGGGTATTGCTCTCAGGGAGACCCCCATCTTAATGTTTCAGAGGACATTCATTCTTCCCCTGTCCCTACAGTCTCAACTTTATTTGTAAAGCGATGATGATAAGAAATGTACCTTCCCGGTCCCATCTATCTGTTGCTTAGAATAATCCGTAATTTCCTTGGTAGAGAATAGATTTCTTCTCTTTACATTTTTGCTTTGTTTGCCTGATTTACTATTTATTATCTTATTTATTATATTTAGCCCTGTTTTAATATTGTTATATTGGATGTTTTAAATTGCTTTTATTGTGTTTTTATTGTTGTAAGCCACCCTGGGCTGCTTTTGCAGGAGGGGCGAGGTAAAAATCTACAAAATAAATAAATAAAATAATATTTAATATGTATTAATTATGGGCCCCATCCTTTATGTTCCTAAGCATCCTGTGGAATAAGGCCACATGCAGTGGGTCAGGCATCATGACTCCTAGTGGGGTCAGGCCCTCCATATAGATAGAGCTGCAGTCCCAATTGATGGCTGACATACCCTGCATGTCTTTGTTGCTGTCCAGGGAGATGGGAATGGGATTATATTTGAATCTCAGGCCCTTTTTACACGGGGCTCTCCCACTCATGAACATGTAGACATCTGAGTGTGGGAGAGGCCGGTGGGAGAGGCATGCTCCTGCCTCACACACATCCCCACGCATCCCCCACTCATCCCTGTGCACAGAGCAACCGGGGGAAACGGCAGTTGTTCCATGCGTGGGGATGTGTGTGTCTGTATGCACGCCCCGACCACACACCAGTGTGCCCACGGACCCCTCCGAGTCTGCAGTGGCCGTGTAAAAAAGGCCTCAGAATGGAGTCACGCAGGTAAAAGGAACCACTGCTTTATAGCGTGACACCCAGGGCCAGCCTTAGCGAGGGCGACAATGCAATGTCATGGCCTCGCTCTCCATAGCTCCACCCCTTGAACAAGCCCCACCCCTTGACTGGCACCTAAGGCGCCAATGCAGGGTCTGCGATGTGTATTTTTCATAAGTGTTCCTTAAAATTTTGTATAGGTGGCAACCCTAGTCACATCAGCTAAGCTGAGCCAAGAGACCTGTCCCTGCCTAATAAGAGAAGATTGGGGGGAGAGAGTGCACATCTGAGTGTGCTTCCACACACAAAGTAATTACTGAAAATGGCATAGCAGCTCCACAGGAGTATTGACAATGCAGCATTAAGGCACATAATACGTGTCATTGATTGCCAATAAAACCATTCTCTAAACAAAAGCTCCAGTCTGGATTCATATTTTTAGAATCTTAAATAAAGCTAATGGAATTGATTGTGTTATGAACTCAGTGAAATAAACCCCATTTTAATCCTATGAGATAAAAATGTAAATAAAAGGGAACATGCAGGAGCCTAAAGCTACAAAGGCAGTTCTGAAAGGAACGGAAGGTTTCAGGGATGGAGAATGGAAAATAAAAGGCATGATTCCCAGAGCGGTAGCACCAGCACTTAGTGTGGAGGTGAAGCCTATTGAAGTCAATGGAAGTTATGCTTGAGCTAAGTTCTAGCACCAGCACTATCCATTTGGAGGACTGCACTGGAAGGGTTTCAGCTCCGGCTGAAGCTGTTCCCAAATGACAGAGGGTTGTTTGGTGACCCTTGGAGGGAAGTGGCACTGGCTAGCATAGAGGTGGTTTAGGGGGCAGGGCCATGGAGAGTCTTGGTGTCCCTCGCATACACTCCCACCCTACTGACTAGGTGGGGGAAGAGTCCCCTGTTTCAGGGGGAGAAGATGAGACTCTTCCTTGGGAGAGCAGTCAGGCTGTACTCAGAATGGGTGCCCCCCCCTTGTGTTAGTACCACCTCCACAGTCTGAGAAGCCCCAGGTGCTGGACTCCTTCCTACCAGCCATTGAGGCATTTGTGATCAATGCACCCCGCTCACCACGTGTGGGGCTGCTTTTGTGGACACAAGGTTTACAAGTAGCTGGCCCAGCAGCCCTTACCTCTGGAGGTACTGCCTCCTGGCGTGGGGTTTACATAACGAAACTGTTCTACAGAGATGTTGTCATTACGCTGTTAAGCACATGCCCCTGCAACGTCTCAGCTTCATTAATGCATCCCCATCTCCTCTTTATGAATCCCTCCCTTGTTCCTCATCCATTCTAGACTGCAAGCCCTCCCGCAGGCAGAGACCTGTCTCCTACCACAGCTGCCCAGTGCCAGGCTCATGTGCTTAAGATGTACCCAGGAAGAGGATGGTCCAGCTCATGGATCTGTCCCCTCTCCTTGCGTGAATGCTGCCCTTACCCCTGCTCCCTTCCTCCGAGCTCAGTTTTTCAGTGCTTGCAGGTAAGGAACTGGATCGGAAAGAGGCCACATAAAAGCTAACCACAGGCCACATTCGGCCCCTGGGCCAGAGGTTCCCCACCCCTAAATGAGTGCATTGTAGGTTAAAATGGAGCAACTCACTAGGCCGGTGAAACGTATGGCTGTGCCATGGGGTTTGTTTGGCGTGAGAGAAGCTGAACTCTGGCCTTACGGGAGCGTGGACAGGGCCTAGGGCTGCGTTTTCCAGATGGGCAAGAGTCCCATGGAAGTGCCTGCAAGAGACCTGCCCCATGGAAGTCCATGCCTTTGCAATGAGGGGTGTGATGTGCTATATGTTGTGACATTGACAGCCACATCCCCAAACAGCTGGAGTTTCCTACCACTTATGCAATTTTTTAAGGAACACTTATGAAAATTGAAAATACATGTTGTAGACCTTGCAACTCTGTATTTAAGTGTTCCTTAAATGTTTGCATAGGTGAGTGCGTGGCAATCCTACACACAGCCAACGTTGGAGCCGGCTGGGTACAAGGGGAAGCCTCATGATTATCTCAGTGTTCTCTTCTGCCCCCAGTGGCCTACAGGCGCCCCTTCTGACTCCGAGCAATCCATTTCCGCCCTTCTGAGGTCGAAACGTCGCCACTTCCGCCCTTCGCCGAGTGAGTGAGGTTTCATTTCCGCCCCGCAGTGCCCGCCTCTTCCTTGGTGGTGATTGGGTAAGATCAGCTCTCGTGAAGCCCGATTGGTAGAGCAACTCTCGCGGTGTCTGGAGCCCTGCGTCTAGCGGGTGGGTAACCCCGTGCCTTCCTTTTCCCTGCACGGGAGCCTAGAGGCAGCAGCAAGGTGAGGTGAGAGCGGGATAGAAAGACTAGGCCACGCTCAGTCTGGGACGGGCGCTGGGGCCGGGCCGCCTTGCGTAGTGGGAGTGTCTCCCGGGATAACTAGGCCCGAGCCCGGCATCGCTGGGTGGATTAGGGTGGCCAGATACGCAAATTTTAGAAAACGCTTATGGGAAATACAGGTTGCGGGGTTCCCTTGGCCCCAGTGCGGCCCCGCGAGCTGTATGGCTCATAAGCGTTCTAAAAATCTACCTAAAAGCCACCCTGGGGTGGCTGTGATGGGGATGGGGGGGGGCCCGCTGGGGTTTATGCCTGGGGTGTAAAACAAGCAGGGTTCGCCCCCCGTGTGGCTGGGGGGGCATGTGGGTTTTGCTGCCCCCTCTCCACGCGCTCTGGGTAGGTGGAAGTTAGTCCTCTCGCTCTGCATTAGGCTTTTCCCCCTAAGGTGCGGGTGCCCCAGCCCTTTGGGGCAGGGTGGGAGTCTCTCCTGGAGGGGAAAGCGAGATGCTGCACGTGGTTAAAACCCTGCTTCATGCTGAGGCCAATTGTCCAGTTTTGTTGGGTGTTTCTAGACAAACCCCTCGGCCCCCTGTTGCTCGCTGGGTGCAAACCCATCAGGGCGCTGTTGGCATCCGGTGCAGCCCTGCCACATGCATGATCGGTGGGCAGGGGCATGTCTAAAACCCCTTTGTCTTTCTCAGTCTCTTCTTCCTCCTGTGGGGCTATTCATACAGAATGTTGTGCTGTTTTGGCAATCGTTAACTTCCCCCCCCCCCCAATCTCTTTTGTTGTAGGTCTATCATTCTTGTACAGACCCCCCCCTAAAAGTATGCTGCACAAATCTTGCTTCCTGCAAACATTGTTAATACCAGCCATGTAGAACCCCATTCTAGTAAGGAATATCTTCTTTAGTTTTTAAACATGGAAATATCATTGAAAAAATCCTCTTATCTTCTGCTGTTCTTTCTGGTTTGAATCTGGAGTCTTAAGTCCCTCTTGCTTCCCTCAAATTCTAGAGATGCTCCTGTACTAGAGAATAGGGGATCTGGCTAGGGTACCATTCTATGCAGCCTTTCGTGTGGTTGCCTAAGTAAGTGTATCTGTATCTCCCTCAATACCCCCCTTACTAAATGATTGTGCCAGAGAAGCAGGTTGTGATGGCCCACTGTGACCAAAACCTCCTCCCTTCTTGTCACACATTGTCCCAACTCTTGTCTCTCATGTGACATGCTTTATAGACAGCCCCTGTTGTTGTTGTTTTTATTTGGATCGTGCTCTATTAAACCAAGATAGCTTAACTCTCCTCTCTGAAATAGTTGTACATGAGGCAAAGGGTAAACAGCAGTGAAAAAAGGGAAAATTGGTTTTCCTGAGCCACTGGAATGAACTCCTCTGCTGTGCCCCCTGCAATTATTTGTGTTCGGATGGATCATGGTTCTAGAACAGTCTTGTTCCAACAGTTCACACTTCCCCCATGTTTTCTTCTTGCTCTGGAGACTAAAGATCCAATCTGAAATGGCAAACTTCCTCTCCGGTAGGGCTCACCCAGTCTCCCATCCTCTTGAGATAGGGAAACAAAGCTGCATTCATTGGCAGCTAGAGTCTTTCACACAGTACTTTAAAAGCCAAAGTTCTGGTTTTCTGTATTGTATAGAAATAAAGATCCCGCTGTGCATTTAGCATCTGTTTTGGTGTCTTGGGCTTGTAGCTCTTCCTTGAGATAAAATGTGATTCGTGCTCTCATAACTTTTAAGGTACATTGTTCTTGGTGGATAACTCCAGAACAAGCTTTTGCTGTAAGATTCTTTTGCCTTAAACAGTGCTGACCATGGCTCTCTTCCTTTTTGCAGATGCCTGGTGTCACGGTGAAAGACGTAAACCAGCAGGAGTTCGTTAGGGCCCTGGCTGCCTTTCTTAAAAAGTGAGTTGTGCTCTTCTATGGGGGAATAACCTGAACAGCAACTGCCCAAGCTAATGGCCATGGGGCTCTTGGAGTGAATTGGCTGTAGCTGCATTGAGCATTTTTTTTAAAAGGCTATCTCTGTGGGATTCTTAACTACTCCGTTCATTTTTGTATGTGCCTTGCACTGACCAATGAGTCTCTGCTTTGCTGGCTGTATGTACCATCCTAGGCCTGGTCTATATGAAGGGTTGCTATAGAGCAAGGAACTCTTGCTCTGTAGCAAAGTATTCATGTAAAAAAGCTGCTGTTGCAAACGGCTCTAGGGAGGTGTACGCTACTGACAAGTACCAGGGCACTCCTTGGATGCTTCTGGGATAGAGAGGAAGGCATGGTGCTGTGACAGCACTGAGAAAGAGGCTGCCTCTTGCCTTGAACCTAGCTAATACTGTGTATTTAATCAAAACTTAATACCTCTGGTTCTTGAATTGTTTTGCAGATCAGGAAAGCTAAAAGTGCCTGACTGGGTGGACACAGTCAAACTAGCAAAACACAAGGAGCTGGCCCCCTATGATGAGAATTGGTTCTACACCAGAGCTGGTAAGAGTTCAGACACTTGGTATTGGAAAGGGGTGTGTGTGTGTGTACATGAATAAACTATGATTGTAGCAAGCCTCAGATTGGATATCAAATAAAAATATGGAATCAGAACATTTAATGAATGAGTAACATTTCATTAAGATGAAGTGAGTAACAAGTAAAAGAAGATTTTAGGCACTTGGTGAATTAAGTCACCTCTGGCATTTGGTGCTTAAACTAGAAATGTTGGTAGTTTCTTTGAGTTGTTTAGGGAGAAATGGAGGGCATAGCATAAGAAACTGTGTCTGTTTGGAGATAGTGTAACAGGACGTTTTGATCGAACTGCTATGATTCCACAAGAGCATTTTAAATATTTCTGTGTGTTCATGTTGCCTTATTATCATAGTATTGGTGCGCTTTCCAAAATTGAGCATGTCCATTTCTGTTTTCAGCCAATAAGGACTGGATTCTATTTATATTTTTTGTTTTGATTTTTGGCTTTTAGTGTGGGGAGTGATTTCCATTTTGTGGAATCTCTGGTGATATTTTGACAGGCCCCTCTTGGTTAGAAATAGTGTTTGCTGGTTTGAGAGATGCATTCTAACTTGTCTAGCAGTTGGGCTGAGTAAATCTTGCACTAGTAATCTTGTGATACCTAGTTGGCATGAAATTCCCAGGTGTCCCGTCTATTTGGCATGAAATTCCCAGGTGTCTCTGAATCGCACGAGGCAGCACAGGGGCTGTACCTTGCGGTTGGGGATGGGACCCTTTAGCTTGCAGGCATAGAGCCCCAGGCTGTGTTCTTGTCAGACTTGACAAGCAAAGCGGATCAGGTTTTTTCGGGGCTCAGATGGAAAGGAAGGAAAACGTAAGTGGTGTGGGTGGCAAAGAGTGCTTTCCCCCTTCAAAGTGCTTATTCAAATGTCCACAATTCCCTTCTAGGGGCAGGTGTAAAAACCAAACCCCTGAAACTGTTTTCAGTCCTGGTGTTAAGCTGGGTGCGACCAGAACACTTGAGTCACAACATTCTTCGTCTTCCAATATCCTATGGATTCCGATAGCGCACAGAATCCTGTCTGTTAGGCTGGCGGTTTTCCGATTGGGGAGTGGGTCCCCTCGGTTATGGTGCAGAAGGTATTTTGGGGTGGGGTCCAAGAAGGAGCATAGTTGGGTTTTAAAAAACAAACAAATCAAAACTAGCTCTACTGGGGGTGGGGCTGGGACGTGCTTGATGAAGCGGTCTCTGTGTGCAAGTAGTCTTGGGTCGAAAGTTCCAGTAGAAATGTGGTTTAAGAACTAATCCTGTGTGTGGTTGCAGCTTCCACAGCCCGTCACCTGTACCTCCGTGGCGGTGCCGGAGTAGGGTCCATGACCAAGATCTACGGAGGCCGTCAGCGCAATGGGGTGATGCCCAGCCATTTCAGCCGAGGCTCAAAGAGTGTTGCCAGGAGGGTGTTGCAGGCTTTGGAGGGGCTCAAAATGGTGGAGAAAGACCAGGATGGGTAAGTGATCTCCGACTGGAATGAATGTTGCACCGCTACTGCTGCCTTGACCCTCTTCCATAGGTCCTGTGGGGTGGGGAGGAAACGTGGTTCTTGATGCACTCTGATCCAAGTCTATTTGATGGTGTTATGTATGGAGACGTCTCCAGGGGATGAATCAATTGTCTTTGAAGAAGTGGCTTTTTAAGCACTATGTTTTATTTTCAGAGGCCGCAAACTTACTCCTCAGGGACAGAGAGATCTGGACAGGATTGCTGGACAGGTAACTACCACCACACATTCCACTCCTTGAGCTTTTTAACAACGCATTATCCACAATCTGCCTGTAGTTCTCTTTTTTAAAAGCATTGCTAGAAATTATGGCTCTGAAACAGGTGCACATGAGGGTCTTAATTCCAGCCAACTAATTAATTTGCTCGTGAAGTGCTGACATCAATAAAATACCTATTGGCATCGTTGCCATCAGACAAACTACGATCCTGATTAGCGCTAAGTAGCCCTATTGTATCTGACTTTACAGCGCTTCGCTTGAAATATCTGCTACAAAACGTAACTTCTAGAAAGGCTAAAATGCTAGACTGTCTCACAACCACTTACCTTGCTCGTTCCATCCCAGTAAGGAACCACAAGAAATGAAGTCCTCATTCAATCATATAAACCCATAGGAACTTGTGTGCAAGACCAAAAAACACCGGCTTACCATGTGCTCACAAGGCTAATAAAACGAGGCTGTGGTGGTTGGCAGCCTCTGCAGAGAGGCCAGTAATAGAATTCCCCGTTTAACCCTTGAGCAGGGGTGGAAGAGCTTTTTCCTACCACCGGCCGCTTTGAAAATGAGCAGAAGCTCTGTGGGCTGCATAGAAGTTAGGGGGCAGTGACGTTCACACTCGGGAAAAGGATGCCATGTTGTATGTACCACATCACCTCGAGCCTCTGCCGACCTAGCACTTTCCACCATTCTTGCATTAATAGAGAAACAGGAAAAGAAGCGGTAATTGCATTTGGTGACTCTGTCTCTAGTGGGACTCATCTTTCTCTCCTTTTCTTCTAGGTGGCAGCTGCAAGCAAGAAGCATTAGAATGAACAGTTGCTGATAAAAAATAAAAAAAAAACTTGGTTCATAATTTGTGTGTTTTTTTCTGGAAACTTGTGCTCGTACAGCTGAGCCAAGAGTTATGAAGACCATGGGCAGGTTGCTGTTTTTACTCTGCCTCTTGCACGGAGTTGTCCAAGTGCAGCAGTCTCCAAGCCCTGAAAGCTAGCTTGTTTCAACCCAGTCTTTTGGGTGAACTTTCTCGAGCAGACTGTACTCAATTTGTCTCCTTGTTGCAAAATGGGTACAAATGAGAGGGTTAAAAAGATAGTTACTTTGAACACAGCTTTTTTTCAGAGGTTAAAAAAGGGTTCTTACTTATGTAGCACAAGCATCTTAAGTACATGTTTGAGGCTGAAATTTCCTCATTGGTGAAAGGGCACTAATTCTAGTTTGTCCTGTGTCCAGGGAAAGGCCCGACTAGCTCAGGGAATGTATGAAATGAGATGGAAAAGCTTTCTATCTCGGGAATGGGTTTGAATCAAGCCTAGAAGCTAGATGGCCAAGTTATACTGCATTTGCCATCACAACGAGCTGCTGAAAGACCTATTCTGATGAGTATTGGGACCAGCCGCTGCTCCTATTATGGACAAATGGCAGCCTCACACACGAGTCCCTGCAAGGCCGGGTGCTGAAAGTATGTGCGGCTTCTGCTGTACGCTCATTCTGTTAACAATGGGCTAGCCTTCGGGCTTCAGAATTGTCAATTGTGAGCATAAACTTCACTCTGCTCTCTGCAACATAAAGCTGCTTATGATTTCATAAATTACAGATTTTTGAGGGAAGGATTCCAGCAGCAACCTTCTACTTCCCCTTTCTGTTTTGCAACTGAACGAGCCCTTTATGATCCCACAGTAGTATCCATAGCTCTTGTACAGTAGTGTTTTGTTCCGCTGTCACACCTCGCTTTGGTTTTGATGCAGCAGCAGAGTTTCATTTTTTTAGAAAGAACACTTTGCTCCTTCTTGAAGCCCAAGCATAGGCAACGTTGGCCGCCAGGGTTTTTTTTTTCCTTAAAGCTTACAAATTACACGGTTTAGAATTAAACCGCTATCCCAGCCTTAACTACGGCCTTGACAGTGCTGAAACCCCAGAGTATTTTGTGCAGTTTGATGCTAATCTATGCGTCTGGAGTGCCTCTGAGGAGCTTGCAGCACTTTACAAACTCAATTAAGTCTTGCACCACTCTTGGGAGAAAGGGGGTATCTAATCTCTACTACCCAGAGGAGGTGGGAAATTGCCACAATCAAAGTGATTACACGAAGCTCACATAAACTTGTGCTAGAACCAAGAGAAGAATCCAAATGCCCTGCTACCCATCCCTTCGCTTCTCTATATTGCTCCTGCGCTGCACAATACAGCCTCTAATGAGAAATTTGTTCTTATGTGTAAGTAGCAGGCAGGCGCTCGCATGGTGAAGGTGAATGTCTCATGGAGTCTGCATTCAATTCAGTCTAAAGAACTCTTCCCCTAAAGACAGGTCAAACACTGAAATATTTGCTTTCAGTGCTTGGGACAAGACCTGCTTGTTAACTAGCGAATAGCATCTCTGCAACTGTAGAGATGTTTGTACGAGGGGTTGGGAGAAATTGTGTGGAACGGGTTTTTAATATGCTGCAGTCTCTAAAGCCATCTTCGAGAGCCCCTTCTGGAAATAATTAGAGCCTCTAAGAATTCTTAATTCAATATACGTAACAGCAGGGGCCTCTGATGAGTCTTTTCCCACCTGTCGCTCCTTTGCCACCCATAAGGAGGCACTAAAACGGGGAGATTTACAGCCTTTAGCAAAGGGGAGTGTTACAAAATTGTAAACGGTGTTTTTGCCAAATGCCGGCAGACAGTAATGCGGTTATGATGGCAGTGGTAGTTTGGAAGCGGGGTTTGAAAGGGAGCAGCAGCTGTTGTTTACAGCTGCTTCATTCACAGAGGGTTGGTGGGGCTGAGATTTATCCCTCTTGGAAGTAAAATAGCTTTGGAGGGGGCTGATGCCTTTGGTTCAGCCACAGTTTTGATTTTGTTATCTCTAGGAAATGGGGAGATCTGGATGGGGCTACCTTGCCATGGAAACAGTTTTTTAGCTGTCTCATTAATGCTGGAGAGGGCAATTGTTCTTACCTACTGTGAAACGTCTCCTCTGCTAGAGTGTTGGACTTTACACCCCCATTTTGGAGGCAGGACTGGCACAGCCATGGTCTAATAGAACTTCAGCCCCAGCAATATTGGTTCAGGGATATTTGAAGAAGGAACGATTTGGTGAAGGAGTAGATGGATAGGAGAAGAAGGAGCTGTGAGGCATGGAAATACTGAGGAGGGACGGTGGTGTGGAGAGGAAGGAGGCTATTTGGGAGGAAAATAATAGTAATGGGGATTACGTGAAAGGGAAGGAGTGAATAAACGGGTACTAACCCTTTTCTAGGGTCCCTTTGAAAATGAATACAAGCTCCAGGAGCCACAGAAGATTGGGGCAGAGGTGCACTTGGGATTCAGGAAGAGGAGGGTCCAGATCATGGATCTTCCTCAATCCCTGTGTGCCCTTGAGCTCAGTTTTTCAGTACATGACAGTAGGACCTGGTTCCTAGGGCCAGATCCAGGCACTGGAAAGGGGCCAAGTAAAATCTAGCCACAGGCTGCGTTTGGTCATGAGGGCCGAGGTTCTCCATTCCTGTCCTAACCCTTGTCTGTGTAGCTCCTAGCACCACAGAGAAAAGGGGTCACACTTAGTCCTGGACAACGGCATCCTCATCACTCTTTAGCATGACTTGAAGGGAAGCCCCAGCTAGCACCCTTAACGTTCACCTGGTACTGCCCTGTTTAAAACAACAATGTGCCCAATAGGTTTGTACCATGCCCTAAACCAGGTTGGCATTAGTCAAGATATGGGAGACTAATGCTTACTGGGACGGTGTAAGGCCTGGCAGTGAGTTGGCATGTGTCATGGCAGAGGTCATTGCTTGGTGTGCCGGCTGCGTGAGGGGTTGTGAGGTAGGCTGGTATTGGATAATAGGGCAGAAGGAGATGTTGCTTGCTGTGCTGGTGTGAGGCTCTGGGGTAGGCTGTAGGGTTGCCAGGTCCACATTTTAAAAATAAGATGCCATAATGCAGAGGGATTCAGAAATAAAAGACATCCACTCTGTTCCATGGCGCTGTGGGGTTCAGAATAAGGACTGTCTCTGCTAGAAGTGCCATACTGGGTCAGACTAGTGCACCATCCTAGCCCAGCGTCATGTCTCTGACCGTGGTCAGTTGTAGTTCAAGAGGAGTACGTGTACAGGTCATGGAGGTATGACCCATCTCCTGCTGACCACTCAACTATCGGTTGCCATGGGTTTAAGCCCCAACCAGTAAGCATTTATGGCTCTATCCTCTTAAGAATTTATCCAATTTCCATTTGAAGCTGTATTGTCCACTGCATGAAAAAGTACTTCCTTCTGCTTGTTTTAAGTCTGCTTCCATTTAACTTCAGAGATTGTCCTCTTATTATTTTATAAACTTTGATCATATCCCCCTTAATTCCCTCTTCTCCAAGCTAAACAGCCCCAACCTGTTGAGCCTCTCATATGGAATTCAATCTATCCCTTCTGTCATCCGTGTCTTTCTCTGAACTTTTCCTAGTTCTTCTATTATTAGATCTGTCTTGAGATGGGGCGACCAGAACTGCAGACGGTATTCAAGGTGGGGACGTACCAAAGATTTATACAGCAGCATTATGATTATTCCTTTTGAAGTGATGCCTAGCATTTGGTTTGCCTTTTTGACTGCTGCTGCGCACTGAGCTGATGTCTTTAAGGAACTATCCACAATGACTGAAAGATCTTTCTCCTGAGTAGTTACACCTAGATTGGAACCTGGCATCGTCTATGTGAAGTGAGGATTATTTTTCCCTATGTGCATCACCTTGAATTTATCAACACTGAACTTCATTTGCCATTTTATTGCCCATTCACCTAGTCGTGCACGATTCCTCTATAGTTCCTCACAGTCTGCCTAGGTCTTAACTATTTTGAATAATTTGGTGTCATTTGCAAATTTAGCCATCTCACTTTTTACCCCTTTTTCCAGATAATGAATGAATGTTAAACAGTACAGATCCGAGGACTGAACCCTGAGGCACCCCACTCGCTCCAACTTGACAAACGATCATTTAGTTCTACCCTTAGTTTCCTATTTTTTTTAACCAGCTACCAAACCATGACAGGACTCTTCCTCTAGACTAGTTTGCTCAGGAGTCTCAGGTGAGGGACCTTGTCAAATGCTTTTTGAAAATCGAGATGCATCAACCAGGTCACCCTATCTGTATGCTTGTTGACATTTTCATAACATTCTAATACATTACTGAGGCATGATCTTCCTTTGCTAAAGCTATGCTGGTTTTTGTTTTTAACGTCGCCACCAGTTTGCCTGGTACTGATGTCAGTTTACTGGTCTGCAGTTTCCAGGATCACCTCTGGTGGAGCCCTTCTTAAAAATTGGTGTTACATTTACTAAGCTCTTCACAACCTTGCTCCCCCCTACCTCTCTGCGCTAATTTCCCTCCGTACTCCAGTCTATGAACTCTGCTCCTCCTCTGACCCCTCTCTCGCCCTCCCATGCCTCCCCTGCTCCCCTTACTGCCTTCGTCCCTTTTCCCTAGATGCCCCCCATGCCTGGAACTCCCTCCCTGCCCACATCCGCCTCATCCCCTCCCTTCGTACCTTCAGATCCCTCCTGCAGACCCACCTCTTCTGCTTTGCCCTCCCCGACTTCTTGCTCCCCTCACCTAACTCCTTCTGATACCCTCCATCCAGTACAATCTGTTACCTAAGGTCTGTGTACTCATCCTCACCACATGGACCAACCAGGCATCATTCTCGATGTAACTAAGCCAAGCACGTGCACCTGGGACCTCGCATCCTCGTGAATGTTACACTCCTTGTCTCCCCCTTTGTTCCCCTTCCTTCGTCTGCCCCCCTCCCCACAGTCTCTCAGATTGTAAGCCCTAGGGCAGGGACCGTGTCTATTCAATTACTTTGTAAAGCGCGAGGTACATTGCTGGCGCTATATAAATGCTTGATAATAATAATAATAATAATTAATAATAACTAACCTCCAGTCTTCTGGCACAGAGAGAGATTTTAGTGATAAGTTACATAATAGTGACAGTAGTTCAGCAATTTCAAATTTGAGTTATTTTGGTATCCTTGGATGAATACCACTTGACCTGGGTGACTTACTCCTTTTTAAATCATCGATAGCAATAAGACCTCTTCCGGCGTGATGCTAATTTCAGAAAATTCCTTGCTTTCATCACCAACAAAAAATGGGTCTGGTGTAGGTATCTCCCAAACATCTTCTGCAGTAAAAACTGATTCAAAGAACTGATTTAGTTTGTCAGCAATGGCCGTGTCATCTTTGAGCATCCCTTCTGTTCCCTGGTCATCTAGTGGACCAACAAAGGGTTTCCTGGTTCTGATGTACTGGGGGGGGGGGGGGGGGGGAAATTGGTCACTGGATTTTGTATCCTTAGCAAGTTGTTCCTCAGATTCCCTCTTGGCTTGTCTTTTTATAATGGTTTTACGCTTTCTCTGCCAGCATCTGTGCTCTGTAGAGCATGCCAATGTCCATGATGTTCTACAGAGCTGTAGAGTTCTGAAATAAGGGATGCTTCCTTAATCTGTGGGGAAAGGTTCTCGCTGTGTGGCATGAGACTTTAGTGTGGGTTTGTCTTGGCCATGGGGTTTGTTTACCACCTGACCCTCCCATAGGCCAAAATGGGAATGTCAAGGTCAAAACCATGAGGTGGCAGCTGTACTTTGGGCCAAAATTTGTGGGGGGATGCTGATCCACTTAAGGTCTGCCCCTGCATGTCTAGAACTGCAGGGGGAGGAAATTTGCAGGCGATATATCCACCACTAGGTACACTGCTGGTGCTATAGTAATAATAATGAATAAATAATATCTAGTCATGGCACAGGGAGCCATTGCTTGCTGGGATGGGGTCCCTGAGGTAGGTTGCCCCCACTGTCATGGCCTACACAGCATTTGTGAGATCAAGAGTTGAGATGATGAAAACTTATGCCAACATACATTTTCTTGTTGGTCTTTAAGCTGCCACAAGACTCTCTCTTTTTTTTGCTGTTTTTTGTTTTGTTCCAAGTGTTTTTCTTGCACGTGGGACAGGGATTGGGCTCTGGGGCAACTTAGTTCAATGGGGCGAGGGGGGGAATTGACGGGTTTTAGTTATAGAGCTCTTTTGTGTGTGTGTGGGGGGGGGGAGGGTGCTTTAAAATGAAGCCCAAAGGGGGTAGCTAAGACGATAAAAAATTCTAGTAGGAATATTTCCCGCCATTATGAATAATGCAGACACCACCCATGGAGTGTTAAAAGCTGCTTCAATCTGTCCTCCCCTCCCACCCCTACAACAGCCAATGGCTGCTGAGCTTCCCTTCAGGCCCCACCCTCTCCGAAAGTGCCGCGTGCAGAGTAAGGAACGACTTGCTCAGTCCTCGCGCTTCTCTCCTCCACGTGAGTGCTGGCGCCTGCTCGTCTGGGGTGTGTGGCGGTCATTGATTGGCTGCTTAGACATTGCGATGACCGATTGGCTCTTTGGTATCTTCTGCCTATGTGAGTCCGAATGGCTGTTTCGGAGCCACCGCCCTCATATTGTGGGATCTGATTGGCTGCTGAATTTCCTGTTTCATGCTGATTGGCTGGGAGGAGGTTGAAAAAAAGTAGAGGTAAGCCTGAGGGGGGAGAGAGAGAACCTAGAGTGGATGATAAGAGACCTTTGAGAAAACCAGAGCCCGCCTCACCCTCTGATCCCACTGGGTTATCAACACTAAAACCACCCCACTACTCAAAACTGCCTGCTCCCAGACCTCTAGCTACCCCCCATTCCCCCTCTGAGATTCCTCTGCAAACCAGAACCCTTATCCCCCTCTCAATCTGAGACCCCCACACACATACCTTGGGATTTTCCTCCTTCTAAAGATTTCCCCCATTCCAGCCCCATAGAGGAACTTACTCCCAAAAGCTTGTTTACATCCACCTAGGGTTGTAGCTTCCCCTCCCCTCCCCTTTATTCAGATGGGGAAATGCATTTAAATCAGGGCTGGGGAACCTGCTGCCTTTGGGCCAAACCTGGACCTGCTGCTGTTGCTTATTTGGCCCCTTTCCAATTCATAGAACAAGAAGGGGTCCTGAAGGTCATCTAGCCCAGCCCCCTGCAGCAGTGGCGTCGCAAGGATGTGGCGAGCTCAAGCTCGTGTCCCTATTACGGCACCCCCCTAAGAGCAAGGGAGTGAGGTCTTCAGGGTGAGGCGCGGAACTTAACCATGAAGGCAGCACTGTTTCCTGCCCCACAGCAGAAGCAGCCTTTCCAGAAAGGAAGTTTTAAGAGTGGGAAGGGGTGCAACCAGTACGCCAACCCTGCCCATTCTGAAGACTTCCTTCCAGTCAGGGTCCTTTGTAAACCTGAGTGCCGCTAGGATGTTTTCAGAGTGGGTGAGGGAGGTATGCTGGCCCTGCTTCCACCTTGAAAATCTGACGGTGCTCAAGTCACTTGCAAAGGGCCCCCTAGAGTCCAGGGCCTGGGCTCAACTGAACCCCCTACCTCCATGGTAGCTACGCCCCTGCCCTGCAGTAATGCAGGATTCATCATACCCAGACAGGCCATGAACCCACTAAGTGGCCTTGGGCAAGTCACAACCTCTCAGCCTCCATTTCCCCATCTGTAAAATGGGAATGCTGGTGATTGAAATAACAAGGAGCAATCTTTTAACAAGAAAAAGCCAGGTATCTGAAACAGGTGAGCCACACCCAGACCATTCCACACCCCCATCCTGGGAACTGAAAGAGTGAGTTCAGGCAAAATCGGCGAAAATGAGGGCATGCATTGAAGTATCTGGGATGATCATGACCTAGAACTATGATTTGGGTCCTGCTCTCCTTCCCCCTGAGAACACCCCGCAAGCGCCCCTGCCCCCAGCTCCTATTGTGCCTGCAGAGCTGGTACTAAAGTGGCCCATGATGGAAGGAAAACGTTTCCCTACTCCTGAGAGATCTCTTACCTACTTTTCTAGGCAGCATTGAGCTGAGATGGGCAAACAGGATAACCTGCTACTAGCAGGTGAAGCATAACTACACATTTCTGATTCAGGTAGGTACGGGTGGAGGGGAGCTGAGATTACAGGTTGGAGGAGGGGAATCCCTTTGCTGAGAGAGCCACACTGCCAGTATCAGTTACCTCCTAAAAAAAAAAAAAAACAACCTGTTTTGACATTCCTCGCTCACTTGTTTTGAGGTGCGGTGGGAGGAAGGAAAAAGGAAGCGCGTGTATATTTCATCATGCCCCTGGTCAGATCCCATCTGGTGTGCTGTGTCCAGTTTGGGAGTTGTGTTTTAAGGATATTGACAAACTGGAGCAGGAGGAGAGGTTGAAAGAACTGGGTCTGCTTAGGTTAGCAAAGAGAAGATCAAGGGCAGATAGGGATAGCAGTCTTCAAATAGCTAAAGCGCTTCCGCCAAGAGGGTGGCAAGGAACTGTTCTGCGTCGCTACAGGGAGCAGGACTAGGGATAACGGGCTCAAGTTTGATTACATATTAGGAAAACCGTCCTAGCAGTAAGAGCTCTGTGGCAATGGAGCAGATTGCCTAGGGAGGTGGTTGGCTCTCTGTCGCAGGAGGTTTTTTTAAAAAACAGGCTGGACAGCCATCTGTCAGGAATGTTGTAGCTGTCGTCAACTTGCGTCCAAACGGCCGCTGTGCCACATGATCCTTTGAGGTCCCTTCCAACTCTGATTTTAAAAGGACCAGGCCACTTAACACTGCATTGGGGTCTTGCTGCACTTGGGGATCTTAGCCTAGGGGGCTGGGCAAGGGGGTCCTTGTTTTCTCTTCCTTTGGGGCATATATTTGGCCCTTCTCAGGTTGGTCCCATCCCCCTTCCTGTTATTCTGCGGCCATTGTTTTAGCACCTCCAGTACGCATGGTTGTTGCTGCGTTGACTTTGCTGAATTCCAGAAAAATGTGACCTCTGTCGACGCTCGTTATAATAGCTGGCAGGGCTAGTTCGCACGTGGAAGCCCCACTCTAACACATCTCAGGTCCCCTGCCCAGGCACTGACAACTGAGATCTCACTCTAACCTCCTACGTGCCTCATATGGAAATGTAGCACGATGCTGCCTACTCTCTGAGCTTCCCTTAGCTTGGTTTTAAGGTGCTTGACAATTATATGCATTGGAAACATGCCCAGTGCGGGGAATGAGCTTCATAGCGCATATTTTGCTATTATAATGATTTTTTTAAACAGGCTTTAATTCTGAGAAGCGCACCTTTTATGTGCTTAGAAATGCAGTCCCCGAAGTCCATTGCGTACAACTCTGATGACTCAGATGAAAGGCAGACATCAATTCCTTTAGGTGTGTGAAGGATGAATCTGGTACAGTGGCAAAACCTAAAAGATTGCTCTCACTGTATTAGGCTTCTGGTCTCGGCTCCAAGATTGCTAGGCCTCTGTCCTAATAAGAACTGCTTGCATTTTAGTTTTAGGAATTGCTTACAGAAGCTTACTCCTGATAAGGAATTATAACCTTGAGTACAGTCTGCCTGGAGCCCAGAGCTAACTGCAACTACCAGACTGGAAAAATACCAGCTTCTTCTTATCTCCTTTTGTTTCGAACTGTCTATATAAGTTTCTGGCTCTCTCTGTGAGATACAGACAGGAGCAAGATTTCTTTTTACTGCGGCTTTGCAGGGTTTTTTTTTTTCTCCACATAGCTATGGAATAAATCTCACCTTTGACTGACACACATTGTTTTTGTGTGTTAATTTCCACCACAGGTGCCATCACAAGTGAATGACTCTCTGGCCTTTTTTTCTACAACCGTGAGGTAAACAGTGAAGACTATGAACGCTTTTAGACGATCGCCATAAATGCGCATCTTTGATATTTCGCGCATGCAAACCCGCCAGGAAATCATGCGCATATTGATTTTAGACGTCCGCTAATGCGCGTTGAGGCACCTCGATAAAACGAGCGCGAGTTGTATTTACACAATCATTGGTTACATCCCGGCCATTTTTAAACGCGCATGTTTACGTCAGACACCCATTATGCCGAGCGCTTGTTTTGTTCAGGCACGCTGCCCATAATGCTTTGCTCTGTTTGGGAGGGAACACTTTGGCTTTAAAGTTTACTGCTGTGGTTGATTATTCTCAAGAGGATGGACCCACAGGTTTTTGCGGATCTCTGCACTGTTTGTGTTGCATTTCTCGCAGTGGTACACCAGATTGTTTATGTGCTTCGTGATGATGAAGATTTTGGTGAACTCCATGCATTGGTGCTACACATCCAAAAAGATTTGATGAAGGTGGGCAATACTATGTACCAAGATGAACGCGGCTACTGTTGTCATATTTACAGGATCTTATTAATAAATGAAATTTAGACAGACATGACTGCACATCTGAACACGCATACACATGCCTTTTCAAATATAATACATTACTTTTGCACATTAAAAATATATTACATTACATAAAATATATTGCAGCAGTTTAGCACATTAAAAAAAGACACACATATGCACAATTGTTTTTATTATTATTTCTAAACCACAGATAATCACCAGCCTTCCCACGGAGTTTGCTGCTGCATCGATGGCCTTGCAAGGCCTGCTTGGTGAGTCACTGCATGAAACAGAGTCATCCCTTCCTACAAGACGCGCTGCCTGGTCCCTTCAGCAAAGCACTGATTGGTGGGAGAATGTTGTCAATGGGCCAAATTACTCGGAGCAGTGGTGGATTTCAGACTTTCGTATGAGCAAAGATGTGTTCATAAAATTAGTCAATTCTCTCAGACCAGCGCTATCAAAGAAAACCACAAACATGCGTGCCACTATTTCTACTGAGCAGAGGGTGGCAATCACGTTGTGGAAGCTCGCAACACCAAATTCCTATCGTGCTGTAGCCGCACAGTTTGGGGTGGGTGTTGCGACAGTGGGCGTTATTGTTAAGGAGGTGTGCAGAGCGATAAACGCCACCCTGCTCCATAAGGTCATTGGTTTCAAATCCATGGACACAATCATGGATGGTTTTAAGCGTCATGGCTTCCCTCACTGTATGGGTGCTGTTGATAGGAGCCATATTGAAATACGCGCCCCCGTGGAGGAGCCAGAAAATCGTGTGCCGGAAAAAATATTATTCGATTGTGCTGCAGGCAGTTGCCGATTCAGAGCTCCTGTTTATGCAGGGTATGCCGGGTCAGCCCATGATTCGCAAATCCTGCATTCCTCGCCACTATTTCACAGGAAATACAAGGGGATGCTAAGGCCGGATCCTGTCATTGTTATTGAGAGCGTGCCTGTACACCCAGTATTTCTGGGGGGCAAGGCATACCCTCAGGTCCCATGACTACTCAGGGTATATGATGGTGCAGAGTCACCTGCAGCAGATCGGTACAATCTGCGGTTTAATTGCCGCAACTTTGTTGAAAGGGCCTTTGGATTGCTTAAGGGCCGTTTCCAGATGCTCTCGAAGTGTGTGGACATGTGACTGGACAATGCTGCGGAGGCTCTGGTCACCTGCTGCATTTTGCACAACGTGGTCCAGACTGATGAGCAAGCCCTCGATTGGAATGAAGATGCAGAACCTGATGCCCCTGACAACAACATTCGAGTTCCAGATGTTGGGAACATGAAGCTGCTCGGTAGTGCAGTAAGGGATGCATTGTGCACTCATTTCGAACGAGAACATAATATGGGCATCCGCTGGCGGACACCACAGCCAGACTAGCCTCTGTAACCTTGTCCCTTCAGTGCCTCATTTAAGCAGCACTTTATATCTGTTTAATATTTATAGAAATATGTTTGCAAATGTTTAAGTTTCATGTTATTTAAAATTTTTACTGTTTTTACTCTGTTCAATATTGTGTTGGTATTTATTACAGAAAATTAAAATAAACATCGTTATATACCTTTGCTTTTTTTGGAGAGTACCTTTCCCACATATTTCCAGATCTGTGGAGAATTTTCTTAATTGACACACCGCGTTAATGAATATGCAGTCTGCAAATGGGCCAATGTTGGAAGTCGACCACTGCTATGGCATCCCAAGAATTGACAGTTCTAACAGATACATGTTAATGTAGAAATAGACCGCATATATGTTTCAATGTTGTCTTCATTTATGATGCAGTACCTACTGGGAATCAGGCTTTCATGGGCACAATGACAAACAGGCATGTTTTCTTATGGTTTCTGAAACCTGTTGAGTAATGGAGCACATTAAAGTTTCAATTCCTTGAATTTTAAATATTACCTAACTGATTATTCAAAGCCACTCACTACTACCGATGGTTATGTAGCGGATGACTACGGGGTCTATATAATAAAGTGTCTGCAATGTATGTTAATTTCATACCGGTGCATGACTGTGATCGTCATATCAAAAGTCCACATGTACAAACCTGCAGGGTACATATCCAACCTCGCTCTTGTGGTCATAATAAAACCCTTCTTTGCTTTACTAAATGCTATAGAGACAGCGGTTGCCATGGTTTTTTGGGTGGGGTGGGGGTTGACGGGGCTTATTTTAAAGCATTGTCTCCAGCTATGCATGTACAGGTAATTGTTCCTGGAAATTGTTCCTCCAGCTATGCATGTACAGGTAATCCCTCCCTGTCCACATCCGCCTTGCCCCCCTCCCTTCATACCTTCAAATCTCTCCTTAAAACTCACCTCTTTCACTCTGCTCTGTCTGACTCTTTATCCTGCTGAGTCACTATTTCCTAGACCTACGGTCTGTTTACCCTTATCCTTGCCACATGGACCTGCCTGCTGTCATTCTCATTGTAACCAAGCCAAGTACGTGCACTTGAGACCTCGCATCTTCATGAATGTTAGACCCCTTGTCTCTCCCTCTGTTCCCCTTCCTATGTCTCTCCCCCAGTTCCTGTCTCTCAGATTGTAAGCCCTAGGGGCAGGGACCGGGTCTATTTTATTACTTTGTAAAGTGCCAGGTACACTGCTGGTGCTATATAAATGTTTGTTAATAATAATAATAATAAATGAAACATTATTTGTGCATGCCTAACTAGCAGTTGATGTAGCTCATTGCAAACGACACCCTGAACTTGTTTGTAAGTGAATCCATTGGTTTATTGACTGTTAAAGACCGGGATGGGAAATCCCCTCTGTAGATAACTAAAAGCAGCGGTAACATACAGCGACCTTTTGATGGATATCCCACCCTTATGTTTCCATCCAAATGTCCACCACAGTACAGTACTGACGCTTTTGATAGGCAAGATGGGGACATGATTTTCCTATGCTGTCAGATGTCATAACCAGGCAACCCTCATCATCTAAAGTCTTTTGTAGGTATGCCAACCCGGGCTCAGAGGGGTTACACACCCGGACAGTGGAAAAGTCCAAGGTTATATCAACACACCCATTAAATATGTTGTACGCGCACATTAGATACCAAATCTGTGAAACCTCTAGCCGAATAAGCCTCGTTGAGCGCTGCTGTGATGGATTCCTCAGATTGTCCTGGGCCAGCCCTGCTTCCCCCACTTTTGGAAGGGTCCCCTTTTCTAGTGGCAACTGGATAAAAGAATCAACGCCCTACAGGGGAACCCAGGGTGGGCCCAGAAGCCTGCCTTCTGCTCGGAATATACCTTGGCATATGCCTTGGCATGGGCAATGCGTGCAACGATTTTGGACAATTCCCAATATATGCACATTTATGAGGACAAGCAGCTCAGGAAAGCATAGAACATCTTTTAACAGGCGCCAATGCAAGCCGTGCTGCATGTATTTCTCATAATTGTCCCAAAACATGTGCATCGATGGCAAACCCACCACAGAACATTGATAAAAATAGAAGCATTGATTTATAAGAGATCCTATCCTAAAAAGATTAGATGAATTTTTGTTCCCAGGACTGGACTGGTCCAAAGGTTCACAGCGGCTGCGGCCCTTGGCTCTTTGGAACACAGGGCTGCAGGTACGTCTCTGTGACCTTTGGATATGTACTGATTGCTGCAAGCTCCAGAGCATCAAGGCAGAGCAGGGAGAGATGAAGGGGGGGAAAGCTTTGAAAAGGGATCCCGATATTTTGGGTGCTAATCAACGCTGTGCTAGGTGAGTGTGGAAAAGGTGGCACAGTCACCAAGCACAATACGTATTTTGTACCCTAATTCTTAAGCTACGAATTGCCTGCTCACCCACCCACACATTGGATATCTATGTGGACCTCCGGGCCACCATGTGGGGAAAGAACCAGCACATCATGTTGTGTTGTGTAAGTAGGGACAACCAGGGGAAACCACCACCACTGCCATGCACTCCCTTCCTGTCCCCATCCTTTGGGTCCAGTGAGCAGCAATAGCATGAACAGCAACAGCAAGTTCCTGGGCCTTGCCTTGCTGGCAGCAAGAGGTGTCAGTGTTCCACAGGACTGTGGGGTCCAGGAAAAGGGACATTCGTTGTTTAAATAAAGGTCGGGACCAAGGTAGGTGAAACCTTTCCCTTCCACAAGCCACTTTAGATAATTATGTTAAGCTCCATGGCCCGGCCGGGAGCTGAGGATGGAGTGCTTAGGGGTGTGCTCGGGATGGACAAAGACAGCAGAGAATCCCGATCACGGATTTATTATCTGTGCCACAGAACCATTTCCTCTCTTTGAGTGCACAACCTCATCTCCACTCCCCTCCCCGAAAAGCTCACTCTCGTGTCTGAGGGGAGAGTTTTGATTCACAGAACTGATTCAGCGCCTGTAGAAGGGGAAATTGGGTCCTTGGGCTGTAGGTTTCCCACTCCTGTGGCAAAAAGAGAATGTTTATTTTCATTCTGCTCTTCCCCTAAGCGGAAGCTGACAGGAGTTGGGATAAGGGGGCAGGATGTTATGTGAAAGAGCCCTGCCACTTGGGATTGTGGAGTTGCAATTGCTTGCCACCTACAGGAACTGAGATTAAGGAAGGGGCTGCCCCCGTGCTCCCCAGTCGGTCTCCCATTGGCACTTGAAAGTCACAGCAGTTGGAGGAACTACTGTCATTTGGAAGTGGGGGGTGGGGAGACTTCAGGAGGGGGGTGCAAGTGTGAGGCTCTGATCCCCTGCTGCTCCTCCACTAGCTCAGAGTTATTAATGGACCCAAGAGGCAGAGCCATAGGACTGATTAGTGTCCCAAGGTTTAAGCAAAAGCAAAACAAGAAGCCAACAATAGAGTTCTTCTCACACACATGTAGTCATTTGAACTTTATTTATGGTCCCACATGTACTGGGGTCCCCCTACCACTACAACCCTGTGCTGTGTCACACTCTGTGCTATTATGGATCGGGCTCGACCAATCTGCACCCAGATGCAGCCTAATCATTCTAATCATTCTAATGATGCCTACTGGGATAGCGCTATCCATCTTCGATTAAGTCGGGTTTCTGTGTTGTACGGTTCTTTATTTGCCATTTAACAACAATGATTACAGTGAGAGCTTTGGAATGCTGTGTACTTTGGCCAATCAGATATCAGTCGTGAAATCAAACCCTGATAGGGCTGGGTCATGCAAACAATTCTCCTTGGCCTAAATGGGTTTCTCTTTGCAGAGCGTACCATGGCGAGGCGTGGCTCCTGATGTTGCGACACGATGACTGGCTCTTTGCAGAGCGTGCCACGGCGAGCCTTGGCTCCTGATGGAGCGACACGATGACTGGCTCTTTGCAGAGCGTACCACGGCGAGCCTTGGCTCCTGATGGAGCGACACGATGACTGGCTCTTTGCAGAGCGTGCCACGGCGAGCCTTGGCTCCTGATGGAGCGACGTGATGCCTGGCTCTTTGCAGAGCGTACCACGGCGAGCCTTGGCTCCGGGTGGTCGACACGACGACTGGCTCTTTGCGGAGTGTAGCTCTTTGTTACTCATGGTGTTATGTCTATGAGCGATCTACTAGTGAGGCATATGCATATTTAACAGAAATATTGGTATTAATTTTTAAACATACAAAAAATACCTCCCCAAAGAAACAATCCCACGGGATTGTAGGACCTAACTCTAAAGTGAGAAACGTTCTCGAGGCAGAATTTGGCGGTGAACACGCTGCCTTTTATGCACCCCCTTCCCTTTCACAGTATTGGGCTCTGCATGTTGCTTGTCTGGGCTGAAGCGGGTGCTGCAAAGGAGGATGCGGCAGGTTGCACAACTGCGCAAAGTGTTGCATGAGCTGGGGAAGTATTGCACAGAGGCTGGGATCTTGTGTTTTTGGATACTGTCTCAGCAATTGATTCCACAGCACTGGTCACCCTTGAAAGTTCAGAGATTATATTCTTGCGTGTTATCCATTGACAAGTCAGTCTTTCTTTGTGCTGCCTGTCTAGCATCTCCGTCAAGGATTGGTGGTGATTCCCCATCTCCAGCACGGCCTCCTTCACCGATGTTTGAAAGGCACGTGCTATATCTGCCACGGCAGCCTTGCTTTGCTTGGAAAGTTCCCTAGCAAGCACGCTACTTTCTCAGGTTCTGCATGCGTTCAGCAGGGTTTTTTTTCTTGGTGCGTGTTGTCGTGTCAGAACTGGAACCAGGGATGTCAGCACCTGTTTTGAAATTTAAAATTTATAACATTAGTTCCCGAACGCATGCATCAGTTTCTCACCATGTTACTTTTGATTATCTTTATATTCCTATCTGGCAATATAGTATATGTATATTTTCTATATATATGTGTGTGTGTGTGTGTATATATATATATATATATATATATATATATATATATTAGGGGTGGGACCCCGGGGCCATTACCGGATACCGGATTTACCGGTTACCGGTTCTCAAAGAACCAGAAGTTCCCCGGAAGGCCTAGAGCGTCTCTGACGCCGGCAGCCACAGCCGGCGCTGAGGCCGCCGGACCGCCCGCCGCCGCTGCACCCGGAGCTCCGCAAAGGTAAAGCACTGGCAACTTTAGTAGGGGTGATCCCTGGGGGGTTGGGGGGCGTTAAACACCCCCCCCCAGGGATCGGGTCTATACTTACCGGCGACTGCGGGGACGCCACGGCCGCTTGTGCTGGGGGGTGGGCTCTTTTTTTTAACAAAAATCCAGGCTGGGCAGGGTGGGACTCGGGGAGGGTTTTTTTTTTTTACTTTTTGGGTGGGACTTACATTGCAGCCATTCATTTAAATGGCTGCAATGTAAAAAAATCCGGTACTCGGAATCCGGTAATGGGACCGGATTTACCGGGTTGAATCCAATAATGCCGGTATGCCCAGCACCGGTATTATCGGATTCCGGATTTACCGGTATTCCCACCCCTAATATATATATATATAATATTATATATATATAATACACACACACATGTAATCGGTGGTATGCTTGGCATCATCATCACTCATAGCGTGTACGCGTGTCTTCGCGAATTGCATACTAAATTGTGCTTGTTTGTCAACCACTCAAACAAGTTCTACCTACCGCACCAGAAGTATTTGTGCATTGATACATTGCAAGCATTATAATTTAAAGAAGAGAATGTTCATAATACTAAGATGATTAATGTGTGAATGCTAAGCTTGATATCTGGATAATAACTCTCTTTCTGAAAACAGTATTGGAATTAATTGGTTTAAGTTTTCTTTTTCTTTCAACGTGAACAATGCAGTCTTCATGTACGGTGCGAAATGGATGCGGTCACAGAATGTATCCGGCAAACTAATACGGTATTTCAAGCACTGCCCACCTGTCACATCAGCACTCAACAGAATTTGTGCGCCTTGGTTGTCTGCTTCCACCATCTCCAGTATGATAAGTGGAGGTTCGTGCACGGTCCTGCCGGACTGCTGTGTATCGCTGTCATCGGCTCCATCGTCCTCATCATCACCTGAGGTCATTGCTTGCGTGTGGTGATGGGGCGTTTGTTCCCCCGCGTCTCCATGTTCCTCTTTGTCAGGTGACTCATTGCCATGCACCTTCCCGCCAGTGGGCAGTCCACCTGAATGAATAACGTGACTTCCACGCACACGAGGACACACTACTTTGTTTGAGAGGTGAAGGAATCGATCTAGGAGCTCCACGTATTTCCAGTCGCGTCGATCGTTCCGCGACTTCTCATTATGAAGTTTTACCTTCTTGTATTCGCCGTGCAGCGCCTTTGCCTTTGTCCTTAGCTGGGATGCAGTTCTTCGGAAGCCAAGCGCTCTCATGATGGCGGCTATTTCCTCAAACACTCCTATGTTCCGGTAGGACCTTCCCAACAATGTCTGGAAGTGGTCTTGGCCCCATATTTCGATGAAAACCAGTGTTTCGGGTCGACTCCAGTGTGCAGCTTTGGACCGTCCAGATGGGCTGTCTGGGTTTGCAGGAGCCATGTTGAATCTTTTTACCGTTTCTGAAAGAGGAAATATTTATCATTGCAATAATGCTAATAAGGCCATATGTTTCAAACAGCAATACATATATATTGTGCTGTACAGTAATGGAGTGTGTAAATTAAGTCACTTGATTTCATAATAACAGAAAACAATGAAACTTATTTCTTCTGGATTTAATATCAACTACATCCTAGCACCATTTAGTGGCTGTTTCAACACAGGCACAGCTAAGTGGGACTGGTCGAGGGGTGGGCTAGTGGAGGCACTTGCCGCCAGGTGGCTCCCGAACTTGACCCTCGGCGGAAGGCGGGTGAGGGCTGGGTGGGTCGAGGGCTCTGTTCCAGAAGACCTGTTGAGGGAGGAAAAAAGAGGTTTTCCCAAACGCAGAGGTGGTCTGGTCACATCAGCTCTTGGTTACAAATGAAAGGATGGCTAAAATATTATTGGACTAATCAGTTTACTTGTCTCCTGCTTGCTAAAAGCCTTTTAGTAATAATCTTCATTAATCTAATGGGCTATATATCACTGCACGGTTATTGGACTTGGTGTTGCAGTAATGGAAAACCAGGGCATGTAGGTGTGTGGCGGGGAGTCTGAAGAATGAGGGAGAAGCAAGCCCCCAAGCTTGTGCAAGACAAGGCCATGGTTGGTGGTCTGTGGAAACAGCTGTGGCTACAGCAAAGTGGGGTTTGGTCCTTGTTAGTGCCGTGACTATTTCTTGGGAGGGGATAAGGGATGATGGGCAACATGTATGTGATGATACCCATGGCTTCCCTATGGCCAGTACATGTGCATTATGTCATCCCCCCCATATGCAGTGCTCTAGAGATCAGGGCCGGCCTTAGGATTTGTGGGGTGAAGATAAAATGTGGGGACCCCGGTGGCCCCTCCCCCTTGGAGGCAACCTCTGCGGTGCCCTGAAGGTGGTCATTCTTGGGACCCCACCGAGAGGGAGTGGTGCCCCCACAACTTGTCCTGGTGAAAATAGAAGCTGCTGCGGGGTCCTAAGGAAGAGTGGGGCCTGGGGCAGCTGCCCCAGGTTGCCCAGTGATAAGGCCAGCCCTGGCAGAGATTGAAACTGTCCACGTTGTGCAGTCATGGTCAGTCCAAAGTGAGCATGTGCTGGGCTCACAGGCGCGTGGCGGTCCACAAGTTTGGAGAAGGGACAGTAGCCCTAAGCCATACAACTGTTGTACAACATGCTAGAAACTAGGGGTGGGACTACCGGATCATCCGGTATCCGATACTGCCGGTATTTGGTGTACCGGAAGTATCGGATTAAACCCAGTAATTCAGTGTAATTTACCAGATTCCCCTACTGGATTTTTTTACATTGTGGCCATTCAAATGAATGGCCGCAATGTAAACCCCCCCCCCTTTCCCTCCCCAGTCCAGGCTGCGCGAGTGGAAGGGGGGACACCCCTCACCCACCCTGCCCAGCCTG